>CAHIKZ030005433.1:1792500-1945000 GCA_903632075.3 Acanthosepion pharaonis | reverse complement strand
CTGGATGCTGTAGTTGAAGACAATAGCGATTTTATTGAGTAAAATTACCCTTTTTATTGCAAGATATTTTTTGTGTAATTTTGATTAATATATCTGTTAAAACGGGATGTCTGTGTTATTTTCATTCTTGCGTAATTTAGACGACAATTTATTGATTGCACGCTGTCTATATCGCTCAAATGGAAAACAAAAAGTGACTTTGCGTCCCAATGTGAGAAGTTGTAATTTTCCATCATGAAAGTCGGCCATCTTGAGATGAAAACAGGAAAGATAATAGCACTCACAGATGTGCGTGACTTCCCAAGCTTTTGTTCTATAATAGAAGCGCTATTCTTTACACAGGCCTTCGAAGATAAATCAATTTGTGTGATGGTGGTGTTCCTGTTGGACAAGATACTTACCAAATGATCGAAAGATATAGACCAAACGAAAAAGTCCTACTTTGTTTTTACAACTAAGATAAGAAAACATAATAAAAACCAGAAAATGGGTCGATAATACTAGGCACGTCTGTCTGTTCCTTTTTTTGTGTTATTTTTTTCTTTTGCAAAGACATTGCGTTCATTCCTGTTTTTGATAAAATAGAAATTAACAAAATGAGCCTATTACTACATTTCTATGCATTTTACTTCGTTTCACTTTACTCATTAAAAATATTCTTACGCTCCTAGGTAGGCGCCCTGAGAGTACCTATTAAGGTATTTCTTCTTCTTCTTCTTCTTCTTCTTCTTCTTCTTCTACGTGGATTATTTACTCTTTACAACTTCCAATCACTTGTACCGCTTACCAGCCTTTCTCCCTACGCCAAACCTCCTCCACCTCCGTGCCCGCTATCAATTCACACAACTCATCAGGTAGGTGGCCCTGTAAGGATATTATTATTATTGTTGTTGTTGTTGTTGTTGACCACAAGGCCGGGATTAACGTGGGATCTTCGAGCCCATAGGCTCGACCAAAAATATTCCCTATTCGAACGCGTATAAACGGGTTTAGGGGTAATCAACGAGACTCTGCCCTTCGGCGGAGCCTCGTCTGGGTTATCAAAGGCTGGCAAGAGCATATTCAGGAAAAACATGGCCGCATTGAATATTTTGAGACTTCTGATTGGTGAACCCTTCTGTTGGTGAACTATAAAATGAGTCAGCTCATTTTGGCTGGCTCACTAGTACACCAGGGTACCCAAAAACTCCAACCTTCAGAAATGGCAATATACTACTGATGATGATCCCAGCTGCAAATGCGGGCAGTTCCAGGCTATGGAGCATTTTCTGGTTCACCCCAATGCCTACGTAATGACCTTCTAAACTTGATGCCGAACCATATAATTGGCGTGATAGATTCATGAAAATCCCAGCAATCAAATAATAAATTAGCGGTTGATTCTAGACTTGAAGAGGTTAAGATTGGAACAATCAGCTCGGGCGTCTGTTTCATAATGTAACACCTCTTGAGAAGAAAATCGACCCAGGCTTAAACACCTCTTGCTGATCGATTATTGGGTGTTTCAAGCCATCCAAAGTAGATGACCTCTACTTGCTTAGTGGCATTGCTTCCCCTTACATCAGAAGGACAGTCCACTCCCGACTTGAGAAGTTGAAGCAGGAAACTGACCCTCATCATCCACTCCACGGCTGTGAACCAATGACAAAGAGGCTCAAGTCAAAAACACAGCTTTCTACATTCAGTTGAACCACTGAACAACAGAGCTCCTAGTGACTGCCTGTGCCTATGGTGCAGCCATCTCAACATGGAGCACAGTCTCTCTCTCAGACAATACAGAATCTCTCCCACTGGCTCCATTGATACCTGGAGCTTCTCTTCTTACCTGAATCGTCCCCGAACAGCTGTTGGTCGCTCTAGAGCCAACCTTCAAAAATGGGGATATTCCCAAATGCCAATGTGTCCATTCATAAACTATGGAGCATCTTCTAGCTGGGCCTAATCACTGTGTGCAATTCTGGAGGGCTGTAGTGTAGCGACTCGATAAGAAGATGACTGGATCTGCATCTACCTTTTTTTAACGGGTGTAAACAGACTTATATGTACCTTTTTTTAGTCTCTTGTAAATTAAAGCTGTTTTTTTTGTTTTTTTGTATTTTGAGGGGGGTGCTCTGGGGTGAACTAATATCTATGTTATTTACTCTCCTATGAACTTATGTGCAACATTTTAACTCGGTTAACTACCCGACCAATGTAGCCCTCTTCGAGTCTAGTGTAAACCGAACCGATTTCTTCCTCTATATATTCAGTATGACTTTTTCCTATAAGACATGAATTCGGCATGAAAACGTTGACTGCCACAGGTCAATTATGAAATCTTGACTTCAAAAGCCAACTTCTATTGCAGCGTCGAGGTGAATAATACACAGGGAAGAATGACTGCTTAATATATTTACCCAGCACCAGTATCCGGTGCTAACGGATACATACAAAAAACACAGAACAATAAGTTACAAAACAATTAACAAGACAACTTACAAGGAATCATCATCATCATCTTGCGGCCTCAGCCGAGATTGAACTCACTACACCTCTCCAGTATTCCCTATCTGTCATAGCACCTAAAAGATCTTCCTTAGGGATCAATGTGTCACGTTTTATCCTATTTAGAAAGGTTAACTTGCGTGATCGATTGACAGATGATGGGTGCCTCCAGAGTACAAATGATGACACAAGTTCATCTGTGGCACGTGCACAATGCTCGGTGAACTGGACACGTCTCTTTACAAGGAATAAAGAAGGGTTAAATGCTGTATAGTCAAACAATGTAAGATATTAATCAATTTAGTAAAAACTTATTAATCAACTGTTGAAGTCCTTAATCGTAGACTATTTAAGGCTATGAGACAGGCCATCTGGTCGAGTACTGAAGGGTTGCTAGCTATTCTACAACAACTTCATAATATCCAACCAGGTAATATTTCTTTTTCAATTGATTCGTTTATGTGTTATCACATGGCTGGCAGTCAAGGTGTTAAACAGCCCGATAGAACATGTTAAATTAACTAAACTAACATCTAAAATTATTTTTTGCAAGTTTGTTCCGCAGTGGGTGTCCTATTGCTTTGACACTTTGCCAAACTGAGCTATATATATATATATATATATATATATATATATATATATATATATATATATATATAATCATTTCACCCCGAGCAAGACGATAATATCTCTAAAAAAGCAAATGGTAACTTAGGAGGGAATGAACGGCAAACCCAATCCTAAACAGAAAAAACTCTATGCCTGTTTCTGTTGATATATATATACGTCTAGACCATCTGCCTCATAAAACCATTCTCGTAGAAACCGTGGTAGCATAGAGGTCAGTGTGTTTCAATATATATATATATATATATATATATATATATATATATATATATATATATATATATATATATATATATATATATATATATATATATATATATATATATATATATATATATATATATATAAATATAAATATAAAATTTTTCTATATAATAAAATTTTACCTCTGTTCTACTACAGTTTCATGAAATCATTCTTGTAGAAACCGTGGTAGCATAGAGGTCAGTTTTTCTAATATTTTATATCTTAAATTACACTACATTTTTCTTTTTGTATTGATCCCTCTACTTATTCAGCCGTTCCTTTTGGCAAATATCACTTTTGATATAAATTTAATTTATATATATATATGCCAAATTTAACAGATTTTGGCAACGGATCAAATTAATAGGATATATATATATATATTGTCTATCGGAACATTTCCGATGATACCTATCAGCCCAGGCATGTATGACAATTCGAACCTGGATCTCATGGTTAGAAGCCCAACGTTCTAACCACTAGGCTACGTGCACATATGCGCATATATACAGTGTGAGTCAAAAACATCGCTCATATTTTGGGAAGCCACATTGTCAATATTTGACTATTATATTATTAAGAGACTGATTGACCGACACGCTTCCCGAAACTCACCCCTCTAAATTCCTTTCTTTTCGGACATGGGGAGCCATGAAAGACCTTATTACCATTCAGACATCTCAGTCTCAAATCATTGCAAAGTTTGAGTAAATTGATATCGAATGTTGCGTACGTGTGTGTCACTCTGTGCCTGCTGGGTACTAATTTGTGCAGTGATCAAAGTGAAACACTGGGACGTTCCTTAATAATTTTCCACGAATCAATGCTTAGATAAATATGTCTTACATTGATTTTCCCTGAACTGTAATACAAATTGCAAACTATCAATTGATAGTCGTAAAATGACAACTCAGTCGCTAGTGTTGGCTCATCAGCGCGTGGATATGTATACTTGGGACTACGACGGTCGCAGTATAATCTTATGAGAAATAGAATGATCTATAGTATTTTTCTTTACAATTACCCAACATGGGACAATATTGACGCAAATGCATCTTTTAAGTAGACAGACTAGACTATTGTAGGTACCGTCAAAGAAAATTGATACCTAAGGTTTAAAATGCATTTTTAAAAATAGAAATATCCCTTGAAGCTTTCAATCGAGTTTATTTTCAAGCTAATAGATTAAATTTAATATTTCCAATAAGCAAGGTATTTTACTGTATTTCAGACCTAATTTGAATTGATTGGAATTATTTTTTGTAGAAATGTTAAAATCGTTTATATTGACAAATCTGTGAACATAATATAATTCAATTTATTAAAATAAACTTTTGAAAATCATACTTATTATAAAACCCAGGTTGTGTGTGTGTGTGTGTGTGTCTGTTCATTTATATATTGGATTTGATTTCCTACATTTTTCAACCGATTTCAACAAAACTTCACAGGACTACGTAAAATTACCTTGTGGTGGTTCTGACAGCGCCCAAAATTGGAAAAACACAATTGTTTGTGCATGAAATCAATTTGAGAACACGATTAAGAGGCATCGCGAGAATGAAAAGAGGAAAACTCATATCGAGTTCTACTTATTATAAAACCCAGTTTTGTGCGTGTGTGTGTTGTGTTCGTTTATATATGGGATAGGATTTCCTACATTTTTCAACCGATTTCAACAAAACTTCACTTTTTTTTGGCAGGTCGTGTTTCTTATTGTCTTGCACACTTTTTTCTTTATTTTTACATTCAGAATGCTTTAAAAATTCCATTTACAAGACAATTGTTTATAATAAAATTCTATTCAATCGGTAGACTCATAACGATTGAAAACAATGTTTTTGTTTGAGTTTGGGTTTGACCAATTCGTAAAAAAAAACAAAAAAAACTAATTAAGACATGCGTGTCCGTCAACCTTAAACAATAATCTTTGTCAATTTTATTTTTCAGTCTTTATGATGGTCGATACTTGATCTATCTCTTACTGTTACATCCCCGGGCAACACCGGGCTCTACTGCTAGTATACGATAAATTTCAACTAATACATTTGCATATTATTATAACAGATATCTTGAAAAAAGTCGAAGATAAGCGATTATGGCTCTCCATAATCTCTTGCCTTTTGACCCACTACAATTCCTCTTTGTCCCTGTTCTGTCAACCATTAGCATAAACTTGTCAAGCAGATGATCATGGCGCTCCACAATTCCCTATCTTTCCTTGCTCTAAGTAACTTTTTCCTCTTTACCGTCTCACTTAGTCCTTGTCCTTCTATCTATTCACACAAACCCGTGAAGTGTATGATCATGGCTCTCCACAACTTCCTTCCTTTTGTTGCTCTAAGTAATATATAATTCTTTCCCATTCCTCGCTCTCCTTGTTCTGTCATACATTAACGAAACCCCTTAAGTGGAGGAGCATGGCTCTTCACAACTTCCCATCTTTAAATGCTTTATGTAACTTGGGACTTTTTCCGTTTCTCATTGTCCCTGTTCTGCCACCCATTTACACAAACCCCTTAAGTGAAGGATCATGGCTCTCCATAACTTCCCATCTTTAGAGGCTTTATGTAACTTGCGTCTTTTTCCGTTCCTCATTGTCTCTGTTCAGCCAGCCAGTTACACAAACCCCTTAAGTCTGTCTCTTACTGTTACATCCCCGGGCAACGCCAGGCTCTACTGCTAGTAAAATATACTTTTCAGAAACTTTATCTGGGGAAAATTACATGATTTCAAGTTCAATTAATCTGATTTGAAACAATTAGTTTTAGTTTAAAATATCACAGAAAAGCATTTTTACCACGGGGTGGGTGTTTTTCAAATGTTGACAAATCTTTCGATATGCTTATGTTTGGGATTTTTTTTTTTAAGGAGAACATAACTGTAAATATTTGATAGGGATGCCTTTGTCTGGGTTTTGGATATAAGTTCAAAACTGCGCGAATTCAACTGAGGAGCGAACGAATTTCGAAGCGTCGATACACTTCCTACACCCAGGTTCGAGAGATAGACTAACACCACACGCGTAGTAGCGCGAAGCCAGCGAGCGTTCCCTTGACGTCATTCTTCTCACTGCCTCTTAGAATCTAAGCTGCTTCGTCTGTCTCTCAATTCGAACAAAAACTAGTAAGAAAAGGAAATTGTCTTTTCGTTAATACCATCAACGCAGTAGAATTGGGATCCAGAGACAACACAAAACGCAACATATTCTTTATGATGCCGTTTCTCGAATCTGAAACCATTTCGACAGACGGTTCATAAGGTGAGTGCCTGTTACTTTTTGTCTCGCTGTGTCCTTTTTACCAAATCTTAGAATGAAGCATTTTGCCGAATTTGTTCAGAATTTCGCATCAGAGGTTAAAAATATCAGCGACTCACTGAGGGCGCACACGTACCTCAGTGAGACAGAGACTCTAGATAGAAGGAATAGTGAATTTAGGAAAGGGATAGGAGATGTGGGGCATTATTCCATGTTTGCTGATTCCTCAGATGACCAAAATGTAAAAAATAGTTACTATGGGAACATAGGAAGCACGGTGGAGTAATGGATAGTGGCTTGGATTGAGGAATCGGAGAGCCGAGTTCGAATTTCAGTCGAATCCATTACATTCACTTACGTGCTAATAAACTTGGAAAATGTATGAATCCTCGTCTTCTTCCTATAGCTATGGGTAAATAGCAGGGCAGACCAGGTTCTATAGCCTTGGATGGGAACTGGTCTACCGCAGAAAGAAATGACAACCTACTGCGGGAAAAGAAATCTGCCTCGTCAGTCATATATCGAAATATACATGATCCCCTAAGCAGAGGACTGACTAACATGGCACATGACTGACTAACTGATAGAAACATAGTAGATAATAGATGATTTGGGAGGCACTAATTCAGTCTTTAGATAGAAGGAATAGCGAGTTTAGAAAACGGGTAGTATAGATAGAGCGTTATTTCATGCTTGTCTATTCCTCAAATGACCAAAGGTTAGGGTAAACTCTGCAAAAAACAAGGGTGCTATATGAAGATACGCCCAATGGATAATATCGAATAGTCCACAGATGACTTGGGAGGCAATAATTCAGATTTTAGAATAGCGGGCTTATACAATGTGTAGAAGAGATTGTTTTATTTCATGCTCGTCGATTCATGAGAGGACCAAATCCTGAATACGACTCTGCAACAAAAAAACAAAAAAACAAAAAAAAAACAAATCATTACTGAAAAAAGCCTACTCCGAAATTATCAGGCCGAAGGATCAAACATAATACATTTTTATGGTTGGAGTACGTCTTGGTCGGGCCGTGATCTTATCATTACACCCGCCTTGTGTTTCAGCAAAATACGCGGCCTCTACGCCATATCGACATTTTCCCAAAGTGGTATTATGTCCGGTAAGTTCTGATGATAAGCTATTAAACTGTGCGTGGATGAGTCGTTGCAAGCCTGTCGAGTTCGTCCAAGATATCACCGCGTTTCTGACTTCCATTATCCTGGTCATCACGCTAGAAAATGATGGCCAAATATGGAGGAAATGAATCTTCTTTGCCTGTGCCTCTGAGAGGAGAGAGATCAAACATTTAACATGAGTCTTTGGATCGAGTTAGCTCGCTTGATAATCACTGTATAAAAGGAAATGAAATTTTGACACCTGGACGATGTCCTCGAATGCAATTCACTGGATACGGAAACTTATTAAACTCACAGTTATCTCCCTTGCTGGTATAACTGCCACCAGGGCTACGATTGAGCTACCGGATATTAACGATAGGCGTCATGTCAGCGTTTGATTCGAAGGGTGTTTACAATTGATATACAGCATCTAATTTCTTTCTCATAGAGTTTCATTTAGATTCAAATATTATTTGCATGTGATCAGTAAGGAGGTCGGATGCGATTTTCTGATTTCCATATCGATATTTAAATGCTTTCCAATAACCACTGTAGGAAATTCTAGTGCCCATAAGAGCAATCAGACAGACAATTTCTAACTTCAGCTTATTTTCAGATATTTCCAAATCTTACTTATTATAAAACGCAGATTGTGTGTTTGTGTGTGTGTGTGTGTGTGTGTCTGTACATTTATATATTGGATCGGATTTCCTACAGTTTTCAACCGATTTCAACAAAACTTCACAGGACTACGTAAAATTACCTTGTGGTGGTTCTGACAGCGCCAAAAATTGGAAAAACATAATTGTTTTTGCACCAAATCAATTTGAAAATACGATTAAGAGGTATAGCTGTCGCGAGAATGAAAGAGGGACAACTCATATCGAGTTATACTTATTATAAAACCCAGGTTGTTTGTTTGTGTGTGTGTGTGTGTGTGTGTGTGTGTGTGTGTGTGTTCGTTTATATATGGGATTGGATTTCCTACATTTTTCAACCGATTTCAACAAAACTTCACTTTTTTTGGCAGGTAGTGTTTCTTATTGTCTTGCACACTTTTTTCTTTATTTTTACATTTAGAATGCTTTAAAAATTCCATTTATAAGACAATTGTTTATAATAAAATTCTATTCAATCGGTAGAGACTCATAACGATTGAAAACAATGTTTTTGTTTGAGTTTGGGTTTGACCAATTCGTAAAAAAAAAAAAAAAAAAATAGCAATTAAGACATGCGTGTCCGTCAACCTTAAACAATAATCGTTGTCAAATTTATTTTTCAGTCTTTATGATGGTGGATACTTGATCTATATCTTGACTGTTACATCCCCGGGCAACGCCAGGTTCTACTGCTAGTATTTACTAACCTCAGCTTTTGCTACAAATCACCCAATGGAGAAGGCATTCAGTATATTAACAAATTACGCTCTACGACAGACGCCGACGTAAGCCGCCCTCTCTGCCTATATATATATATATATATATATATATGATAAAATATAATTTTGAAGTATGATATAATAATGAGGTAAAGTGCTCAATATCAGGGATAAGAGCGTATGTAAATATAAAAGTCCGTTTCATGCTAAAAGCAATCGTTAGGCCTGACGAATCTGACTGACCCGGATTGTTTTTAATTTGCTCATCAATGGTATATGTTGGAGTAAAATTCAAAATACAGACAGTTTTATTTTGAAACCACTGTAATTTGAAAACACCATTTTTTTTCACTTGAATATGAGCTACTGAATATTGAGTTGTGTTCATTTTTATTAGCAGACGTCAATATGGCGATATCCGAAGGCAATCGCTGTTATAAAAACATAAGAGTTTAAAGTTTCAGGATTGCCGGTCCGAATCCGGGCCCCGGAATATTTTTAATTTGCTCACGGATTCGCCCTGATTCCAAAATGGTATGATATGTTGGGCTATGGCCTCTACGAGTAAAATTGAAAAAGGCGTGATGCAGTGAAACACTAAAATTCGCATTTATTATATATATATATATATATATATATATATATATATATATATATATATATATATAAATAGAAATATTATAAGTATAAGAAACTATACTCGCTCGGAAAACCGTCGGTGTATTGATTTGCAAATAAACAAGCCAACACCAAAGGGAAAAAAAAGGTATATAAAAAAGAAAGAACCAAGAACATGTACGTTAACCGACAATAATCGTCTAGCATACGAGTTCAAGGCCCCAAAGAAAAAACCCTGACGATCCGCTTAGGTGAAACCTTGGTAGGTTTGTCTGGCTCTCTAGGTTTAGCTATATATATATATATATATATATATATATATATATATATATATATATATATATTATATAAAATGTATGAAAATTGTTTGTAATTAATTGGATTACGATAACATCGGTTAAAGATTATTCACATCTCGAAAGAAAAAAGTGACCAAAAGCCATTTCCCAAAAACAGCTCGTAAAGAAGTCACACATTTCTATGGAATGCGTTCGGACGAACTGTATACCTTAGTTCCACCAGTTAAGATCCACCACGCCACGCAATATTTAGCGAACCATCCTCATTTCCTTCGGATTCTACTGGTTAGATGTAAGTTCCACCCGAGCAATTTCTTCGCACTAATCGTTGTTTTGTGGAACCGACTCCCACGTGGATGCTTCCCCGAGCACTACAGTCTTAACTTGTTCAAATCTGGGATCAACCGTTATTTTGTTCTCATATCCTAGTACACTGTCCCTCTTATTCTGTAACCTCTACCTCGAGTGACTCTTGGGACTCCAATTAGAAGATATTCTAAGAACAAGCTTTATTATTATTATTATTTAATTGGATTTCTGTTGTATTCTAATTACCTTCCGGGTCGCAACCAGAGTCCTAAGGTCAGAAATGGAATCATGACATTTTACACTAAACATTCTCAAAAGAAAATAAATAAAAATAAAACAATCTAGTATCTGTCTATATTTCTGAGATGAGCTATTATGTACATTATTTACATTATTCGGACTATTACCCTCATCTTTGTCGCCATATTTATTACAACGTTTCGGCCGTTGTACTTTCCAAACTTCTTTAGGTGGTTGGAATGTCGAATTGAACATTTTATTTCGCCCACTGGGGTAGACTGTTCTAGTTCCTCAAGGACACATGGAACAGTGGATAAAATCTCTTCCAATCAATCCAACGGCTCCAAACACAACTGGAATTATTTATTCATCTGCCATATTTTTAAGATTTCCACTTCAAGATCCTTGCGTTTTGATAACATTTGTACAAAGATATATTACAGCCTACAGGGACTGCAATGGCAAGAAAGCACATTCAATTTGCTGTCTTTGATCCGTATGGATTATTAACCTTGATTGTTCTGTCTGTGTGTTTAACCTGTGTGGATTTGATTGCAAAGTCCCATAAAATTGTTACATGTCATAGATCTGTAACCGGGTCTAGGTGGTGTTCGTACTAATTTTTTGTAGTTTCTTTCTCATAAAAGTTTGAGATTTTCCAGTTCAGATATTGGCCCAACATGTCATAGCGTGTTTTATATTCGGTGGGAATAATACCGTAAAATCTTATGGAAGATGGTCAAATGTTTCTGGATGTTCATCACATAATATGCATTTCGGGTTAACGCAATTTTTCATTATTGTTTTCTTGGTAATTTCTATTTAGCAAGCATTGGCCCTGTGCAACAAGAATAACTCCTTCGTTTTCAGCTTTTAATCTTGCACAACGTAACTCCTGATGGGTATGGGGTTTGTCTACATCAGCTTGTTTGACATTGACAGAGTATGAAGAGGTTTATCTTTCCATCGTTTCTGCATTTGGTCGATTGCATTTGCTTCTGTTTTTCTGTTAGGTCCTTTTCCGCCGCAGTAAGTGCATTATGGTTTACTTGATCTTCTTCAATTCGAATTTGTTGGATTCAAATATTATTGAATGAAGTTTCTTATTTTTTTCATGTTCTTTGACACATACTATCATCCTGTCTTCTGCAGTTTCTAGATATCTTTGAAAACCTGCTGATGTAGTTTTGCAAGAAAGTTCTAGTTGAACTAATCTTCAGCATCGTTCGAATCTGAACACATGCAGACGATCAACTGGATGGCGCATGCGGTAGCAAATGAGAAGCTTTCTTGTTTTGACATCCATTTTGATTAATATCATCTATGGTCCATTTAAGAGTGTTGAAACTGTATTGCACCACACAGATAGCCAAAGTGTTTATGGCTAATATTCTGTCTTATGAATTCCACGCCTGTAGTATTATTTTCTGATTTTCTCCTTCATTTGGGCATGAGGTAATCCATCTTCTTCGCTTTCGTTTAGGTATTGATAGGCTTCTTGTTCCAGTTCCTTTGTGTCAAAATGGAGATCTATTGAGTGGGTTTGTGTAATTCGCCCGTTTCTTAATATTATTTTTGTACATATATCTAATCCGAAATCCATACCTATTATGGGGTCCTCCCCTTTTTCATATAAGTGGACTCGACCAGAGTGTTACTTGGGACTGCTGCCGTGAAATACCCAGAGTCAGTCAGAATAGAGAGAGTGAGAGTGAGTAGAGATTGTGATTGAGTTGGAGGTAGAGTAATAGTGTGAGGTAACCGCTTGTAAAAGTCAGTTACAAGCACGTAGACTCTAAGGAAGTCCTACTTCGAGACTGTATATATATATATTATTATTATCGCTACTAACCGAGTTCCTGGATTTACTAACGGTATTACCCATTGTATTATTGTGTAAATACATTTAATTTCTTATATTTAATTCTTGCGTTTGTCATTCATTGAAGACTGAATATCATCTCGGAATCCACAACAATAGCGATATAATCACTGAAACATTTTACAGTATTGAGAAGACCCTTTAACTCATTGTTTGATCATCAGAGTAGAATAACTGGTTAAATAATTCTTTTTTTTTTACAAATTAAAGAATAGATTTGCCAGAATTAAAAATCATGGAAGCATTAATTCTTTCTGTAACTCTCTTCTGCATTCGAAAAAAAAAATCACAATTAGTAGATTTTAATTTTAAGTGTCAAAAAAGAACGTTATTCCAATGTCTCAGTGGCAACGTCCGATTACATTTATGTATATATTCAGAATGTAAATCGAAAATTTTGCTCCAGATTAATACGAGATAAGACGAAGATAAACTTTACAGTGTTGATAGCAGACACAGAAATTGAATTACAGAAATTTGTACAGAATGTAGTAAAGAAAAGCGAGAAGAAAGGACTAAACACCAATTTTAAGAAGACAGAAGCCCACGTTGCAACCCGAAGTGCTCTTGGTTTAACTCTATACTTAAAACGTCTCAGCTTACACCACGCCATTTTATTTACTAATTGTATTTTTATTTTTCAGTAGGAATAGAAAGGATTGCCTATCGCTCGGTTCGCACTCCTTCCCCACCTTTTGAACAAGAACAGATGTCTATCTCTTGTTTCCTGATTAGGATTGGGTTTCCGCTTCCTTCTTTTGATATTTTCTTTCACCCCCAGTAACCCTTACTTTTAAGAGGCACTATCGTCTTACTTGGAGTGAAATGATTAAAACAATTGCCTAAAATAAGCATATCTATGGAAAGTGACACTTTTGGTGAGACAAAATAATTGCGCCCTTTCTAAACATCCGATAATCCAACGAAGTGAAAAGTAGACCCAAGAATTTGTAAGTAGAGGACTTTAAATATCTGAGAAGTATTTTAACAAGTAACTGAAAATGTGACACTGAAATCCGAAGCACGTCAGGATAGTAAAATATACTTTCCAAAATCTAAAGAAGCAACTATAGATAAACAGGAAATTATCGTAAGAAAACAAAGAAAAAGCCCGCTGAACTGCAATATAATATCAATTTAATATAGTGTCATTCTGTGTCATTCCTATAACTACAGAATGAACTCTTCCTAACGCTATGTATACTACGCCTCTCAAGAGAGAGGGACCAATCAAGCCGAGCTTCCCGACTTGACGGTCGAACTCTCTGCCTCTGAGCAGAGAGGAACCAGGACGAGGCTCCGCCGAAGGGCAGAGTCTCGTTCGGGGAGGTTGACCAACCCGATCCCGTTTATATGGGTTCTACGGGCATTTTTTGGCTGAGCCTACAGGCTCGGGAAACACACGTTAAACTCGGCCTTGTGCCATATGCAACCCTCGTGGGGGGATGGCTAGATACCGAATCAAGCCGAGCTTCTCGGCTTGACGGTCGAACTGTCTGCCTCTGAGCAGAGAGGAACCCGGACGAGACTCCGTCGAAGGGTAGAGCCTCATTCGGGGAGGTTGACCAACACGATTCTGTTTTTACAGTTTCTACGGGCATTTTTTGGCCGAGCCTACGGGCTCGGAAAATCCACGTAAAACTCGGCCTTGTGCCACATCTTTCCCTCGCGTTGGGGGACAAGTAAATATCGAGTCGAGTCCAGCCGATAGTAGTTCACTCCAAATCAGACTGACAGTCATACTAACACCTTCCACACCTTGTATTATCGTTTCATGCAATATACTTTCGCTATTTCTACTCTTGTGTTCGTGTTGTTCTTCCTTGTTCCTAAACTGAACCATAACATATAGCAGTAAATGCTAGACTCTTCACAGATGAAAAGAAAACTTGAAGCAACAGAGATGCGGTTCTACAGAAGGATGCTGGGAATGCTATGTACGGAACATGTGATCAACAAGGATGTTTCAAGGAAAACAGACACAAAAAGGACACTATTAATTAGAATAAGAAAGAAACAGATTAAAAATCTAGGATACGTAAAGAAGGCTTGGAAAATTTGATATTCATACGATATATTGAAGGCAAGAGGGACAAATAGAGATATCAATTAACTTCCATGACGAGCTTATGGACAGGAGGGATATTAAAAAAAATAAACTAAAAGCAAACAAACGAAAAACATTGCTAAGATTTATCAGGTCATCCCATAAGTTCTGTCCGAATTTTGAATAAAGAAAACAAGTGACCAAATGTTACATTTAATTACAGATTCAATCAACAATAGATTTTCCCTGATTATCTATGACCTCCTTCCATCTATTAACAAGCTTACTAATTCCATTACTGTAAAATTCTTTTGGTTTTGATTCGAAGAACTCACAGATGTCAGTTTTAACCTCTTCCTGTGTTACAAAAGCTGTTTCTTCCAAATGATTTTGTAAGCTACAAAACAAATGGTAGTCTGAAGGAGCAAGATCGGGAGAATAAGGTGGATGAGGAATTTTCTCCCAACCAAGTTCATCGATCTTTTGTGACGTGATTCTTGCTGTGTGGTGTCGCGCATTGTCCTGATGAAACATCACCTCTTTTCGATTCATTAGAGCAGGTCTTTTTTCCTCAAAGCTTGGTTCAAACGCTCTAATTGCTGACAGTATATTTGAGCATTAATTGTTGCATTAGGTGGTAAGAATTCAAAGTGGATTATTCCTTGGCGATCCCACCAGATAGAAAAAAAGAACCTTTTGCCCATGAAGTTCCCTTCTCGGCTGTGGCTGGGGTCCTTCCCCTTTACCAAGCCACTGTCTACGACACTTAACATTTCGATAAAATATCCATTTTTCGTCGCCAGTCACAAGCCAAGTTGGCGAGAATGGAGAGAAGAGCAGATGTCAACTCGGGATTTGAGGTTGTTTTCAGACAATTCATGAGGCACCCATTTTCCAAGTTTAGCAACTTTTCCAAGTTGTTGAAGATGACGATGAACAGTTGTATGGTTTGAACTGAGAACCATTGCCAATTCCTCAACTGATAAAGCAGGATTTCCTTCAAGGGCTGCTTTAAGAAGCTTTTCATCAAACTCAACTGGACGTCCGGTTCGATCTTCATCTTCAAGGGTGAAATCTCCACCTCTGAATTTTGCAAACCATCTTCTGCAAGTTCTTTCATTCACACATTCCTCTCCATAAACTGAGTGAATGTTTCTATCCGCTTCGGCTGCTGAGTTTCCTTTCTCGAACTCATGAAGCATTATGTGCGTCAAATGATTCTTGGGTACTTCCGTGTTAGCAGGGTTAATCAAACAAAATTTAATTTTATTGTTCTCTGAAATAAAATTTGATCAGTTTAAATGCATCTAAACATAAAAATAATGCTCAGCTCCATTAGACATTATAAAATACTCTTTAAATTTCGTTCATTTTAACAAAAAGTTAAAATTCGGACAGAACTTATGGGATGACGTGATAGAAAGGAGAGCTTTGTGATGAACCATGACATCAGGAAGGGGCACAAACACATCGACGAAAGGGTGCAAATTTGTTGTCAGTCTAAAAGAACAAGAACCAATCAGATTTTGACACGATGCACAGTATGCACTATTCTTTCTTGGCTTGACTTCGATTTGATCTTTTTCAAACGAAGGGCATCTTTCTAGGCTTCGGCTTCCCACTGACGTATCATACCACCTCGGCGTACTTTTGATAATAGCATCGATTTATTTAGCTGCGTCATGTCTAATTCCAGATGCTCTGTTCGTCTACGATTCGGCTAATTATACGCACGCAATATTAAGTGAAATGCGGGGAGGTGTTCTTTTTCATCTTTTTAATAAGATTTTACAATGGTTTCATTACGAACTTGAAAATTTGCAGGTGGCGCGTTTGACTTAAAAGAAATAAGGAACTGTTTTTGGCATTGTTCTTTTCTTCTTTCTTTTTCGACAGAATTTCTCATTTCGAGAATCGAAAACGAAGTCGGCATTTTTCTTTTAGTTTGATAGAAGCACGAACATTTAAGGGGAAAAAAGCACATAGTTGCCTCGCTGATACACCATACCGGACGAACGGAAGGATAAGATAGCAAGAGTAAGTGAAGATGATGACAGAAAGTGGAAAATGTATACTTTATTCGGCATCATCAGTTTGACTAAAAAAAGGCAAAACTATGTGTTAGGAAAATGTCTTGGGATCTCTGAGGATAAGTGGGTATCGTAAATCAAATTAATTACTCTAGCTTATCACTTCCTGACTTCTGTCTGCCTATATGCTTCATTATTTTATCTATATCTGTATTAGAGTATTTTAATATCGTAGGATTTTGATTCTGGGACTGTTTTTTTTATTATTTTTTGTATATATATATATACATATATATATATATATATATATATATATATATATATATATATATATATATATATATATATATATATATATACACACAAAATTATTATTTTTATATATATATATATATATATATATATATATATATATATATATATAAAATAAAAAATAAGTAAAACAAAATCCATAATTAAAATATGTATGTGTGTGTATGTGTGTGTGTGTGTGTGTGTGTGTGTGTGTGTGTGTGTGTGTGTGTGTGTGTGTGTGTGTGTGTGTACAACAAAATGTTTTGAACAATAAAGAATATTAAAAAACTAAAATTTTCAGACACACTGGGTTGTATATTAATATTTTTGTTTTATTATTTCAATTAGGTTCCTTGACTAGTTTCGGCCAGCATGGCCATCTTCAGGAGGAAAAAAATTAGGAGAAAAAAATTCTGCTTGTTAGTAGCAGTGAACTACAGGAGTGAATGATTGTTTATGAAGAAAATGAACTTTATCTGTAGTTTTCATTTGATTTTGTTTTTTTATCGTTAATTTGGGTTTGTCCTTGTGTTGGTCAAACGACCTCTTTCAAGTTGTTCTTAAAAAAGGAGCTTAGGGAGATTCATGAGTCGCAGGATTCCATTTTTAGTCATTTTGACAATTTTATTGGTTGCTGAGAGGGGTATGTGTATGTTAAGAGTATGTTATCTTTTAATTCTTTAGGAGTGTGTATGATGTGTGCAGGTTTATATATTGGTATGAATGTGTCTATAAGTGTGAGACCACAACCGCTCCACAAGTGGGTGAGCCATATGGGTAGAGTTTAATTTATGGGGTTATATATTATTTCTATCTATATTTTAAATTTGTGGTTAAGCCCCTCTGGACGAAGTGTTTTGAGATGCAAAATCCATTTGTCTTTATGTTCTTCTAAAATATTTCTATGGTAATCTTTTCTGTCTATTTCTATTTTTTTTTTTTCAATTATAGTGAATTTGACATGACTTTTAAAATCATGTTTTTCTAAGGGGAAATGTTATTCTGCAGGTAATAATCTTTCGGGGAAAGCCGACTTGATCCGATTCCGATAAATATTAATTCTGTAGTGTAAGGAGCATTCAGATTTTCCCACATATTGTTTCTGGCATAGTGTACATTCTAATAGGTAAATTAAATATATATATATATATATATATATATATATATATATATATATATATATATATATATATATATAAACAGAGATTTGTAATCGAGGAACTGATATATAGCTTTAAAGAAAGTGGACGTCATATCTAAGGCACCTTTCGGCCAACGCTTTGTCAAAGATATTCGTTGGCAATATTTAATATAAATGAATACAAAGACAATAAAGGGACTGAGGAGGGAAAGGTGGAACTCGGCTAAAAGACAAATTTTAATTATATAAATTAAAATCGAATGAGGGGGTATATCAATAAATAATTCCACAAGAGTATATAAAATAGAAAAAAGGGGAACTCACAGACCCTCCAGCAGTCGTAAGGAACGTAAAAAGTGTTCCTTCTGTCGGCACAGACTGGGCTGCTGACACTTAATGTAAAAACGGCTTCAGAAACACGAAGATGATGTATAGAACGAGCGCTCTGTAATACTGAAAACCATGTATCTTCGTACTCAGCGGCACAAGCGTTATTGTCCAGCAAATGTTGCCCAATTGCTGGGTCAGGGACTGGCAGTTGTTCTTATAAGCTGTCCGGAACTGCCTGAACGTGCAAAAGCAGGAACATGCTGCGCCACCCTCGTTTCCAACCTTAGATTAGTACGTCCTATCTAAACCGCGTCACAACGGCATTTAAATTTATAAACAACGGAGTTTTTTATGAAAATAGGACAGTCTATCTTTAGAAAAGGAAGGAAGCAGGGTTCTAGTATGAAAAACCGTGCGCAACTTAACAGCATTGTATGTGGACAGAATAGACGCTGAAATTTTGTCCAATAATAGCTGACATTTCCTACCAAGCCAAGGTATCTTCAAATAACTTTCCCTCCTCAGTCAATTTATTGTCTTTGTATTCATTTATAGTAAATATTGCCAACGAATATCTTTGACAAAGCGTTGACCGAAAGGTGCCTTAGATATATCGTCCACTTTCTTTAAAGTTATATATGTATGTGTGTGTGTGTGTGTGTTTGTATCAACACACACACGCTTTATCCGGCGAAACGCGTCTTTGATAAAAAAAAAACAAAAAAACAATTCAATTTTGTGTCATTATCATCACTTTTTGTTTCGGGTGCATCCTACAAACACGCAAAAGAGTAAGTGTAAAGGTTACAACACCAGCGGAAAACGATAGGAAGAAGAGCGTTTATTATTCTCTCTAGTATGAGATTCATGTAACTGACACGGAGCACCGCTGGAGAGTTAGAAAATTAAAGTAGCCGGGTCACTTCCTGGTGTAGCCAGAGTATGGTGTCATAAACATAATCTCAGCCATAGGGTAGGCTTTATTGATGTGTATTCTAATGTCATTTCTTTGAAGTATTCCATTTAAATATTTACCATTGCTGGTGATAATGGTGAACCCATTGCTAAGCCTTCATCCTGTCGATATATGTCTGATCCTATTCCAAAGTGTGTTGTTTGTGTACAGAAAATCAATATCTTCATCAGGTTATCTATTGCTTTACTGGTTTATTCTCCTAGGGATGATTCCGAGACCACTCTGTCCCTGATTACCGATAGTGACTTCTCCGTGGGTACCTTGTTGTACAAACTCACCACGTCCAGGCTCACGATCCGGTTGGATTGGATGGGAGCATCTCACATATATGGTCTCCCCAAAATTCACAAAGATGGTATTCCGTTCAGGCTAATTGTTAGCTGCCAAATGTCTGTGTGTCACCCACTGAGTCGCTTCCTTGTACATATAATTGATCGGTTAATAGGAAAGTCACCTTCATATATCCGAAACTCCGCCCACTTCGTGGAAATAATCAAATATGCTCCCATCCAGTGAAATAAAGGATTCGGTTCCAAATTCTAATCGCCTGAAGAAGGCCGGAGCGTACAATAGCCAAAATGTCGTGAATATGGTAATAAAAATAAGGACAACAGTCCGAACAATGTAAATAGTGTAAATAATTACAAATATAGACAAATATATAAATATATACAGATATTGAAGGATCGGTACTGACCCGATATACCAAAAATATGGAGACAATTAGAAAAGGCAATAAAGATGAAGACAACAGTCCGAACAATGTAAATAGTCTAAATAATTACAATACCTCATCTCAGAAATATAGACAGATATTGAAGGATCGGTACGGACCCGATATACCGAAAATATGGAGACAATTAGAAAAGGCAATAAAGATGAGGACAACAGTCCGAACAATGCAAATGGTGTAAATAATTACAATACCTTATCTCTGTTGCTGATTTTCTCTATTAAAATCTATTGCTAGAATGTTTTACAATTAAAATCTATTGCTAGAATTTTTACTATTATAAATTATTGCTGCAATATTTTTACTAATAAAATCTACTGCAAGATTTGTTTTACTTTAAAAATGTATTTTTATACTTTCATGGTGTTTCGACCCCATTTTGGGGGTTCACTATTTGCCCATACCTGGGACCATAACAAATGCTACGACCCCGGATCAGGGCGAACTTGGGAACCACAGCAATTATGAAACTTTCCAGTCAGAGGCCTTGCTGCCGGATGTAGTTCATGGTCATAACCAGAATGTACACTAATAGATTGCGAGAATAACAACACAACATGGATTAAGAAAACAGAAGATAACGATTGACATTGCATTGAGTCTAGGTACTATAGAGGAGAGTTCATCAAACCATTTACCATGAAATTATTTGTAGGAAAGGCACAGGGAAGCTACATTACGGCGATGGAAATGTGTCTGAAGCCGAGACACCAGGTGAGGACCTATAAAATTGCAGATTGTTCTTTAGATTTTATCAAGAATCTCTAAATATATGCCAGGAGCACCAGACCAGATTTGACAGCAATATTCAAAGCATGGATGAATAGTAGACAAATTAATATATAAAATAGATTCTGGTGAGAAAAATTGTCTAGCACGACACAGTGAACCAACTTTCCGAGCAGCAGACCTAACAAATGGTTCGATATATTTCCACTCCATATTAGTGAAAAGCTTTCGCCCTAAATGAGTTATTCGCCTGGAAGTTAGTATCAGTCATACTAATGGAATGCAGAAAGGGTTCTCTAGAAAGCAATTACGGCGTTGGAGAAGTGAATGAAGCTGAGATGCCAAGTCACCACCAATAACATTACAGATTCTTTTTTGGGTTTTATCAAGAATCTCTAAATATATACCAGGAGCACCAGACCAGATGTGGCGGTAATATTCGAATCAAGGACGAATGATAAACTTATAAATGTGTACGATAGATTCAGGCGAGAAAAGTTGTCTAGCACAACACAGCGAACCAATTCTCCTAGCAATTGACCTAGCAGATGATTCGATATAATCCTTCTATTTCATGTCAGTAGAAAAAGTTAGTCCGAGAAGGAGTAATGAGGTTAGTATCAGCCATATTGATGTAAAGTAAAATGGCTTCTCTCAGACGATAAGAAAGTTTCGTTTTAGAGGCGTTAAAATTAACGAGCTCTTCCTTGCCCCATTTAACAACAGTATTGTTGTGACCTGTTGAGGTGCCAGAAAGAAAGACACGGAAACTGAAGGTAGGTCGGAAAAGTATATATACATATATATACATATATACAAAACAACAGTGATAGTAATAAGTAGATTAGAACTGCGTCTACTACTCCACTCCACTTCAAACTCGGCGCTCCCGTCCGATTCTCGCAGTTTGTATTTATGAGAGGAGGAAGAGTTCATTATACTGTAAGAGGGTTTACCATAACAAGTATGTAGGTCATTTTTTTTAGATCAGCTGCCAATTATTGACCTTATCGAACAGGTCAGAATTAAGATAGGAATAAATGTCTGCCGTTATCCCCGTTTTTATTCCACATTGTAGAATAATAATTAATTTTTATCACTTATGAACGTTTGTTTTGTTTTTCCAAAAATGAATCGCTTTTGTTATGTCTGAGTAAAATGGCCAATAATATATTTTATCTGTAGTTGAAAACATATAGTTGCGTTCGAAATATTTACATTTTGGCATTAAATAACCGATAGAGGTTGATATGCCGCTAAGCAAAATCAACCAACCAACTTATACTGATAGGTATGGACGATAACAGTTAACGCTAGTTAAGAGTGTAGATCGGAAAATCATCCTGTTGGGAGTCTGTTCCACGCGGGTAGATGGTACTAATTCCACGTGATATACCTTTGGATATCTCAGTTTTAGTTCATTCCCCTTGATAACTCAGCACTTCAAGTTGTTCTCCCTGCTGAGGCCAGGATAAAATTCACAACTCTTTAGTTCAAGTCGATTTTGTCTCCAAGGACATATGGCACTGTTTCATTGATGCAAAAGTAACTTTTCATTTTATAACCAGTTAAAGCCATCAGGTGCTATTTTTTGAGAAACTCAAAAGTGTATATATAAAGATAATAAAACATTAAAAGAAAAATAGCTTTTTTTTTAAAATAATTTCACCCCACTTAAGACGATATAGCCACTAAGACCAAAGGGGTTACTGAGAGTGAAATATACAGAGAAAACAATAAAAGAACAAGATTCAGGGAGACAGGACATGACGATTGAATTTATATTTAAATTTTTGAAAATCGTAGTTGACAGGGGAGCAAATAACCGGAAGAAAGATCCACAAGCGAGATGTGCGACAAAGGAAGTTACGGTTATTAGTAGAAATTTCAAGAGATAAATTATGAAGCCTGGATGCCAATACGCTTAAAGTTGATGCACCAAAAAGAAAAACTTACGACGAAAACATTTGTAGAAAAGACAAAGACAAACTACGTTACGACAGTGGCAAAATTACTCAAGCCGAGATGCCAGATCAGTACCAATAACACTGAAGATTCTTTTTTGGGTTTTGTCAAGAATCTCTAAAGCAGGAGCACCAGACTAGATGTGTCAGCAATATTCAAAGCATGGATGAATAATAGACAAATTAATATATAAGATAGATTCTGGTGAGAAAGATTGTCTAACACGACACAGTAAACCAACTTTCCGAGCAACAGACCTAGCAACTGGTTCGATATAATCTTTCCACTTCATATTACTCGAAAGCCTTCGCCCGAAATGAGTTACTCGCCTGGAGGTTAGCATCAGTCATACTGATGGAATGCAGAAAGGGTTCTTTAGAAAGCAGTTACGGCGGTGGAAAAGCAGAAGCACCCGACCAGATGTGACAGAAATATTCCACCACGTACGAATATTAGACTTATAAATGTGAAAGACAGATTCCGGTGAGATTTTTTTTTTTTTTTTTTTTTTTTACTGTGAGATTCATCTTGTACAAGTCCACAGAGCCACTCGGGGGTTACTGTTTATGTTGTGGTAGGATCCACCTAATTTGCATAGTGGAGTACCGACCATATAAATATGGTTGGTACCGGGAAGAGAGGGAGGAATCAAGAGATTCAACCAGAGACTCTGCCCGACTGCGACTCAGTCAGCACATTCTCCAGGAACGGTCTTACCAGGTATATACAAAAGACTATATGTAAATATTATGTACACTTTCTTGTTTCAATACATTTTGTTCTAAGTACATTTTGTGTTGCATTATTAATCCATGCATTAGTCAAGTTTCAACAGTTTAATAGATACAGTTGATGCGGATAGATAGGGAAGATAAGCGGTTAATCCTAGACTTAAACAGGTCAAGATTGTAGCGATCAGGAAAACATCTTCTTGAGAGTCGCTTCCACAAAGTAGTGGTCCGCCGGCAGAAGCTACTTGAGTGGAATTTACTTCACACCGATGCAACACGGGACGGAGGAATGAGAGTGTTTCGCTATATAGCATGGCGGGTCCTAGCCGTGAAGTTTAGAACAGGTGGAAGCAAGGAAATCAGTTCGTTTGAGAACGTTCCATGAAGGTAGCCCTGGGGTAGCGAGAGGCTTGCAACATCTAGCCTGTGAGAGAGGGGTTGAAAAATGGAAAATAATTTGTCACCCGCAAGAACTCGGAAACGCTTTTAAACTCTATTTAGACTGGAAAGTGAGGACTGGACTGCTACTGTCCAAATATGACAGCAGTACTCAATTTTAAGACCCATCTGTTTTTTGTAAAGGTAGAGGATAACACGATTGAGCGGTACAGGCAACCGACTGTCTTTCTTGCATCTTTACTGATGAATCGTATGTACGATCTGGGTAGAGTTTGAGGCTCTATATATAGTACGACCTAATGAACTAACTTCCCTAGCAACTGATTCAATATAATCGTTCCACTACAGTGAGGCCGAGAAGATACAGCAACTTGCTTTCCTGGAGGCTAGCATCAGTGTTATGGGATCCTACCAATAATAATAATAATGGACTATTCCATACTTAATAAATACTGCGCCTCAGGAGTAGGCAAGGAGTCAGTCGTTCACCTCTGAACTGACTGTTCGGTTCAACTCTCTTCCTACGGGCGAGAGGAACCCGAAGGAGGCTACGCCGAAGGGCGGAGTCTCCTTCGGGGAGGTTAAACCGGCCCAGAACCCGTTTATACGGGTTCAAATGGGCTATTTTTTGGCCGAGCCTAATGGCTCAAGGAATGCCCACGTTAAAAATGCCTTGTGCCACATGACACCCTCGTGGGGGTGACTGAATATTGTCAGTCGTTCACCTCTGAACTGACTGTTCGGTTCAACTCTCTTCCTACGGGCGAGAGGAACCCGAAGGAGGCTACGCCGAAGGGCGGAGTCTCCTTCGGGGAGGTAAAACCGGCCCTGAACCCGTTTATACGGGTTCAAATGGGCTATTTTTTGGCCGAGCCTGATGGCTCGGGAATGCCCACGTTAAAAAGGCCTTGTGCCACATGACACCCTCGTGGGGAGGTGACTGAATATCGTCAGTCGCTCAACTTTCTGAGCGAGTGTTCGGTTCAGCTCTCTGTCTCCGGACGGAGAGGAACCCGAAGGAGGCTACGCCGAAGGGCGGAGTCTCCTTCGGGGAGGTTAAACCGGCCCTGAACCCGTTTATACGGGTTCAAGCGGGCATATTTTGGGGCCGAGCTCACGGGCTCGGGAAAACCCACATAAAATAACCGACCTTGTGTCACATGTTGCCCCAGTGGGGGGAGACTGAATATTGTCAGTCGCTCACTTTTGAAAAGACTGCTTGGTTTGAACTCTCTTCCTACGGGCGGGAGGAACCCGAAGGAGGCTATGCCGAAGGGCGGAGTGTCCTTCGTGGAGGTAAAACCGGCCCTGAACCCGTTTATACGGGTTCAAATGGGCTATTTTTTGGCCGAGCCTAATGGCTCGGGAATGACCACGTTAAAAAGGCCTTGTGCCACATGACACCCTCGTGCGTGGGGTGACTGAATATCGTCAGTAGTTCAAGTAGAGTCAGTAGTTCAAGTCGAGTCAAGAGTCGAATCAGAGACAGTCCGAAACAGAGTCACATTCAGACACTTACTGCAAGACATTGGAATAGTGATAATGGTCGAGACTACAGTGTTCTCTCTACTAAACCTGATTGTTCATACTAACCCTTCTACTTCTCTGTATATATTCCTGTTTGTAATATATCTGTGTTATACCATACCTGTGTTCGAGTTCTTTTTTATTGGTTCTACCTTGGACTATCACCGTGGTACAAGGAACCGGACTATAACAATCAGTCATGTTAATTAAAAGAGAGCTGTTTCGTTTTAGAGGCGTTGAAATAAACATGCCATTTCTTGCCCCAGCTAACAACAGATGGAATGTCATTTTCGAAATCAGCTTCCAATTTGATTATAACTGTCGTATCAGACTTTCTATTAAGACAAGAGTAAAAAGTTGTGTCATCAGCATACCGATTCTGAAAGTGATGTCATTTCAAGACAGATGACAGAAATAGGGAATGGTATTAAATAAAGTGGTTCCAGAACATGTCAATCTGTTCATGAAATTGATTGTGAATGAAAGAAATGGAATACCTGCAAACACCTCCCCTCAAAAATATCTGGGTGCAGACGTTGATCATCTACAAAATCTTCAGGCCTAATTGGAATGGCTGTTCTGGAGTAAATTTCACTTTTCTGTGTCACATATGTTACGAGAATATATTTTTAGGATTCAAGCGTCTCCGAGTTCTGGCTCATTTAGATCAAAGAACTGTTTAATATGGTGGGATGACCTTACAAAGTGAAGAAATTCATCCGGGTAGTCGGATTCGTTGGTTCGCACCAAAATTGAGCGAGTTGGCTTGCGAAGTCAGTTATAGAAACCTGTTTCAGAGCAGTTCCTTTTCTATAGGTACCTCCACTTTTTCGCGGAAACAACAGCATATCATAATGAAAAAGACCCCAAACTTAATAAAAACAAAGTTTTATCAAAATCTTTATATTATTTTTAAAAGGAAACACCAAAGTTTTTTTATTTTTTTAAAATTTTTTATCCATTCTAGCACGTTCGAAATTTTGGTTAAAAATCTTATTTTGTTTACCTCAGCGGCTGACTTTAGAATTACGATTAATGTTTTTTCGTTTTCTTTCCGGGGGAAAAACATTGTTTTGGAAATTTTTCAAAAAATCTAATAATTTTGATATTATTAAGTGAAAATTACATTTACAAATCGAATTTTATTTTCAATTTTTAATTCTCAAATGTAGCTCATTAGAAGTCGTTTTAACTCAAAATTTTTAATTTATTTTTTATGTATACGTAACGTGCTCGGTAAAAATGGCAGCGGTAAAAATGGCAGCGGTAAAAATGGCAACGGAAAAAATGGCAGGGTGAAAATAGCAACGGTAAAAATGGCAACGGTAAAAATGGCAATGGTAAAAATGGCAATGCTAAAAATGGCAAAAGTGGATAAATAGGAAAAAATGGCAATTCGACAACAGAAAATTATTACCGTTCGAGAAGCATGGGTCTAAGCTCCCATCCCTCTAGTTTAAAATAGGGCTAAGTCCCCCACCTCAATATTTTAAAATAAATAATTTTAAATAGATATTTACTCTAGTGTGGGGGTAGTTTTATCACAATCTTTATGTTATTTTTAAAAGGAAACACCAAAGCTTTTTTATTTTTTTAAATTTTTTATCCATTCTAGCACGTTCGAAATTTTGGTTAAAAATCTTATTTTGTTTATCTCAGCGGCTGACTATAGAATCCATGTTTTTTCGGGGTTTTTTTTCCGGGGGAAAAACATTGTTTTGGAAATTTTTCAAAAAAATCTAATAATTTTGATATTATTAAGTGAAAACTACATTTACAAATCGAATTTTTTTTCAATTTTTAATTCGTAAATGTAGCTCATTAGAAGTCGTTTTAACTCAATATTTTTAATTTATTTTTTTATGTATACGTAACGTGCCGCTGCTTGAAAGTACGGTGACCATACACGACATAATCAGAAAATAAGAGAGATGTATATAATAAATTCAACGTTCCTAAAATTAGATTACGAAGAAAATTTTCCAACATTTTTAAGCTCACCGAGTGCTTAAAAATTATATAAAAAGGCGTTCACTCGTCATTTTCTTCAATTACGTTTTAACAGATAAGGTCACCTTAGAACAATAATCAAAGTGTCAACACCTCGTCAAGTGATTTACGAGGTGTTGACAAGCACTTAATTGCACTACTCCATTTCTGTTATTTTAAACCTAAATAAATAATATTTTTCAAATCAGATTAAGAAAACTCAGCTAATATTTCTCAATAGGAAAATATATATATTTTTGAGGGGGGAGAAGATTTTTAAAACCAAGAATTAAATTAAATATTGTTTGCAAATCTGTCAAAAATGGCTGAATTTAAATGATTTCTGAAAGCGAGCGAAAAAGTTAAAATTCTGATCAATATAATTTCTGTTTGAAACACCAGAATATTTTGCTTACTGGAAATAGTAAATGTAATCATTCAGCTTTCAATTAAAGCCAAAAAGAAAGCTTCATTTTTCATTTTTCAAATTCATTTTAAACCAAGGTATGAAAACTGAATGGAGGTATCTAGTTTAATACCATTCGCTAACCTGACGTTCATGTAAACTATACCACAAAAACCAAGCAACTTCAGACTGAAGTAATTCTTTTAAGTATTTCTAACTTCTTGCTGATAAGCCTTTATGTTTTATTTCCTTTTTAGTCACTGACCAAAGCCACCTTTTACCATCTACTGCTGTAAACCATTTTTACGAACACATTTAATTATTCGTAAATAAGCCATCACATCTAATTTTTGGTGCTCGGTAAAAATGGCAACGGAAAAATGGCAGGGTAAAAATGGCAACGGTAAAAATGGCAAAAGTAGATAAATAGGAAAAACTGGCAAAAGTGGATAAATAGGAAAAAATGGCAATTCGACAACAGAAAATTATGACCGTTCGAGAAGGATGGGTCTAAGCTCTCATCCCTCTAGTTTAAAATAGGGATAAGTCACCCCCCACCATTCAATATTTTAAAATAAATATTTTTAAATAGATATTTACTCTAGTGGTGGGGGAGCTAGGCTCCTTCTCCTCTTGTTTTAAATAGGGGCTAAGTTCCCACTCCTAGTATTAAAAACATTTTTTTTTAAATTTTCGATGTCGATTTTTAGAAATTTTAGTGGGGGGGGCGCTAGGTTCCAACACCTAATTGCAGTAAAAGCACAAATCGTAGCGTGTTTAAGTGAATTTGATGACTATAATTAATTTTATAATTGATAGCTGACATTAGGATTAGATGTGTATATATAAAATAAGTGTATTAGTGTTTATATATATATATATAAAATAAAGTGCATTAGTGTATACATATATATATATATATATATATATATATATATATATATATATATATATATGCATACACACACACACACACACACACACACACTATATATATATATATATATATATATATATATATATATATTAGTGTTGGGACGATTAATCGGAATCGGGAATCGGAAAAATCGCTAAGGCGAAGGTTAGGAATCCCATTTACAG
This sequence comes from Acanthosepion pharaonis, assembly GCA_903632075.3. Taxonomy (NCBI): domain Eukaryota; kingdom Metazoa; phylum Mollusca; class Cephalopoda; order Sepiida; family Sepiidae; genus Acanthosepion; species Acanthosepion pharaonis. The sequence goes on along the minus strand of CAHIKZ030005433.1, from coordinate 1,916,136 downwards.
ATTTCGCATTGACTCTCAGATTCTAATTTAATTATTTTATTGGTAAATTATGGTAAACAAAGTAAATATTCTAGAGTTCACTTAGCCTATTCCTCAGCAAACCTTTTGAATTTCTGTTCACACCTATTTGCTAAATGTCTATATGACGCCTCTCAGAGACTTCACACTTGAGTATTAGAAGATTGAAAACGCATCAGACAAGATTTTAAATTTTACTGGCACCAGTCTGACCCTATCGTTGTCTGATAGCCTCTAAAATAATTAATGTTTTATTGTTTTTTTTTTCGGTTTCATCAAGTGGATCTATAATTGTTTTTCCCAAAGTTTTTCAGTGTGTTCAGTGGTAATCACCTAAAAAGTAAAATCTCATGGAAGTGGGAGCTTTAGCTGAATATTCTTTTTAATTTGACAAACTTCTCATTTTTTTCCATTATGTATTGTATCCAAGATTTTAATAAACTCATTGTGAGATATTCATCTATATTTTTTTCCTTTTGCCATTTTTTTTATTTATCCACTTTTGCCATTTTTACCGTTGCCATTTTTACCGCTGCCATTTTTTCCGTTGCCATTTTTATCGCTGCCATTTTTTCCGTTGCCATTTTTACCACTGCCATTTTTACCTAAATTCCTAATTTTTGAATTCCATCTTTGATCGTCACAACTAATTTTTTTTCTGAAATCCATCTTTTATTATCACATTTAATTTTTACTATCACATCTAAATTTTGACGAAATCCAATTTTAAGTCGCTTCTAATTTTCACCGAAATCCATATTTTTGCATTATCTATCTATCTATCTATCTATCTATCTATCTCATGTTGTCTGTCTGTGTGTCTGTCGTGGGCGTTGTTACCTCGCCCAGACCGCATTTCTCACCCGATTTCGATGCGGTTTTCACCACAAGTTTACAAATGGCTGCCTTCAGGACATGACGGAGCCCGATTTTTCAGTTCGGACTCAGGTTCCGAAAAAATCGATAATCGAAAAAATCTGCTTACAGAAGGAATTATTGCATTTCAACCAAATTTGACACCCTCTTAGAGTCTACCTTTAGAAGTGTTGTCCAGAAGTTTCATGACCACGGACCCCTAAACAGCGCGGAAAATCGATAAAACCCAAAAGCCGATACGCCCAGATTGCACCTGAACCGCATGTCGGTTTTTAGCGAAAACCGAGCGGATTTATGAAGAGGCCATTGGGAGTCATCATGTGAAGTTTCAACTCCGAGCGCCCCCCAAACAGAGTGCAAATGGACAATCGGTCAACCCTTAAAAATGTTTTTCCGGTTGGGTATTTCCTAAATGCAGATTAATTTAAGGTCACGCTATGCGCGGGAAGAAACAGGTTAGTGCGTGCAGTGCTGTATGAGTCGTACGATTTTTGAATCAAGCACGGGCAACGCCGGGCCATGCTTCTAGTATCTAATATTTGTCTAAATCATTCTGCGCAAATCCATCTTTGATGATCACCTTTCGTTTTTGCTGAAATTTTCTTTTATCATCGCATCTACTTTTTGCTAAAATTCATCTTTTATCATTGTATTTTTTACCGAAATCCATAGCAACTGATTCAATATAATTGCTCCATTACATGTTAGTGAGGTCGATATGTGATATTAAAAGATTAATATCACATCTAATTTTTGCCACAATCGATCTTTTACCGAATTTTGGCGAAATCCATCTTTTACCATCATATCTATTTTTGCCGAAATCCATCTTTTACCATCTTATCTAATTTTTTTTCCGAAATCCATATTTTACCATCCTATCTGATTTTTGCCGAAATCCATCTTTTACCATCATATTTAATTTTGGCCGAAATCTATCTTTTACCATCATATCTAACTTTGCCGAAATCCATATTTTACTATCATATCTAATTTTTACCGAAATCCATCTTTTACCATCATATCTAATTTTGCCGAAATCCATCTTTTACCATCATATCTAATTTTTACCGAAATCCATCTTTTACCATCATATCTAATTTTGCCGAAATCCATCTTTTACCATCATATCTAATTTTGCTGAAATCCATCTTTTACCATCATATCTAATTTTTACCGAAATCCATCTTTTACGATCATATCTAATTTTGTCGAAATTCATCTTTTACCATATCTAATTTTGCCGAAATCCATCTTTTAATTTTCATATTTTCGTACAAAAAGTGGATCACAGAGCTTATTCAGCTTAATGTATATTTTCAAAAAATCTCAACTTCTAATTGGTCACTTAATATTTAATAACATCGACCTAGTTCTTGCCCTGACCAAAAAGATAATTCTGCCAAAATCTATCAAGCTTCTGTGATCCTATCACGTGACCAAAGTTAGCACTAAAATATGAAATGTCTTTCATCTTCGACAGTGCGTCGATCGGAATCCTTTGAACTCAGTTCCAGGCTTTACGTTAAAGTTCCTTAACATGATTCCAGCCTGAGAGAACACTCATTCACACAGCAATATTTTATGACGAACAATCAACTCAAGTTTTCCATATTCAACTTAATACATGAATCTTTTTCATACGCTTTCAAGATCAACGTTAATTATTACAATTAACATAAACACTGCTTGTTAAGAACCATTTACCCCAACTAGAATATTCTCTTCGAACAAGTAAAAACAAATCAAAGAGCGATAAATCCGTAAACCTTAAAGTAAGTCGTAAACAATATTTCTCTATTTAAATATAAACTTGAACTGTTTATTTTTTTTCTTAAATTACTATAATACCCAAACACACTTTCTCATTATTGTACAGACCATTCAACAAATTATAATCTATCAAACCAGAACTTTGACAACCTTTCATCTAAACATAAAAGGACGTTTGAACTTTTTAAATCTACCTTTTTACTCCAGTTGTTTGTACCTTTTTGTACATATCTAATTTTTGGCGAAATCCATCTTTTACCATCATATCTACTTTTTGATGAAATTCGTCTTTTACTTTCACATCTAATTTTACCCAAATCAATCTTTTACCATCTAATTTTTACTTCAAGCTTATTTTGAACGTAAGAAACCTAATCTTAATGAGAAAAATATTTGTTCTGCTAAATTTGTTGCAAACGCGTGTTCCATATTACCATTGAAGCTACGGCGAGCAGCGTGAGAAGCCACATTCGTTTCACCCCAGCCACATGGGAGACACAGTGTCCACTTGAATGTGACATCCAATTACCAGAACCTGATCAGGCGTGATATGAGCAGCCCTTTCGCCGACAGAATTCCAAGACGAACGGGGTCCAGGGCAATATTAGAAGAAATACTCAGCTGATTCCATGGATAAGCCGAGCTTCTATCAGAGTGAATTCGACGTGGTCGTTTAAACTATTTTCCAATATAACATCTTCCTAGGCCATGAAATTCTAAGGACTGATGGAACGTGTACAACGCTCGTTTCTGTCCGAGATGAGACATTTTTTCGCCTCGGGCTCCGAATATACTGTCCAGATGAACATGTTAAAATTGCGAGTATTGGACTTTAAATTGAAGATGACGTTTTGGAAAGATACAAATGCATTTCTCCCTGACACCAGCTACGTGTTAAATAGCAGCACATACCGGGTCTTGTAGCCTTAATTGGCAACAAGACTTCTTGCTTTACCGGCCACTTTGGTCATCAAATATTTAAATGCAATGTTAACCAATCGTTATTTTTATCCGTTCTTTTATTGTCTTTTCTGCTTAATAATGTTTTCTTGTCTAGATGGGTGACTGCTTGATTGGTTTGGTTTGGTTTGTTTTACGGCATATCAATCTCAGTGGGTTATTTAATACCGACAAGATTTTTATTGCTGGTAATAATTATTTACATAAATGCATTATTTGTAATATGTATTATATTCAAAAATGTATTGCTGGTAATAATGTATGGCTGATAATAATATTTCCTCTAAAAAATTTTTGCTCCTATTAAAACCTATTTTTATACTTTCATGGAGTTTTCACCACAGTTTAGGGGTTAATTATTTGCCCATAGCTGGGACCCTAAGAGGTGCTACCACTCCGGGTCAGAGTGGACCTGGGAACACCAGCAATTAAGAGGTGGTTCTACGCTCCTCAAAACCTCCTGATCAGAGGCCCTTGCTGCCGGATGTAGTTTATCGTCTAACCCAGGACGCGGATGCAGTTTATCGTCATGCCCAGGAGAGTGACCACTTGAGAATACCAGGTGCTGTAAGCTTGGATGGGCGGGTGGTTTAATAGGTAATGGCTCGGAATTGTTAATCGGAGGGCCGAGTTCAAATTCAAGTAGGGTTGGTTATATTCACTTACGCGCAAATACCCTTGGGAAAGGTATGAATCCATCTCCTCTCCCCTACCAATGGGTTAATTAGTAAGACATATCACTAAACCTATTATTATCTCAAAAAATAAATAATAAAATTTGCGTACAAAATATTTAGATTTCGGTATCAATGTTGAAATGCCTCTAAAGAAAATCAACTTATAATATTTTCTTTTTCTCATATTCTCTCATACCTCCTTGCGTCTCAGCGGCTTTATTGTCTTACTTGAGGTCAAATGATTAAAAAAACATCTACCTACTGCGGGAATTCATCTGCCAAGTCAATGATAAGCCGAAGAGACATGATCACCCAAGGGTGCACCACGCATAGCGTGGGCGCCAGGCGGGATGCACTTTTAGGCGATCTTCAAAAGAAAGGAAGAAAAGAATCTGGATCGACAGTTTTCTTTTCTTTAAACTGGTAATTTGTGCTGACGCAAAAATGAAATCTTTATAGTTTGGCATTTTCCCAATATTGGTTCCTTTTAGTCTATTTACAAGCTAAGCTTACGATTTGAGCCATTATCGATAGAGGCAACCATTTTGTTTTTTGAGAGAGAGAAAGAGAAATCTCTTCACTCTTTTTTGATAAAAGGATTTTTTATTTATTCTTGGGTAGTAAGCTACATTAATTATACGAGAAGTTATGCATAAACTACACTCTTTTTAAATTTCCAATTCATAATACGTTTTAAAACTTAGCTTAATCTGTAAATAACACAGAAAATAAATAAATATTTTACAGGTCAATGTAGCCATTATGTTTTTTTTTTTCTTCCGAAATATTCGTTGGTTTGAACCAATGAATATTTCGGGGGGAGAAAAAAGAAGATTTGTCTCAAATTTTCTAATTTTGCAACCAAATGTTTAGGAACATTTTCTTATATATATATATATATATATATATATATATATATATATATATATATATATATATATATGAGAGAGAGAGAGAGAGAGAGAGAGAGAGATAATAGTAATAATCTTATAAATATAAGAAATTATACTTGTCCGGAAAAACTTAGGTGCCTTGATTTGTAAATAAACAGACCAATATCCAAGAGAAAAAAGGTACATAAAAGAAAGAACAGAGAACGTATATCAGCCGAAGACAATCGTCTAGCATACAAGTTCAGAGTCCAAAGAAAAAAAAAACCGATACGAGTAAGTAAAAAAGTGATCAATACGCTAAGTATTCCCTGACGATCCGCGTAGGTATTCCTTTGGTATGTTTGTCTGGCTCTTTAGGTCTAATTTTTTTATTTTATATATATATATATATATATATATATATATATATATATATATATATATATATATATATATATTAAGAAATGGACAAAAGTCCGACAATTTATTTATTAAAGACATTTTTATGTTTAACGTTCTTTTTATAGATACAAGTATTTAAGTAAATGCTCTGTTTATGATAAACAGTATTAAATAACATTTACCGGCCTGAATGTCCGAGAAATTTTCATAGAAAATATTCGTCCTTTGACAGGATTCGAACTTGCATCCTATACGAAACCGTCATTTAGCGAGTCGGTTAAGGCACGTCAGCGTAAATGACGGTTCCGTATAGGATGCAGGTTCGATTCCTGTCAACGGACGAATATTGTAGTGTAGGCTTAAGGAAACTTTATTCAGCTTAGAATAATTGATACAAGCGTAGTGACTATTTATAGTCCTCTACAAACGAAACCGTTCTCCAAAGGGAGCTAATCGTGAAACAAGGGAGATTACTCCCGATTACGTTATTACATCACATTCATGTGATTAGGTTTTATTCTAATTATAATCATTACCTTTTGAAACAAACTTTGCCGAAGACTAAAAGTGTCCTTTCGACACACCCCGTCTTACATCGGGTACGAAGGTCCATGTTTGTCAATGATAGTATTGTTCGGAGGCTAAGAAAAAAAAACACACATCCTGTCACTGCAGCATCTTGTGGGTAAAAAAGAGAGAAATAAGAAAAGATGATTCGTGCCCCGTTCCTTTTTAATTTGTTTATACAACGCCACCTAGCGGGCGATAGGAGAAAATATTGGTTAAAACCACAACTTTAAATACACAATTGGCATTCCTCAAAACACAGCTACGTGCAATTTGAATTATCACGGAATCTTCAAAAGAACTCAGTTTTCAATGGCTACGCATTAAAAAAAAAAAGCAATCAACAAAAATGGTGCCTTTTTATTACAGGAATTCCACATTAATCTTTACCATAAAATCGATGTTCTTTCATCAAAAAATAATTCTGTAGCAATAAAAAATACGTTCAGCATATCACATGATATCTGTTATTTTTTTTATTTCTTCTGGGTTTTCATAAATTATTTATATGATCTATGTTTGAATATGTTGTAAAACATCAGATTTATGATAATATAAAACTATAATTTCTGTTTTTCAGTTTTAAAAAAAAACAAAAACAAAAACTTCATTTCTATAGGTGGTTTGTGCATATTAAAATTGGACCCCGGAAAACTCGGCAATGGAATATTTGGTAATGAAAGATTCGGTAACGGAAAATTCGGTAATGGAAGATTCGGTAACTCTGAAATAAAAGTCGATTGTAAATTGATTTTAGCGCCGTTTTGGTGTTTTAATTCCCCTCCCCTATATTTTTGAAATAGAAATGAGGCTATAGAGTTTTAGCTTCTTTAAAAAAGAAATAACTAACTCAAAATTAATTTATTTATTACTTTTTTATTAAAATAATAATTGGAAAAGATACAAGAACTTAACTTTAACTTAGATAAATCGATTTTATTTGCTTGAAAACAATAGAGTATAGTAATTAAATAAATACTTATTTAAAAATATTAGAGAGGGGCTTAGCCCCCTACACCCCCATCCAGAAAGTAGGTCCCTGGTATTGTTGCAGTGGCTTTTTATCTGGATTGGAAGCCATTATTGTTTTAGTTAATAATTATTTAAACATAGGGTGTTGTGGTTAACCCCCCTCCACAAACTACGGTTGCAGTGAGGTTTTATCTGGACCCCATTATTTTCAGTTATTTGAAAATAAAGGTGGGGGGGGTATCCAAATTACCACTCCAGAACGGCCCTAAAATCAATTTTCAATCGACTTTTATTTCATAGTTACCGAATTTTCTTACCGTGGTAAAATGACCGATTTTTTCATTATCGAATTTTCCGTTATCGAATCTTTCTAAATTCATTAACAAAAACGTCTACCAAATCACTGTTTTCTTAATTTAGCCATTATTATCAATGAACAAAAATACAAAATTAAATTTTGTACCCCATCCACACTGTAGATAGAATAAGAAAAGGAATTAGGTAATGTTTCTTTTCCTACCGACATTCATATATTCAGTTTACGCATTTTGCTCAGCTGTAGTCATCACTCCTATTTCTGTTCTAATTGTGGCTTATGGTGACATTCAAGGCAAAATAATGCAATGGCTTGCCGGTCCCTTTTGCACCGGGGATGTTGTCCCTCTTCTCAGATGATTCTCCGCCCACTGGTAGGAGCAGAACCTGTGCTCAGACTGGCGATTGGCGTTTAGCACAGGTGAGTTGCAAAGAGACGTTTCCCTTTACCGGTCGGGTAGGAAAACCCTTCCGACTACCCCCACGCAGTTTAGCCGGCAGGTTGATGCCTTTGCCGAGAGTGCGGTCGTCGCAGTCGCCATGCGACGTCTTGGGACCATATGTGAGAGTTATGAATATCACCTTGGACTACAATTACAACAGAAATAGGAGGAATGGTGACCACAGATGCGCAAAATGCGATAACTGATAATAATAATAATAATAATAATAATAATAATAATAATAATAAATGAATGAATAAATGAATGAACTGTGTCAATATCATTTTTCATAAAGACATCACACATTTTTAATACCGTATGGAATATATTTTTAAAGGCCTAGACCCCAACACGACATACTCCACCCACAAATACGTGTATGCTTACAGAGTTAAGATCAAATACAGTAGCTTAGAGTTAAGATCAAATACATTAGTTTAGAGTTAAGATCAAATACAGTAGTTTAGAGTTAAGATCAAATACAGTAGCTTAGAGTTAAGCTCAAATACAGTAGCTGAGATAAATACAATACATAAAGGCGTTGGTTAGATCCAGTGACATGACCAAAAGTGCTGTGAGTTCAGTACCTGGTTAAGGCAGTGGGGAAATTGGAGAGGTGAATTTACAGGAGATAACTAATAACTGACATCCATTAGACATGGCACGTGGAACTAGAACAGTCTACCCCAGCTAGCGAAATAAAGGATTCAGTTTGACATTCCAACCACCTGAAGAAGGACGGAGCGTACAACGGCCAAAATTTTATGATAAAAATGGCAACAAAGATGAGGACAATTGTCCGAATAGCGTAAATATTGTACATAATACCTCATGTCAGAAATATAACTAATGTCCCCTAAACAAAATTCTACGTTTATAACTTCAATATACAGTGAAAATCTTTCGTTTATAACTTCAATATACAGTGAAAATCTTACGTTTATAACTTCAATATACTGTGAAAATCCGACGTTTATAACTTCAATATACAGTGAAAATCTTACGTTTATAACTTCAATATACTGTGAAAATCCGACGTTTATTGCTTCAATAAACAGTGAAAATCCTACGTTTGTTACTTGAATATACAGCGAACAAGATAAACTTATGGCCATAAACGGATTTTCGTGTGAAACAAACGGAGACTTTGATAAACTATCAGGAATTCTTACCTAAAAAATGTCATGATAAATACAGCAGGAGATTTCATTAATCTGAAAAGTACTCAAATTATAAAATTTTCCAAATTTCAATTAAATTATTTGAAATTTAGAATTTTTCAAAATTTAAGTAATTCACTAAAAGTATTTTAGTAATTCACTAAAGTTATCTACATAAAAATGTCAGTACAAAAAAAAATCATCGGTGAAATCGCCCCTAATCTACACCAAACAAGACACGTGATTTATGAGTTCACGATGCCTCTTGCTTCAACTTAGTAACTCTGGCGCCATGTGGTCAGCAAACTTCTTCAGTTTTGTTCGATTTTCTGCCAATATTTCCGACTTCTTCGAATTAAAAGCGTCGAGTTCCAAGTCTTTTATAAATGTCCGTCTCCATCTAACTTCGATCGCCATCTCCGTCTATAGCTTCGTTTCTAATCGAAAAACGTATTCGTATTTCTCTACGGCAGCATTGCGAGTACATGACCAGCAAACCGAAGTTAGAAATCGTACCGCTTAGGGGTTTTAACACACCACTCCTTCAATATACTTCTTTGTTTGTAGTCTTCTCACGGAGCGTGATATTCAATATCTTCCATGGGAAGCGTGGTTGGAAGGCATCCAAGTTTCTTTGCAATTTCGCTGTCATCCTCCACGTTTTGCTTGTGTAGAATGCGATTGGGAGAACGACGAAATGAAGCAGACCAACATTCAGTGGCTTGTCCAAACAGGGAGACGTTCTTCGGAAAGCAGATGCTGCTGCTGTTTTTTTTTTTTTTGTTTTTTTCTTTCTTTCTGATACATAAACTTGGATCAGTTCCAACGTCTTCGTCCGTTGAAATGATTTTTTAATTCAACTCCAAACAAGGCGACAGTGCCTTTAGAACACAGGGGGTTATGGTGTGGGGGTGAAAGTGAATCAGAATGGGAGGATCGAAAATGAGGATGATTGAAGAAATGGCAAAAAGGAAGAGGTAGATGACGACAGACGCTGCATTTAATTTATTTAAAGATTGCAGTTATCAGGGAAACAAGGAATCAGAAAGGGAGTTCCTCAGATGAGAAGTGCGAGAAAAAATACTTTCATGATAGAAATGACGATTAAATCTAGCTAGTTCAACAGTAAAACGGTGAGACCTAATTGCCAATCGAGTATCATGCTTAAATTCATGTAGTCAGTGCACCAAGGAAAAAAGCTCGTCTGAGCAGTTACCATGAAAATATTTGTACAACAGACATAGGGAAGCTACACCACGTCGGTGAGAAAGTAAATGGCGACAAGATGTCAGGTCAGGATTGATATTACAGACCCTTCTCTGGATTTTTGTCAAGAATCTCAAGATACACAGTAGGAACACCAGACCAGGTATGGAAATAGCATTCAATAGACAGGCAAATGTAAGTTTTATAAATGTGCAAGATGGATTCTGCCGAGAAAATTGTTTTGGCACGGCACAGTGAACCAACCTTTCTTGTAGCAGACGTAGCAATTGACTCGATATAGTCGCTCCACTTCATGTCAGGAGAAAACGGGACGCCAAGATGGCGTAGAGTGGTGCTCTCCTGGAGTCCACCATCAGCCAACTTGATGGTAGGCAGTCAACCAATCTCCGTTGCAACAGACGTAGTAATTGACTCAGTATAGTTGTTCCAATTCATGTCAGGGGAAAACGTAAAGCCAAGAAGGCATAGAGTGGTGCTCTCCTGGAATTCTGCATCAGCCAACCTGATGGCAGGCAGTCAACCAATCTCCGTTGCAACAGACGTAGTAATTGACTCAGTATAGTTGTTCCAATTCATGTCAGGGGAAAACGTAAAGCCAAGAAGGCATAAGTGGTGCTCTCCTGGAATTCTGCATCAGCCAACCTGATGGCAGGCAGTCAACCAATCTCCGTTGCAACAGACGTAGTAATTGACTCAGTATAGTTGTTCCAATTCATGTCAGGGGAAAACGTAAAGCCAGGAAGGCATAGAGTTGTGCTCTCCTTGAGTTCTGCATCAGCCAACCTGATGGCAGGCAGTCAACCAATCTCCGTAGAAACAGAGGTAGCAATTGACTCAATATAGTGGTTTCAATTCATGTCAGGAGAAAACGTGGCGTCAAGATGGCGTAGAGTTGTGCTCTCCTTGAGTCCACCATCAGCCAACCTGATGGTAGGCAGAAAAGGTTCTCTGTGGTGATTAAATGAAAGCAGTTTTGTTTTGGAGGCGCTGAAATTTCCAAGCCGTTGCTTGGTATTTTTACTGGCTGTCCATTGATAACAATTTTGTTGATAACGATAAAAAACGACATGATTTAATAAATGCATAATTCAAATCCATGCCTTCTTAATGAGGCCAAAAAAACCTTATGTTACACTATTTCCCACCTAATAACAGGCCCAAGAGAAACTCAAGGTAGATGCTCACTGAATGAGGTTGTTTTATGGACGTAAAAGCAGGAGATAAGAAGTGAATATTATAAGAATATGTAGTATAGATAACAGTTGAAGTCTTACGGCCCTATCACGTTGAAACAACGATTCCCATGTGAAGTTAAGCAACGTCGAGCTTGGTCACTACCTAGATGAGTGACCGTTTGGTAATACCAGGTTCTGTAAACTTGGTTGTGCGGGTGGTATAATGGATAACGGCTCAGAGTTTTTAATCGAAAGGCCGAGTTCCAATTCCTGCCGGCTTCTTTTTATTCATTCATGCGCAAATACCCTTTGAAAAGGCATGAATCCAACACTTCCCCTCCCAGCTATGGGCTAATTAGTAAAACTTGTATTACTAAATCTAAAAAAGAAATTACAGTCTAAAAAACGTTTATTTTTCTGGCTTTAAATAACCCACAAAATGCCGATAAACCGTAAAAAACACAACTCGATCGAATTTATAAGTTAGACTTGAAGAGGTTTAGATTGAAGTAATCGAAGAAGCATCCTCTCAGAAGTGTGTTCCACAAAGCAGCGGCTCATGGGAAGAAGCTGTCTGTATGAAACTTCCTCCCTACTAATGGAATATAAAGAGAATGAAGATGATTCGATCTTATGTACATGGTATGTCTGGTCTGACCTGTAAAGGTTCGAACTGATGGAACGAAGGAACGATGCCCGTCAGAATATTTTTTACATAGAATTAGCGACAATGTAACGAGAGTATGCGACGTTTCATCTGTAGATAAGGTGTCGTAGGATGGTAAGTAATTCATCACCACATAGACGCTTTTCAACTGTGTCTAAGCTGAAAAGAGAGGATTGTGCAGCTCCAGGCAGCAATACTCTAAGCTGACTCTTGTAAAGATAGATAAAAAAAATCACGCCCATACATCAGTGTTTAACATATAAACTAACAGTAGATAAACATTATTTATATACTAGATTTCACTCTTATAAAAGGCCCGAGAGCCAATCATGGTAGAGGTATACAAAAGTAATGAGGAATAAGTTATGTGATACGATTGAAGAAGGTAGCGGTACGAAGTGAAGTTTATAAGGATAAGTAGGATAATTAACGATTGACCCTTGACCTGAAGAGGTTAAGGTTGGAAATACTCACTCCGAAGATTGTTCCACAATGTGACAAGTCTTGGAAAAAACTGTCTGGGGAAACATACATTTGGAACACGAAGGAAATATAAAGTTAATCCGACTTCGTGAAAGTAACATGGCGTGCCCCTGTTGTAAATGTCGGAACTAAAAAATGGCGCTCATGTGAACGTTTACCATTAACATTTATCATCGACCTGCTCTAACATTGCAAGTCTGTTGCCACTTATAGCAATTGACTTGAAATGTTAGGGCAGGTAGATTTTAGAAGCGTGATATTGCACTCAATTTGTGATACATAACGACACAAAATATTTTTTTCCAAGTCGTTACCGTTTTTTGAGGAAATGAGTTCAAAGATTACGGTCAGGCTCAAAATCGTAGTTTTGGAATTTCATTCTCGTGATTAGTGAAAGCCTTATAAGCATAGCCTTATAAAATTTACTGAAGCTTTATAAATTGTATATAGACAAGATGATTGGCACAAGCATATTATTATTAAATCATTGTGCCATCAAATAAGACCTTTATTTACTTCAAGGGGAAATTATATTGAACAATTTAGCTATATTATAATGTAATATGTTCAGTAGTTTTAGTGTGATTTTCAATAAACAATGCAAATTTAAAACATTTTGTCTTATAATTTGTACCCAACAGTATTATAGTGTTATATAAACTTTTATCTATTTTTTGTTTTGATTAATTATGATCTGAATGATCTAACAAATCTTATTCATTGAATTGTCTTTTTTATTACGATTCTTTTACAGTTTTTACTTATCGAATACAGTAAAAATTGCCTATTTTGCTTGTGGTGATTCATAATTAGAATTCTGGCTTGAATATATTTTCTATTTAATATATCTAATACAAAAGATATTAACTTTATTTGGATTTATTCTTGAAATAATAAAATTTCGAAATCAGTTTGTAAGAAAAAACCTGCGGAAATTAAGCATTTCATTACATTTTTTTCAAACGATATTTAAAACTAAATGCTCAAAAATTGGATGAAAGCTATGAATCTATATTTTAGTGTCGGCACTTATATCAAAATCCAGTTTTTACATCGAGTGCAATGCAGATTTTATAAATAAAGTGAAAAATCAATCTGCCTTATTGTAATGTTGCGTTTGCGAAAAAGAGGCTGCCGAATGAAGATTAAGTCGTCTTGACCCAAGAAACCGACTAAATTATTTGGAAGTCGATTAAGGCTCGTAAGTGTGAATTGATTAGCTGCAGCCTAGCTATTTGTTTGAATCATTTCACCCGAGCAAGGCACTAAATCCACTAAGACATAAGGAGTTACTGAGTGTGAGAGAATATGAAAAAAAGAAAACATTAAGGAGAGAGAACAATAAAAGGATAAGACATTATTTACATTATTCGAACTATTGTCCTCATCGTTGTCGCCATATTTATTACAACGTTTCGGCCGTTGTACGCTCCGGCCTTCTTCAGGTGGTTGGAGTGTCGAACTGAACCCTTTATTTCGCTCACTGGGGTAGACTGTTCTAGTTCCACGTGCCATGTTTAATGGATGTCAGTTATCAGTTATCTCCTGTTAATTTCCCTCTGAAAGTTCTGCACTGCCTTAACCGGGTATTGAACACACACTCTTTGGGTCCTGTCACTGGATCTAACCAACGCCTTTATCCACTGTGCCATGTGTCCTCAAGGATAGGAATTAACGATTGACATTGGATTTACATTATCGAGGATCAAAATTGACTGGAAGGCAAGAAGCCGGTAGAGAGTTCTACAAGTACGAAAGGGGAAACTTAGTATAAGACTTACGGCAACATCTAGCCATTTTAACTGTAAAATGATAAGACTTCGTTAACAATCTAGGACTGCGCTTAAATTCGTCAAGTATAGGTACCATAGAGGATAGTTTAATCAGAACAATTACCATAAAAATATTTATAGAAAAGGCACAGGGACACCACGTGACAGCGAATGAAGCAGAAAGTGCTTTTTAGAACACAAGCTCTCTCCAGACCTCAAATGGAACTCATATATCTGATCTGTTGCTAAAGATGCTGTAAAAATGATCTGTTCTTTGTACCAGTCCAGTAATATCTGATTCCCTCTTCTATACTCACTTTTTACAAGAATTTACTTTGTATCGAACTAAAAATTGAAAGTATTGCTGCTATATATGGGATAGGTCTACCCAATCCACACTTGCCAGTCTTGACACAATTTAAAACTGTCCACACATGCGTGTTATAAATTATTTTTCATTCTTCAGCCCCTTTCCTACCCACGAAACGTCACGGCCCCACCCTACTCTATCGCTATTTCCACGGTACGTGTTATGGCAAGCTACATTACTCGATCGCACCAGCCCTGACCTTCGCAACTATGACCCGTCATGCCGCGTACACGGGGATGAATCATCCTCGTTCCCTTCGTATTCCATTAGTAAGGAAGAAGTACCAGGCGGACAGCTTCTTCCCAAAAAATGCAGATTTTGTGGAAAAGACTCCTGGTAGGTTTTTTTTTTCAATCACTATAATCTCGACCTCTTCAAGTTTAGGGTTAACCTTTATCTGCATGAGCTCATGAACTTCACTTCTTGCCTTTTCTTTCACTTATACAACACAACATAGTAACGCTCTACCTTGAGTGGCTCTTGAACATTAGATAAGCATTTGTATAGCGGCTCGGATCGAGGAATCGGAAAGCCGAGTTCGAATTCCAGTCGAATCCATTACATTCACTTACGTGCTAATACCCTTGGGAAAGGTGTGAATCCTCTTCTTCTCCCTCCAGCTATCGGTAAATAGCAAGACAGATTGCCTTGGATGGCAGCTGGTCTACCGTAGAGAGAAACGGCAACCTACTGCAGGAAAAAATATGCCTCGTCAGTCATGTATCGAAAGATACATAATCGCCTAAGCGTGTATCACTTATGGCACATAACTGAGTTTGAAAAATAAAATAAAATAATTTTTAGTTGCGAAAATTTGTGACATAGATAAATATTCTAAAGAAGAAATGATTTTATCATTTTATTTATTAAACAATATATTTATTTATTTTCGTCTACCAGCCTGAATATTCGAGAAATCTTATAAAAGAGAAATACGCGCTCTCCGCATTCGAACCTGGGTCCGCTTGAGCAGAGGGAAAAGTCGTTAGATCCGAGATGCTTTTGACCAATGATTCCCAACGTGGAGCGCATACCCCACCGGCGGTGCATGGTAATATTTTGGTGGGAGATGCGTAGCATGTGCACCCTTATGCTTATTATACCAACAGAATAAGGGGTCAATTCGAGAATGAGTTATTAACAGTAAATTGTTTTCTATTGAGCCTGAGTGTTAGCGTAAATGTTAATGAGTGTTAATACATACGGTGTATATACAGTATGCATACATAAAATATTTTGTGTGTATGTATGTATATGTGTAATTGGCATACAGGGTGTTTCCCATCTCCCCAGACTTACGTGTCTCAGTCAACAAAGAGGGCATGATATCATGTCGCTGGAAGAGCCCATATTTTGTCGGCCACTCAGCGCGTCAGGACAATAGCCCATATTTTGTCGGCCAATCAGCGCGTAAGGAGAATAGCCCATATTTTGCCGGCCAATTAGCGCGTAAGGAGAATAGCCCATATTTTGTCGGCCAATCAGCGCGTCAGGAGAATAGCCCATATTTTGTCAGCCAATCAGCGCGTGTGAGCATTCAGTTTACTTTTTTCAATGAATCGCAGTAAAATTTTGAATATGTAAGAATTAAATATTACAGGGGTGGCACCAGAATTATAGAAATACCAAAGTGGGCCATGGTTCAAAATACCTTGGGAACCACTGCTTTAGACGGACTCGACCTGGAAGTGTTTCACCGAACAAGCAAAACTAGATAGTGCCTTAAAAAACGCACATCCTTCCCCGATTCATCAATCCCAGATTAGGGAAGCATCTTTTTTCTTTCATAAGATTTTTAACCGTCTGAAGTACGGAGAACTTAGCCGATCACTGCTGGAGAGTACATATTTTTCTATATGATTTCTCGAATATTCAGGCCGGTAGACGAAAATAAAGAAATATACTGTAAATAAATAAATAAATATAATATAAATATACTGCGATATCCTCACTCTGAGACAGGGATCGGCAACCTTTTGCTAACTTATTTATGGATTTAAAATCATTCAGTGTGCCAATAGCACACGTACTTTTATACAAGCTCAATATACCTGTTCTACAATATATTGTATATAGAAATATATAGTATATATACTTTCGTATATATTAAAATTGAAACAGCTCAATATCGTCGTCGTAGTTATTGTTTCGGACTTCGTGATGTCCTTGGCAGGTGCGTGCCATTGAAAATTGCTTGGCGTGTCACGTGTGGCACGCGTGCCGTAGGTTGCCGACACCTGATCTACAAAATTTAAGTATCTCTGTTTGATGTTACTATTTGTTTCCATGTTCTCTAAATCTTCATCATTGCTCACATGTTCAGTCTACGGCAATCTCAGCATTCTTCTGTAGAAGCACATTTCTGTTGCCGCAAGTTTCTTCTATATCTGTTCAGCATTGGCTGTCATAGCGGAGGACTGATATTGCATAACAGTTCAGTACTCGTTTCTCTGTTTTAAACGAATTTTTCGTTTCTTGGGCGTTAAGCCGGGCATTTTGTCTTCAGCTCATATAATTTAATTAAGTGTTCGTTCAGTGCGAGATTTTGAAACTGAAACCCCATTTTAGTCGTAATGGAAAGGAATTGGAGAGTAAGATGTGGTGCTGAAAAATTCTCGGCCTTCCTTAAAAAATGATTACTCTTGGCCCATAAGATAAGTATCATCAATGAAAGACAATAATCCTGCTTTAACCTCCCGAAGCCAATAAAATGATGACAATGGACACTATGTTGATGACATAGGTATTCAATGTTAGTACAAGAATTGCAATATGAACTCTGGTAAAAAATAACAATGATAACAGCAAAAATTGTAATATGAGCACTGGTAAAAATGGCTGCTGAAGACATTAGGTTTATAAATCCCAGAAATGTCCTCAAAAACACATGGCACAGTGGATAAAGTTGTTAGATCCAGTGACAGGGACCAAAGAGTGTGAGTTCAGTACCTGGTTAAGGCAGTTGAGAACTTGGAGAGGGTAATTAACAGGCGATACCTGATAACTGACATCCATTAGACATGGCATGAGGAACTAGAACAGTCTATCCCAGTGAGCGAAATAAAGGGTTCAGTTCGACATTCCAACCACCTGAAGAAGGCCAGAGTGTACAACGGCCGAAACGTTGTGATAAATATGGCAACAAAGATGAGGACAATAGTCCGAACAATGTAAATAATGTACATAATACCTCATCTCAGAAGTATAGATAAATACTGAAGAATTCTCTTGAACAGAGAATAAGCATCCTCTATCAAAGTTCCAAAGAAATGGTACGCAGTATAAACGTATTCCTATTGGAATAGGAATTGAATTGGAATGAAAACAGTGACGGCAGTTATGTGCCATGCGTTATACATGACTGATGAGGCAGGTTTTTTTTCCCGCAGTAGGTTGCCATTTCTTTCTGCGGTAGACCAGTTGCCATCCAAGACTATAGAACCCGGTCTGTCCTGCTATATACCCATAGTGTGCTTGATTAAATGTACAGTCAGTCGATTATGTGCCATGAGTGATACACGCTTAGGCTATCATGTATCTTTCTATACATAACTGACGAGGTAGATTTTTCCCGCAGTAGGTTGCCATTTCTATCTGCGGTAGACCAGTTGCCATCCAAGGCTATAGAACCCGGTCTGTCCTGCTATTTACCCATAGTGTACTTGATTAAATGTACAGTCAGTCAGTTATGTGCCATGCGTGATACACGCTTAGGCGATACATAACTGACGAGGCCGATTTTTTTTCCCGCAGTGGGTTGCCATTTTTTTCTATGGTATACCAGTTGCAAAGCTAAAGAACCTTGTCTGTTCTGCTATTTACCCATAGCTGGTGGTAGAAGAGGTGGATTCATACCTTTTACAAGGGTCTTAGAACTTAAGTGAATGCAATGGATTCGACTGGAATTCGAACTCGACTCTCCGATTCCTCAGTTCGAGCTGCTATCCATTACTCCACCACACATATCCTAAATTCATTATAAAAAATCAGTATGAGGAATTAGTAGACACAAAAACATTTAGATATCTCGACGTACGGATCAGTTACAACAAATTAAGTATAGATGAAAAGGAAATTGAACTGCACCAGAGGTAGTTTCTCTAGACACCGCAAGTTGCTAAGAAACGAAAACATTAACCCGAAAAATCATGTTTTTAAACAGCCTCGTCATATCGAGACTTTCATATGGATGTCATCCGTGGCGCCAAACCCGTTCAGAAATATCTAAACTCTCAGCGCTATACAACTGCTTCCTTTGATCAATGTCGATAAAAGGATTTGAGCGAGTGAAACCAGAGGGTGTTGCCAAAGGTCATCTCCCTTTGAACAATGTGTACTGACGCCACAGATTCACAAACAAAAAAAATGTACCATATAACATAAACCACATAACTTAAGGACTACCAACAGCAGCAACAACTAAAATGGATAGCACATGTAACTCAAAGTGAAAATACTGACATAATCAAGATGTTAACATTCGACACTACTTCAAATAAAGTGTTAAGAAAGAAACCCCCATCAATACTGGAAAGAGTAATAACAGCTACTGGATGTGAGAAACCTCTTTTCCTAAAAGGTGTTTTATGAGAAAGATTTTATAATTCCAAGCGAAAACAGTACTGGCTGCTCGCTCAATGAATACCAAATGTTTCCTTGGAGGGAAACGGCTAATAATACCATACCCAAGTGTTTCAGGCCAAGAACTTTTCACTCCAACCTGGTATTCCTCTATGACATACAGACAGACAGATAACAAATATAATTACACAGATAGATAGATAGATATATAGATAGATAGATAGATAGATAGATAGATAGATAGATAGATAATGAACAGACTCAGATAGATAGATAGATAGATAGATAGATAGATAGATGAATAGATAGATAAACTAGATAGATAATGAACAAACTCAGATAGATAATGAACAGACTCAGATAGATAGCTAGATAGATGGATAGATAGATATGAACAAACTCAGATAGATAGATAGATAGATAGATAGATAGATAGATAGATAGATATGAACAGACTCAGGTAGATAGATAATGAACAGACTCAGATAGATAGATAGATAGATAGATAGATAGATAGATAGATATGAACAGAATGAAATAGAGTGAGAGAAAAGAAGAGTTAACTTTTCGTGGTCAAGCAAACCAGCAAAGAAGTAACTTTGTTATCGAAATGATCCTTTGTTGTTCACTAATGTATTAATTTAATGACGAGGATACGTTAATGAGTTGATCATTCAACAGATCAAATCCCCCCCCACTCTCGTCCCACAGAAGAAGCATACAAATCATTACGACGTCCTTGTTTCCTTAATTTTGCGTCGTACTGTTCCAGTAAACATTCATAATCTTCCCCAGCCGCCCAGTAAATTATTATGGAGTTTTGTTTCTCTGTAAATCGGCTGCTTTGAACTGTCTCCTTCCGAGCGATGTGTGTATTTTTGTTTGTGCGAGCCATCAGGAAACTGGATCCGTAGAATATCCAGCCGATTCCTGACAGAAAGGAGTCACAGAAGTTAGGGTGGGAATACGAGACTTCATTTTAAGATATGATCTTGGCTTAAACCAACAGAGATATAGCGACAATTAATTAAAATTGAATATTGGAATCTGATAGACATGCTGATATTTTACTAATAAAACAAGCAGGATAACTGGTACAATCTGGGATTTAAAAAGAAGATAATTATTATTCAGCTTTGTTCTAAAATTTTATCAGAATGTTCGCGTAGTGGATCTCTATCTATAAAAGGCAGGATGTGTGTGTGTGTAACGAATGCACGACCGCATTTTTCGACGGATTTGCACCAAAATTTATATGCACATACTCCAAGTTAGCGGTAAGACCAAGACCGAACTTGCATTTCCCAACTCCCATCGATAGTGGAAATAATCCATTTTTCATGCTTCTACGGCAGTTTTCATGTAGTTTGCGGCCATTTTGTACTGGCCAGAGTGAGAGCCTATAGCTGGCTGCCACGAATAGGCAAGAAGATTCTATTGGCCAGCGTGAGAGCCAACAGCTGACTGACACGAATGTTAACTAGCATGCTAGCATGTCAAAAAAAGAATCGATAGCTGCATTCGTCACAAGTGGGAAAAATTTAAATCTGCATGGCACTTTACTCCAGTTGGCTCATTCGCTTGCTTAAACTCAACGTTGATTCTGATTCCGCAGAACTGGGTTGGGTGTGAAAAAGTATTTGTTGTTAACATTCTTTTTTCATTCGGTTTTTCCAGTTACGAGTCCTTTTTTAAAGCTGATCGTTTTGTGTTCATTTTGTTTAGTTCTTTCTTCGTAACAGATTTAATGTTTAGTATAGAGCTTAGAAAAAATTCGCAGTGTGAGATAGGCAAGAAGTAAGGCATGTAGCAACATCAGCACGATAAAGGACACTCCTTTAAAGGCAAAGAAGGGCAAAAATATTTTAAGTCAAGTGGTAGCGATTGCTGTATGAGTCGTACGATTTTTGAATCAAGCACGGGCAACGCCGGGCCATGCTGCTAGTTGGTAAATAGTATTGTACGTATTTGTATACGTTAAGTAGAAGAGAAATAAAGTGTATAGTAAACTAAGAGACAGAAGAGAAGTTGGCTGCTGATCACATGTTGTAGGACAACACAGTACAACAGTTACATTGATAAATCTACATCTTTTACGTTTCAGAAATTTGGAACTCAAGAATTGACTATTGAAGATGAAATGAGACCAAGATCTTCATTCAAAAGAACAGAACATAAACGTCAAGGGGGAGAGGAGGAAAAAGGTTTTAGAAGTTCGAGAAAAAATAAAAGGCATTAAAACTCTATGGTTCAGGGAGGTGTAGTAGATTGGTAAATAAGATTGTACCTATTTGCATGTATCAAGTAGAAGACAAATAAAATGTATAGTAAAGAAAGAGATAGCTGGAAGTTGATTATGGATGACATGTCGTAGAACAACAAAATACAACTGATTTTAGTTCATTATATCAAAGAAAGAAAACGGCCCATTCTGACGAATTAAGGTAGAAATGATGAGGAAGACATCATGATGGAAGAAGACCTTGACATAGAAGAAAGGATGAGTTCTTCAGATCAGGACAATGCAATAGATGAGCCTATGGTTGATACCAGGTGTGACTCGGACATGGAAAAAGATGAAATTAAAATAACAGGAGATAAATCTCAAGGAGGAAAAGAGGAAAGAGGTTGTAGAAGAAGTTCGAGAACAATGAAAGTCATTAACCTCTTTTGTTCAGGAAAGTGTATTGAATTGGTAAATAGCTTTGTACCTATTTGTATATGTTAAATAGAAGAAAAATAAAGTGTATAGTAAAGAAAGAGATAACAGGCAGTTGATTATGGATCACATGTCGTAGAACAACAAAATACAAATGACTGATTTTAGTTCAATTTAAGTAATTTATAAATGTACTATTTTAATCTAGTGTATAAGGTTAATTTACATTAGTCAACATTTCTTCTGAAAATGCGTATATTTTTCCAACTCCACAACGATGATATAAAAAAGAACAGGATATAAACCTCAAAGTTTTTTTTTAATCAATTCATGGCAATAATGTCACTAGGATGCCAAATGATAGAGGGAGCAAATGAGAATGGGGAAAAAAACTTAATGAGGGGAAGTGAGAAAAGAGCACTAAAGGGAAAGGATTCAGGAAGACAGCATATGGCGATTGGCATTGCATTTAAAGTTCTGATGATTGAAGGTGGCAGGGAAGCAAGTACAAGGATAGAGATTATATTTTTATCTAACTGCATATCTTCAATCAATCACTTATGAGCACTTCCTTTCCAACATTTTTGTCTTTTATAACTCATTAAACCTTTTTGGTTTAGGGAGGTGTAGTGGATTGTAAATAATATTATACCTATTTGCATATGTTAAGTAGAAGAGAAATAAAGTGTATAAGAAACTGAGAGACAATGAAGAAGTTGACTCCTGATCACGTGTCATAGAAAAACACAATACAACAATGATAAAATCAAAATTAAATATTTCCTTCAAACTCATTATTGCAGTAAAGAAAGACTAAGAAGTCCTGAGAGAGTTAATTTCATCAAAGAAAGGGGACAGAACACGGCCATTATATCAAAGAAAGAAAAAAAGCATAACAACCCATTCTGACCAATTAAGTCAGAATTGACGAGGAAGACATCAAGATGGAAGAAGACCTTGACATAGAAGAAAGGATGAGTTCTTCAGATCAGGAAAATGCAATAGATGAGCCTATGATTGATAGCAGGAGTGACTCAGACATGGAAAATGATTAATTTAAAAAGAACAGGAGATAAACCCCAAGGAGGAGAAAAGAAGTTTGAGAACAATGAAAGACATTAAACATCTTTGGTTCAGGGAGGTGTATTGGATTGGTAAATAGAATTGTACCTATTTGCATATGGTAAGTAGAAGAGAAATAAAGTGTAGAGTAAAGAAAGAGACAGGCGGAAGTGACTACACATCACGTGTCGTAGAACGACACAATACAATATGGTGTCACCGATAGAATGTTTAAGTTGCTTGGATGAACCAGAATTTGCCGAGACTTGGATCCGGTGTTTTGCAGCTCAGGCTAGGGCTAAAAAAAAATGATGAGGTTATAGAAGGAGTTTGAGAACAACCAAAAGCATGAAACCTCTTTAGTTCAGGCGGGGGTGTAGTGAACTGTTAAATGCGATTGTACCTATTTTCGTGGGTTAAGTAGAATAAAAATAAAGTGTGTAGTAGAGAAAGAGACTGACGGAAGTTGATTCATTACATGTCGTAGAACAACACAATACAACAGTTCGGAAAATAATTATGTTATGGCTTCTTTTTCTTAATTTTGCTACAAGGAAGGCAATTAAGCTTCTAAACGCAAGAATATGAAGAAAAAAAACATTAAGAAACGAGAACAATAAAAATCAGGGATTAAGACGACAGAAGATGACCATTGACATTGCATTTAAATTTTTGCTGATAAACGTTGACTGGAAAGCAAGAAGTCAGAAGAGTGTTCCACAAGCGATAAGTGCAAGGAGGAAACTGTTAGCACAGAACATACGGTTACATGTAGCAATTTTAACTGTAAAACAATGAAACCTAACTGCCCATCTAGTACTGCGCTTCAAATTGTAAACGGTACCAAAGAGGATATAAGTTAAGTTTAAATATTATTTATCAAAATCGGATGAAAAATGTAGGAACGCATAAACAACATCCGATCACACACACACAGACACACACAGACACATACATACACACAAACATTTTGAGAATTATAGATATAGATTTCTGAAAAAGAATATACAAATGTTATTTCAAATGACGTTTCAGCTTCTACTTTTCCTTCAGAAAATAAACTTTTTCTGTTTTATTTAAAAGGTGTGTTGTTGTTGTTGTTGTTGTTAAATTTTTGGAATCCCGACACTCAGATGACAACAAAAGCCTAGGCAGACGGGTCCCAACAAACTTCTAGCTGGAGGCAGAGGAGATGTATTTTTGCAAATGTGAAGGCACAGACCTCGACTTGAATTTGAACTCAGCGTGCCAAACCCTCTTTCCGCGCCGACAACAGCTACGCTACTCCTCCATCAGTCGATGGAAGTAGTAAGTTCGCCAGAATTTAGTTCAGTCTTTGCTTTTGTTGTTTTTAAACGGTATTAGGAGAGATCTTTTTTCTTTTCTTTTTTTAACTGACTTAATTCCCAAACGATTGCATTTGATTATACTCCGACAGCTGTCATAACATGGTGCATCACTTTGAATTATCAAAATTTATTTATTTGTGTTTGTTGATTCTAGCAGTAAAGACGGAAGAAAACAAGCAATATTTGAGAATATTACTTTTGAAAACGAAAAGTAAAAATGCTATTAAAATTTTCAATAACATCTTGTGAATATTATGGATAAATTTATCATATTAGCTTAATAAATATTCCAAAATGGTTGTCACGAAAATAAACCTTAGAAAATGATCATAGTTTGGTCGATTGGTTAGAACGTTAGCTTTCCGACTATGAGTCCCGTGTTCGAATCTCAACATGGTCGATTTATCACGATGGTGACTTTTTGATGTCAGGGGAGTCGATCCTAGCTGAAAACCATCCCACGGGTTGACCCAAGTCTTGTGAGTGAAACTGGATAGAGAGGGATATTTCTTATTACTATATCTTGTCTTTAGCGACGATAAACAACAGCAAAGGTTGTATGACTCGGCTGTCCTTGGTCTGATGCAGCCTTACGTCCATTACGCGGCCGTAAGTAAAAACCATATCTGCCTGATCACGATATGAATACTCTGCTACTGTTAAACAGAACAATTCTCAGTTAACTCATTACTACACATGTTAAAGGTTGAAATCAGCCTAGCCGCAAACATACATGAATGACAAATGTAACCTAGTCTATATTCCAACACATCGCCATCTATCCTTAAACTTTCTTTAAGCTTAATAACTTAAAAACGAAGGATTTACAGACATACGTTTGTATGGACTTGGTTTGGTGTGAGGAAGCTGCCCCACCCAAAGTTTATAACATCATGTATGTGCGTTAAATTTTGTAATTGAACGTGTGTCAGCGTGAACAAAATTTTAACAATAAGGTTGCTCAATAGACAAATAGAGCTATAATTATTATTATTATCATCATCAATAAATAAAATGTTTGCAGTATTTATACTTGGCCGACTAAAAGCTTAGCAATGTTATTCGTCAGGGTCCAGTGAGAATATTCTTATCTCACCCTGATGAACGACAACACCGCCAGTCACAGATAAGCATTGTAAACATTTTAAATAATATATTATATATATATATATTATATATATATATATATATATATATATATATATATATATATATATATATATGCAGGAGATAGACGTGACGTTAAAAGTTGTAGAGGGAAGGGCTAAATCAGATATTAAGCTATAAAGATTACCAATTCTATTTGATTCTCTCATAAAATGAACGTTTCATTTTAGATCTGTTATCTTACGGTACACATTTGGGTTGCTTTGATTTTAAATACACAATTCATTTAGCTTTTCACTTGTCATCAGTTTCGGAAATGGCATCTATAGATTTTATTTCCCATATATGACTTATATAAATGTTACAAAGAATAACATTCCAGAACAAAAAAAAAATGTCTAACAGAAAATTAAATTTTCTCATTTATTTGTTAATATTTTTTTGTTATATTTTATTTAATACTTGGCAACATTATAAATAATAGCATTTTTTAAAAGAAAAGAAAAAAGAAACGACATACCAATTTCCATACAATCATAAATTTTCATGATATATATATATATATATATATATATATATATATATATATATATATATATATATATATATATATATTACTTTTATCTTAGTATCTACACCATTCATCAATTGATAAGTTACTAATAACAAAAATCTTGTGGAATGGTCAAAGTGTAGTACCTGTACCCCTCATTTCTAATGGCAATGGTAATATTAGCAATTTTATTATGAGGAAACATTAGGCACTATTAACTGAGCAGCCTGTGCCACGTTCAGTTGAGATTTTGATGTGACCATGTAAATGGTTAAGAAATAACAAAAACAGGGTTGCGGATATATCATATATTAAACACTAAGTACAACAGAAGAGTATTACACAACTAGGGAGTGTGTGTCGGTTGACCATCATTCAAGACAGTTCCCACAAGGCCTTCTCTCCTACTAATCTTATAGTAGACGGAAGAGTCGAACATAGACTCTTTAGAGGGAGGACATCACAACAAATTTATAACATCTTTCTTTTAAAAGAGTTTTTCAGGAAAACAGGTTTCTCAAATCCACTAGCTGTTGTCATTCTTTCTAGTATTAATGTGGATTTCCTTTCTAACCATTTCTTTGAGGTTGCGTGGAATGGTAACATTTCGATTATGTCATTATTTTCTCTTTGAGTTACGTGTGCTAAAATTGTAATTGTTGTTGTTAAGAGTCCTCAAGGGCTAAATCTGATGTTAAGCTATAATGATTACCAATTCTATTTGATTTTCTCATAAAATGAACGTTTCATTTTACATCTGATTTCTTCCAGTAAATATTTGTGTTGCTTTGATT
The DNA here is from genome assembly GCA_903632075.3 of Acanthosepion pharaonis. Lineage (NCBI taxonomy): Eukaryota > Metazoa > Mollusca > Cephalopoda > Sepiida > Sepiidae > Acanthosepion > Acanthosepion pharaonis. The sequence goes on along the minus strand of CAHIKZ030005433.1, from coordinate 1,889,302 downwards.
TTAAAAACACATTTTGTAAGCTTTTCACTTGAATTCATTTTCTGAAATGAAACATAGACTTTATTTCGCATATAAAAGTCACAGAGGATAATTTTCCAGAAAAAAAAAGAAATAAAACGGAAAATTAGATTTTCTGATTTATTTTGAAAATTAATGACACTAATGGCGTTTCCCTATAACAGACACTAACAGACGTTTCCCTATAAGGAAACATTTGGCATTTACTGGCCTAGCAGCCAGTACTGCTTTCGGTGGAAATTTATAAAATCTTTCTCTTAAAAAACATTTTTTAGCAAAACAGGTTTCTCAAGTCCAGCAGCTGCTACCTCTCTTTCCAGTACTCATGGGGTTTTCCTTCCTAATCGTTTTATTTAAAGTGGTGTCGAATGTTAACATCCTAATTATGACATTACTTTCTCTTATATGTGCTCTCCATTTTAGTTGTTGCGGCTGTTGGTATTCCTCAAGCGGTGTAGTTTCTGTTATACGGAACAGTTCTTTGTTTGTGATTGTAATTCTGTAGAGCCACTCCACGATGTTCAAAGAGGGATGGTCTTTGACAAGAATCCTCAGGCTTCACTCGCTCAAAACATTTTTCAATATTGATCTTAGGAAGCAGTTGTCTACAGAGAAGAGGTTCGATATTTCTGAATAGGTTTGTTGCCTTGCATGACATCCATATGAAAGTCTTTATCCGGCGAGGCTATTTAAGAACATGATTCTAGCCTTTAGGTTGATGTTTTGGCTTTGTAGCAATTAGCTGTGTTGGGCGAAACTGCCTCTTGCACAGCCTATTTTGTGTTCAATTTCTTTTTCTCCTGTACTTCATTTGTCATAAGAAGTTTAAACAAATGGTACGGTCCTGCTCAATAGCATTCTCATAGAGTGAAGTCAAAACAATTTTCGTCAAATATTTAGTCTTCCGAGTCTGTCTATATTTCTGAGATGAGGTATTATGTAGGTTAAGGCAGTGGAGAACTTTCAGAGGGGAATTAACAGGAGATAACTGATAGCTGACATCCATTAAACATGGCACGTGGAACTAGAACAGTCTACCCCAGTGAGCGAAATAAAGGGTTCAGTTCGAAATTCCAACCACCTGAAGAAGGCCGGAGCGTACAACGGCCGAAACGTTATAATAGATATGGCGACAAAGATGAAGACAATAGTCTGAATAATGTAAATAATGTATTTAGTCTTTTATTTGTATTTCTTTTCCAGCAAAAATCACTTACAGCAAAACGTCTTCTATCTAGTTTTCAGTTTCAGCAAAAGGTTTTCTATTTAGCTCCAGCAAAACGTTTTCAGCAAAAAGTCTCCTTTTTCGTTATCAGTTTCAGCAAAAGGTTTTATATTTAGTTGTCACTTTCAGTAAAAAAAAATTCTATTCTTAGTTTCAGGTAAAAAGTTTTCTATTTAGTTCTCAGTTTCAGCAAAACGTATTCTGTTTAGTTCCCAGTTTCAGCAAAAGGTTTTCTATTTAGTTCTCATTTTTAGCAAAAAGTCTTCTAGTTCGTTTACAGTTTCAGCAAAGAATTTAATTCTCAGTTTCAGGGAAAAAAAATTTTATTTAGTTCTCTGTTGCACAAAACGTTTTCTGTTTAGTTCCCAGTTTCAGTAAAAAGGTTTTCTCTTTTGTTCATAATTTCAGCAAAAAAAGTCCTCTATTTCGTATTCACTTTCAGCAAAAAGTGTGGGCTGCTTAAGCTTCCCCATCTCCAACATAGCACCGTGGATGACACCTTGTAAACATTATCCTCACCCTTTATCGACACGAGCTATGTCCCAAGCCGCCAGTGAAGCCTCAAACTGTGTATAGCGTTCTTCCTTTAAATACACAGCTATGATACAGTCAAATCGAAGCAGTAGGTTGCCATTTCTTTCTGCGATAGACCAGTTCTGTACTGCTATTTTACCCGTTGCTGGGGCGAGAAGAAGAGGTTTCATACCTTTCCCAAGGGTATTAGCACGTAAGTGAATGTAATGGATTCGGCTCTCCGATTCTTCAATCCGAGCCGCTATCCATTACTCCACCGTGCCTCCTACGTGCAAGGATACAGCTCATGTATGAACTAGGAATAATAATAATTAACGGCAATAAGTTAAGTTCATCTTTCTTCTCTTATATGTCACGTAGAATAATTATAATAATAAGTTAAGATGCTCAAAAGAAATCCTTTTGCCGTAGCACTCACAACATACGATTTGTTTTCTATTTATTTAGTCAAGTTATACTTAAAAGAAATCCCTTCACGATTTCTCTTTAATATATTCGAATTGCTAAGCCCCCGAGAGCCACCCGAGGTAGAGGGTTATAGAATAAGCCACACAGTTTATGTGGATATGTAGTGAAGATAACAGTTAACACTAGACTAGAACAAGTTAAGATTTTAGTGATCGGGGAAGAATACTCTTGAGAGCCGGTTCCACAAAGCAGCGGTTTGTGGGAAGGAGCTGCCCGAGTAAAAATTGCATCTCGCCAATGAGAGTGGTTCGCTGCATTGTGCTACATATCGGTCCTTCGCCGTGATGTTTGGAAATGGTGGAATTAAGGAATGGAGAGCATTTACTATGGAAACGTCAATAGAGCAGCGAGTGGCTTGCGACGTTTCGTTTGTGGAAAACGGATTCCAAGGACACGAAAACATGATTGGCCTCTATCGAGACTGGAAAATAAAGATTGGATAGCTCCTGGCCATATATGGCAACAATATTCCATTTTGTCCTGACCTGTCTTTTGTAAGATAGCGGAATAAGTTAGGTACTTACTGAAACAGTACAAGGAACTGACCATTGTTACAGCATCTTGTTACAACAATGAAGCGTATGTACGTGTTTCAGCTGAGGTCTGGATTGAGTCGCAATAAGCGCTTATGGCACGGATCCCGCTGAAGAAACATCTGGGTCCGATCGGCAATGATAGAATGTTTGGTTTTCGAGGTATTACATGCAACCAGCCAGTTTTCCTTTAGCATCGATGTTAGAGCTAGGTCTTAGAAGATCAGCTGCCAATCTCTGGTCGTCTAGAGTTTTGGAGGTGCATCTATATACAGTTGAATTATAGGTAGAAACCTATATTTAATACCGGATTTGTATAATCCTATAATTAATACAAGATTTTTTTTAAATGGTTCTTTTTTTTTAACCTAAAATTTATATCAAATAATTATATATTTTATAAATAAGGAAATATTTTACGAGTAGTTTTGTTCAACATCGCAAGTTGTTAAAAAAAATATTAACCTACAAATTCGAGTTATATTTTTTAATAACTTCGTCAGATCGAGGCTCTCATATGGATGTGAGACATGTCGCCCAACCTGTTCAGTTTAAGTTTAAGCCGTCAGCTTTATACAATCGTTTTTTTTTCCAGATCAATGAATAAAAAAGGCTTGAAGGTCTTAAAAGACTATTCTTCGTTTCTTAATTTCTTCTGACCCTATATTTCTTTCTTTTTTCTTTCTTTCTAACTTTCTTTCTATCGTTCGTTTTTTTTTTCTTTCTAACATTCTTTCTTTTTAAATTTCTTTCTTTCTTTCTATCTTTCGTTTTTTTTTCTTTCTTTCTAACTTTCTTTCTTTCTGTCTTTCGTTTTTTTCTTTCTTTCTAACTTTCTTTCTTTCTTTATTCTTTCTTTCTTTTTTCTTTCTTTCTAACTTTCTTTCTTTCTGTCTTTCGTTTTTTTTTCTTTCTTTCTAACTTTCCTTCTTTCTGTCTTTTGTTTTTTCCTTTCTTTCTAACTTTCTTTCTTTCTTCCTTTTTTCTTTCTTTCTAACTTTCTTTCTATCTTTCTTTCTTTCGTCTTTCTTTCTTTTCTTTCTATCTTTCGTTTTTTTCTTTCTTTCTAACTTTCTTTCTTTTTTCTTTCTAACTTTCTTTCGTTCTTTTCTTCTTTCTTTCTAACTTTCTTTCTCTCTTTCTTTTTTTTCTTTCTTTATTTGTGTGATATGTTACTCGAAGCAAAAATGATCGGACTCAAACGATCTCATGGAAGTCTTTGTCGCAAGTATGTCTCAACAAATATTTCTTAATATCACTCCATGATTTCTTTCTCCTACTTATTTTTGTTTGTTTCTTTTTTTCCATTTAATTATTTCTTAATATCAACATCTTCCTTTGTTAATATTCCTTCTTTTTTATTTCTTTCATTCTTTCTTTTTTTTTATTTATTTCTTAATATCACCCTCTTTTTCCGTCATTAATACCCCATCTTTCTTTCTTTTTTTTCGTTCTTTTCCCTTCTTTCTTTCATTCTTTCTTAATATCATTATCTTCTTCCTTTGTTAACATCCCTTATTTCTTTCTTTCTTTCTTTCTTTCTTTCTTTCTTTCTTTCTTTTTTCTTTCTTTCTTTCTTAATATCATCCCCCTCCTTTCTTAATTGCAGTTCTTTGTCTATCTATTTCTTTCTTAATATCTTTGTCTATTTCTTTCTTAATATTTCTTCTTTCTTTCTGTCTTTTTTCTTTCTTAATCTCACCATCTTTCTTCCTTTCTTTATATACCTTTGCCACATAACAAAAAGACTTCTAACGGCAGCAAGAATTAAAATTGGTAACACACGTAACTCGAAGAGTAAATAATGACATATTGACTTTCCACACTACGTTAATCAAAATGTTTGGAAGGAAATTCCCATCAGTATTAGAAAGAGCAATAACAGTCGGTAAACTTATTACCATGAAAAATTGTTTTAAGATTATTTTGTTTTTAATTTCAACCGTCAATAATACGAAGTGAACGGGCAATGAATGTCGAATATTCCCTGGTTGGAAACGGCTTATCTGGCTACTACCATTATCATTAAAGGGTTAAATAAAAATTTTAAATTTCTTATTTCTTGGTCACAAAACCTGTGGAAAACCGAAGGGAGACAACTCTATTTTCATGTACGAAGGTGGATTTGAAAGATTCCTGGTTCGAACCCATTTTCTCCAAATCTCACAATGGCCATCAACTTTTAAGGGATTCTTGAATGAATCGAGAACTGCTCAGCATCCGCCTTATGCATTACTATGTATGTGATACTGTGAAAGTTTCTTTTATACGATGGAGTGAGCGAGAGAAAGAGATCGCCAAAGATACACTTTGTCTGTCAGTACATTTGAAATATAATGAACGTGAAAGTGGATAATTATTTTTGTTTTGTTTTTATATATATATATATATATATATATATATATATATATATATATATATATATATATATATATATATATATATATATATATGGAAACATGCGGAAATATTGTTGCTTCAATTTTCTTTCAAGTAAAGGAAGTGTTTTTGCTCATTCGGAAGAGTTGTTGAAACTGGGTTGCAGTACGATTCCCCGTGCATACGTTGATCGTCGTTCAAATTTTATCGAAAGTCCATAACTGCTAAGTTTCGTTTGTTTGCTTCTTTGTTTGTTTAGCGGCATATCGACTCCTTATGGGTCATTTAATGCCGAAATTTAATTTTCTTGGGAGCGTTGGTAATTTCTTTTATAAAAAATATATTGTTGGTAATATTTTTTATTTTATTTTTCATTTTATCATTTTTACACAAATGTATTGCTGGTAATTTTTTTTTTTACTATAAGAATATGTAGCTGATAATTTTACTATAAAAATGTGTTTCTGATATTTTTAATACGAAAATGTATTTTCATACTTTAATAGTGTTTTGAGCCTAGTTTGAGGGTTGGTCACTATTTACCCATAGTTGGGATCCTAACAGGTGCTACCACCCCGGGTCAGAGTGGATCTCGGAACAGCAAGAATTAAGAGAGGGTTTCACGCTCCTCAAAACCTCCCGATCAGAGGCCTTGCTGCCGGATGTTGTTTATCGTCATACGCAGGATGTCTCAGTTTCGTATCCGGAAGTAAGCGAAGCAACTGAAAAAAAATTAATGATTTTATTTTTAATCCGACATTTTTATTATAAGAAACGTTATTTTTAATGGTTTTCGGGGTGCATATTTTCTTTATTACGTTTATTTGAACGTGTGTAGTCCGCTTGCCATAAATACACACGATTAAAAAAAGAACATGGCGTCCCTTTCAGAGACTAAAAATAACGTTTAGATTAGGAATCACACACGCTACCACGGTTTCAACAAGCTGTCGAAGCTACTTAATTAAGCCAATAAAGTGTTAGGAAATTAATTAGCATCTATCACTTGTTGAAAACCCGGTAAGGAGTGTGTAAGTGATTTCTACCCTACAAGCCACCCATCTGCCAATGGGTGGCATGCCACTAGCGTTTGTTGGTGGTGGTCCGCTGTCGGCCCGTCGGCATGTTCGTCTCGGCAATGTTACACTGGCAAACCGCTAGAGGCCCACAGGTAGTTGTCATCAGTGGACCGCTGGCGTTGCAATCGGCCGGCGGGCCACTAGCGTCTTCCGTGTAGGGTAATCTTTTAATGTTTAATATTTAAAGCTCAGCAGGTACAATTTTTGAGATTGTGTATATTGTCCCCTGGTCGAACTCAATTCTAACCAACGATACATATATATATATATATATATATATATATATATATATATATATATATATATATATATATATCTTGTCTTGTCTTGATGCGGCATTCACCCTGGGCGGATTGAGCCGGCTTCTTCCTGTTGACGCACCGCATCACGGACCATTGCTGCCCACGCTCGTCGGTCTGTCGCGAGGTCGCACGAGATGGTAAGCCAGTCGCGGTTCCAGCGGCGGAGGCCGACCACATGCGGGCCGGAAAGTAGCGCCAGATCCTCCTTGATCGTTGAGGCCCACGTCTTCAGCTGTCCGCCTATCCGCTTCCGCTTCCGCCAGGTGGACGGCGGTGTGAGAAGGAGAACGTCCCGTATCAGCTCCCCTTTCGACCGGCGCGCAGCGTTGTCGAACCATCGCAGACGCCGTTGAAGAAGGACTGCGGGCAGAGGGCGTAGACTGAGGCGGCGGCGGAGCTCGGTGGTAGGGACCCGGTCGACGCGTCGGCAGTGCAGGATGCGACGGAGGCAGTCGTTGTCGAACACCTCCAGTTTGCGCTGGTCAACCACCCTGAGCGGCCATGTTTCACACCCATACAGGAGGATAGAGCGAATGATCGCCTGGAAGATTCGCCCTTTCGTGGTGGTCGAGATCTCTCTCCGGTTCCACAGGCAGCGCTGGAGACGGGCGAAAGCAGATCTCGCCGCGCCTATCCGACGTTCCACTTCAAACACTCCTTGTCCGGATGCAACCACAGCATCTTTGCTCCGTGGCTTCACAGGGTCTTCCATGCGGTGTGGACCACGGAGACTGTTCCTGATGACTGGGGACACGCTGTTTTGCTGCCATTCTTTAAGTTGACAAGAAGGTGTGCTCCAACTATCGGGGAATCAGTCTGCTCGATGTAGCGGCCAAAACCTTCGCAGTTCTGCTTCTGAAGCGATTCCAGACGGCTCGAGACACCCGCACGCGTCCCACCCAATGTGCCTTCCGCCCGGGGAAAGGGTGTGTGGATCAGATCTTCAACCTGAGACGCACACTCGAGCAGCGCTGGGCCTACCAACAACCAACGGTCCTGTGCTTCACCGACTTCGCAGCTGCGTTCGATTCATCATCATCATATATATATATATATATATATATATATATATATATATATATATATATATATATTATGTATATATAAATATATATATTATATATTTATTATATATATATATATATACATCATATCTATATATTATATATGTATTATATGTATATATTATATATTTATTATATATATATATTATGTTTATATATATATATTATATTTATTATATATATATATATACATTATATATTACATATATATATTATATTATATATATATTCTATATATATATTATATATATATTATGCATAAATATATATATTATGACATATATATATATTATATATAAATAATATATTTATTATATATATATGTATATATAAATATATATATTATATATTTATTATATATATTATATATATATATATATATATATATATATATATATATATATATATTATATATATATAATATATTATAAATATATTATATATATATTATATATTTATTATATATATATTATGTATATATAAATATATACATTAAATATTTATTATATATATATATATATATATATATATATATATTACACACACACACATATATATATATATATATATATATATATATATATATATATATATATATACATATGGTACAGCTGAAATACATCCCACATATACCACAGAAATATCTCCTACATAATGGTAAGAAGTTAGATAGATGAAATCACCTTTGTAACTAATGTCTTTCCATTATTTGATGGTTGTTTTTCGGAAGTATATATGGGTGGTATTTCTGACGCACCCTCTCTATATGTGTGTATGTGCACATATGAAGTGAAATGCAATAAGAAACAAAGAAAAAGTTCGAGATTTATATATTCATTACTCAGCAGTCATGACTTACCCAGCGACCTGTGTCAAGCGGCTTACTCCTCTGTTCGCGTTCCCAAGGGGCTGCGCACTTTCTGTCAAAACAAAAATCAATGTAAATTTTAGCAGTAACCCTTTTCACGAAGCCCCGGTTTCAGATACATATACTTTTAATCAACCAATTCTGCTTCTAGCTTCCAATCAATACTAGAAAAAAAAGAACAGTCAACAGCAGTTTAGTATTTTGGTCATGTACTACAATAATTCGTTTGTTAAAGTGCATCACAAAGAACAGTAGATTATTAGAATAATCTAGAACTTATACTGGCACAAAACACTTGCATACGAATAGAAAATGCATTGTTTGTTTGTTTAGCGGCATATCAACCCCTTATGGGTCATTTACTGCGGTAATTGAATTTTCTTGGAAGCATTAGTAATTTCTTTTTCAAGAATCTATTTCTGGTAATATTTTGTTTTTCAAAAAAATATATTGCTAGTAATTTTTCTTTTTTTTCAAAAAAAAATATATAGCTGGTAATATTTAAAAAAAAAATGCTTTGCTGGTAATTTTTTCTTTTTTATAAAATATATATTGCTGGTAATTATTTTTTTTTTTTTACTAACAAAATAAATTGCTGGTATTTTTACTATAAAAATGTATGTTTATACTTCATAATATTTTGACCCCTGTTTAGGGTTAACTATTTGACTATAGCTGGGAACCTAACAGCTTCTACCACATCTGGTCAAGGGTGGACAGCATTTAGGAGTTGATTCCACGCTCTCCAAGACCTTCCGATCAAAAATCATAGGCCTTACTGCAGGATGTAGCTTATCGTCATACCCAGGACTAGAAAATGAATTCCGTAAACACACAAAAATAAAAAAGTGGCTTAAAGACAAGATTATCTTCTTACAGTATTTATTTAACCTTTACAGTGAGGCTGTTGCGGAAGTTAGTACATCAGAAAGAAAAAAATTGAGCACAAAATAACGAAATAAGGCTTGGAAAATTTGACACTCACAGGGCGTATGGAAGGCTAGAGAAACAGGGGAGCCTACATAATGAAGCAACAGAAATATGGTTTCACAGACGGATGCTAAGAATACCATGAACTGAATCTGTGAGCAACGTCAATGTTCTAGAGACATTAAAAACAAAATTAACACTTATCCTTACCGTCAGGAAGAGACGATTTAAATTTATTCAGCACATAATGAGGAAAGAGGGCTTAGAAAATTTGATACTCAGAGGACAACTTGAAGGTAAGAAAGACAGATGAGAGCAGCACATAACCTACCTAGTGAGCTTGAGTGAATGGAAGGGGGACAGGGTTTGGGAGAGATGGTAAAAGGTTAAAAGTTAAGAGCTACAAAGGTTAGAAAACTGTGTGGAGCTATGACCGTGAACGCTCTAAAGGGACACGGCGCTCAGAAGAAGTGTCCATGTATAAAAAAAAAAGAACACCATGCGAAACAATTCTTAGAGATGTTAAGTGGTACTGTTTAAGTTTCTCGTTAGAGAGTATCGATTAGTAAGTCGATGAGCAACGTACTTACTTGGTTCATTCCTACAATTGCGAGTTAGTATCTCACTAGGTACCACGCAATTGCGACCTTTTGCCAGACTTAGCGAAGCATTGTAAAATAACGATAAAAAAACATCAAGAGAGAAATAAAGTAGAATTATCAGATCTACCATGAATTAAATAAACTCTTGAATGTTAAATAATGTTTCTTGTGTTATTTAGGATGAGTGGATCGTATAGCAGTTAACAGCTCAGAAAAATACATCAACCGGCCGAGTTCAAATTCTAGCAAAGTTGGTTGCATTCACCTTTACGCAAATACCCTTGAAAAAAAGCATGAATTCATTTTCCCCCTACCTAAGGGTTAAACAGCAAAGTAGATTGAGCCCTATAGCATTGGCTGGCAACCAGTCTGGAAATGGTGAATCGATAAGAACATTCATTCTCCCAACAGCCTGTACGACTTGTGAGAATGCACCGACCTGAAATTCTTAAATTCATATGAACTGTGAAATCTGCCCGAAGTACAGATAGCGTCTACCTTATTGTATAGCTTATTATCTTGAATATTTAACTTATTCTGTTTTCCCTTGAGTACGTAGCCGGGATGGTGTGATCGCTGATTAACGCCATGTTTAGAGAAGTTTTTAACTCCTGTCTGACCTCCTACCACGTAGTGTAACTAAATATCGAAACTTTATCTGTTATTGCATCTTCGTTTTCCGCTTTTCTTGCGTGATATTTATTTGAGTCTGTTCAGTGACGAAAATGGTAACAGAATTTGCCCCTTAATGCCGGCCATTTTTATTCCAGCTTAAGCAAAAATTGCGATATCGAATAACGCCTTTTTACGAAGATAAATTTCCCGGCACTTGAGATGATTTGCGTTCTACAAAGCAGAAACGTCCAACAGTAACAATAGTGATGTCGTTCAAGAGAGCAACCGCCTCGTAACACGAATAAACGTCAATCAATTTATTATGAAGCATTATTAAGTAGACTTTTGTGATGATGATATAATAATTATATTATATAAGTTATATAAGGTAAGACTTTGAAATAACAAAGTTAAGCCTGACTACAGAAGGTAGTAGACACTGACCTGGCGTATCGACTTCAATCACTTTCTCACCGACGTGACATTACTTCCCTTTGTCTTTTATACAACTATTTTGATCGCAATTCTTCCGATGAGCTTTCCTCTTTAGTGTATCGACTGCATGAATTGAAGCGTGCTACTAGATTGGCAATTGGGTCTCACCGTTTTACTGTTGAACTTGCTAGATGCAAGCGTCATTTCTATTCTACTAGTTTTTTTTTCTCGTACTTCTCACCTGTTGAGCTCCTTTTCGGTTTCTTGCTTCCCTGACAACTACAATCTTCAAAACTTCAAATGCAGCATCGATCTCAATCTTCTGTCTTACTGAATCGTGTTCCTTTATTGTGCTTTCATTCAATTTTCCTCACTAAAGTTTTCTCTTTCTCTTTCGCTTCCTCTAACCTCCCTCTCTGCTTGGGGGGAATGATTAAATAAATCAAGAAAAAAGGATTAAACATCAGAACTAAAAACACTAAAATCAATCACGTAAAAAAAAAGAAATATCTACGAAGTGTTTTAACAGAAGACGGAAAATGCAACATCGAAGTCAAGAGGCACATTGGGATAGAGAAAGATGCCTTCTAAAAGCTAAGTAAATTTCGTTAGAAACAAAGTGTCCCGAACTGTTATATCAGTAAATGTTGGACAATCTCATCACAGATGAAGAAAAGACTTCAAGCAACAGAAATGTGATTCTACAGAAGGATGCTGAGAATACTATGAACAGAAATGACAGTGAATGCTGAACAATCTCCTCACAGATGAAGAAAGTTGAAGCAACAAAAATGTGGCTCTACAGAAGGATGATGAGAATACCATGAACAGAAATGACAGTGAATGCTGAACAATCTCCTCACAGATGAAGAAGAAACTTGAAGCAACAAAAACGTGGCTCTACAGAAGGATAATGAGAATACCATGGACTCGACTTGCGAGCAATGACGAAGTTTTTGGTTAAATGGGAAAAAAAGGGAAACTTATACTTAATACTAGGAAGAGAGAGTTGAAATTTTTAGGGCACATAATGAGGAAAGAGGGCTTGGAGAATTTGACACCAGCAGGCAAGAGAGTCAGAGGATATAAACTCCCTAACGAACTTGTGTAAATAGTCGCCAAAACAGGGATTGGAAGAGATAGCGAAAAGCGAATCTTTATTAAGAGCAATAATTGTGGTGGTCCATGATGACCCACATCTTGAGGTGCACAAGGATAGTTTTTTGGGTTTTTTTTTACAGTTTATCAACTTTATTACTGATTATTTAAATCCAGGAAATGTTTTTTTATAGTGTAAGAATTTTTGGGATATAAATATAGACTCGGCCACGTACCTACCTATACATATATATATATATATATATATATATATATATATATATATATATATATATATATATATATATATAATCGACAATCGACTCCCCGTTGAGATTCGACGTATGAGGTTCAAGCAGATCAGTTTCAGGAAACCGACAGCCCGACACCGGCACATGAGATTTGATTATAGTGGTGAAGGTTTCGTGCAGGACCATCCACTACCTATATATATATATATATATATATATATATATATATATATATATATATATATATATATATATGTGTGTGTGTGTGTGTGTGTGTGTGTGTGTGTGTGTGTAGGTAGGTACGTGGCCGAGTCGTTAGAACGTTCGTATTCTGACCATGAGAATCTCACCCTGGTCGATATGTCAGGAAAAAGACTTCCTGATGTTATCGGACTGAAGGGGTCGATCCCAGCGTGCGGCACCTTTGGCAAAAGTGCCCGAAACAATACCACGGGTTTACCCAAGCTTTGCCAGCGAAATTGGGTAGACGGAACCCTTGGGAATCCGACGATAGCTGTGTTAGCACGTAGTCACAAGTCATCGTGGACGAGGGCTTGAACGTGCTGACCTTGTTCAAATTGTTGATCACGCTGGATAACACGCTCTTTCCCATAAACTGTAACTAAGGTCTGCTCATCGCAGTTGCAGTATAAACTACAGGTGGGTTCTGTGTGTGTTGGATAAACACAAATGCGCCTGAGCAACCGTCTGCAATGGGGATTAGCCCTAGTAGACGGGTACCCTAGAATACGAGTGGTCAGCTAAACAGGTATATATATATATATATATATATATATATAGAGAGAGAGAGAGAGAGAGATTAGCAGTATGTCTTTTTCATGTTGAATTGAATATAGTCTAATGTTAATTATGTTTTATGAATATGTCCTGAAACGTCCGACTTTGACATTATATTAACATTAAAACAGCATCATTGCATACTAGGATTTTTGTTTGTTTTTCCGTATATTTTTCTTCATATATATATATATATATATATATATATATATATATATAGAAGAAGACGATATATAAAGTTTTATATCAAGAACAATGGTTGCTATCGAAAGAAATTAAGTTCAACTGTCAACTCTGGAGTCGTTTTCCTTCTATTTCTTATGCTCTCAATAATTAAGTATCTATCTTCAGCTGCAGTTGTTCCTTTGGGGGGCATCTTTTTTCTGTCAATATTTGCACCAATTTTTAACTATCTTTGTAACGAATATTGCACCCCATGTCTAGAAATCTTCAAAATCTTTCCAATTTGTGTTTGAGAGTCGCCTTCTTTAAATAAAATTTCAACCTGTGTTCTTACCTCAATGTTTAGCTGCTTTGATTTGGGCATTTTGTACAAATTACTTCAAAATTAAAGAAACAAAAACTATAAAAATACTGTCGTAATGGCACAAACTTTTTTTTTTCTTTAAACAGAGACAGCGACATTTGTTTTGTTTTTTGTTTTGTTACAATATTAATTAGTTCTGACTTAACATTTAAAACATTTATTAATATTTAACTTAGTTGAGAATTCAACTGATTGATTAATGGTGAAAAACTATAATGTTTCTCATACAAAATATTCCTAATTTAGTAAAATGTGTTATGGACAGCCGAATCCAAATTTTTTGCTAGTAAGAAGATCCTAGAGAAAGGCTGAAAAAAACAAAAAAAAAACAACTATCAACATTTCCATTAGTTTTTAAATATCTTTGTAACGAATATTGCAACCAATGTCGAGAAATTTTCTAAATCTTGTCAATTTGTCTTTGAGAGTCGCCTTTTTTTTTTAATAAAATTTCAACCTCTGTCCTTACCTTAATGTTTAGCTGCTTTGATTTTGCCATTTTGTACAAATTACTTTTAAATTTAAAAAAAAAAAAGAAATTGCTGTCGTAATTGTACAATCTTTTTTTCTTCAGAAACAGCTACATATATCTATCTATAATTCTATATAGATGAGGTATTATGATTACTTACATTATTTACGTTGCTCGGACTGTTATCCTCATCTTCACCGCCATATTAACATCGTTTTGGCCGTTGTACGCCCCGGCGTTCTTCGGGTGATTGGAATTTCGAACCGAACCCTTTATTTCGTTCACCGGGAATAGATTGTTCTAGTTCCACGTGCCATGCCTCTTCCGGATATCTCAGTTATTTCCCTCTTTACCTCAACTCTTCAAGTTTGGTTTACCACTGCTGTGGCCTGGTACTGAACTCACAACTCTTTGAATCTAGACACTGGATCTAATCAACGTTTTTATTCACTGGGCCATGTCTCCTTGAGGCACGTGGATCTAGAACAATCTACCCCGAAGGGTTCGATTTTATTATTAATTTATTATTTATTTATCATTATTTAAATAAACTCAACAGAAGTGGTCGATCCCAGCGTGCGGTTGACCCAAGCATTGTCAGCAAAATTGGGTAGACGGAACCATTGAGATTTTATTTATTTATCATTATTTATTATGATTTTTATTATTGAAAAAGGAGTAAATAGTAGTGCCGTCTGCAAGGAAAGAGACAATGTTTAAATCGGGCACATGCAAGCCTTTATTCTAGGTGGTTAGTCCACTTAAGGGAAGAGAAACCTTGACTTCAAATTTTCGCTATTTTGTGCCCATACCCAATCTTTTTCAGAAGTTAACCCTGTGGAAATAATTTGGAACCGGAGTCCCAAAGGCAACTCGATGTTGCAGCCAATCCCGTTCTTTATCCTAAACCTGCCTTGGATAACATCGGCTCCGTGGAATATGGAGACGTGCTGCATGGGTGACTGAAAGAAGCAATGCCCTGCCTCGGCCTGCGCCCAGGAGAGAAAACTTCAGCGTCACCTTACCTGCGCTCATACGCCACAATAGACACTGCTGCGCTACCGATACCAGTTGAATTAAGCATAACATCTCCAATGTCTTCTGTATATGTACTGCTTTCTTTAGCTATTATATAAAAAAATAAATTACGACTAAGCAATTATGGGGAAAATACACACACAATATAAATTTCCGGATAAAGGAAAAGAATAACTCCTTCAAAGACAATATACAGAAAGCGAAAAATGAACCCCCAAAATTTAACAAAGAACTCAGTTCACAAAAATGATTTTCATAATGGCTTAGGAAGGCTAAAAGCACTGTTTGAATTTTAACGTAAATCGTCTAATGTGTTATTAGACGATTTACGTTAAAATTCAAACTGAAAACCAGGAAAAAGGATCGAAACGTTAAAAAATAAAATAAAATAATCCGTAATTAAGAAAAAAAACCCCAACGAAAGGTTCTTTCGTTGGTTTTTAGCCAAATCTGCATAAATGAGACATTAAAAAAAGATAAATATTTGTCCATTATATCTCTCTCGCTCTCTCGCTCGCTCTCTCTCTCTCTCTCTCTCTCTCTCTCTCTCTATATATATATATATATATATATATATATATATAAGATTAAGTACACAAAAATCTTAGTATGACTATCCAGTACAGGAAAATACAAGATAATTGACAATGATTGTCTGCGCTATATTGAGTCCGTTTCCACTTCATTCTCGGAGGCCCGTCGGTCCAGTGCTATGATGCTTACATCATATCGTAACGGCCCAGGTTTGATACTCAGTAGTGGATGCGCACTGTTGATGAGTCCCAAATAGGACGAAACGGCCATTCAGTTCTGTATTCTGATGAGGTATTTCTGCATAAATACCAGCTTGATTCATCAGTTAGTTTGCAGGGTTTCTATTGAGTTACAACCTGCTTTATTTTTGTCTGCCAGCTGGACGCTAGCTGGGACCCTTACGCCGGTAAGTGCTGTTTATTGTATTGTTATTCTACAGCTTGCTCATCGTCACACTGTAACCGAGAAGTCAAAGCGCGTCATATCTAATGACGGTCTCCACTGGTGGAACGCAGGTTCGAATCCTGCTGGAGATAAGATTTCTCGAATATTCAGGCTGGTAGACGAAAATCACTAAATATACTGTTTATAAAATAAACAGAGCGTCTACTCAAATACGAGTATCCACAGAAAATAACGTTTAAGTAATAATATGGTGTTATGTGTGCGTATGTAAAATTTAATATATAAATAACAAATATCTGTAAAAGGAAAATATGAATAAAGAGAAGAGTCCTCTGAGGGACTTTATCAAGGAAAGTGTAAGGATTTTATTTTGCAACTAGTATTTATATAAAGAAGTAAAAGCTTTCGTTAGTATTTCAGAATTTTTAGAAATTTGAAGACGATCACCAGACTGACTGAAAAGTCTAGGTAAATCATAAAGAATGCTAAGTTATATGAAATTGGATTTGGTGAGGTTATTTGATACTTCTAGTGGCTCTTAGACCTTCATCAGATCCCAAATGTTCAGCCTTTACCTTCACCCTAGCCCTTAATTTCAACTTCCAAGAGGCCAAGAGGATGCTTCCCCAATCACTACAATCTTAAGTCTAGGGTCGACTGTTATCTTCTCCACATATCTCCATAAATTGTCTCACTTAATCTGCAACTATCTACTTCACGTGGCTCTTGTGTCCTCTTCAGAGTGAAAATCATTGTAAAAAAATTTAGGTGTCGTTTAATGAAAGTTAACAGGTTGATTTTTTAGATTTATTGATAATATTTTACATATATTTACAATTCCAAATATATATCCTTTACTTTCACTATAGCCCTTAATTTCTTCTCAACTAAAGTGTGTGGCTATCTTTGCCCAAATTATATGACATCAGACAAGATTCTTTCAGATCTGAGACAATTGAGCATGAGCTTCAATATAGGTCATATCACAAAGTCCATAGGGTTAATGTCAGGGCTTGATGGAGATCACATTGATTTGCCAAGACAGCAATGAAAATGTCTTTTGGACCAATTCTGCATCAAACTGGCTGTATATGCAGAAGCTCTATCTTCAGTGAAGACATAGCGACTACGAAATGTTGCTGGCAACCAGAGTAATACATCTCTCTCCCCAAAATTTGCTGGGAAACTCTTCTATTCCCTATCCATCCTTTTTTAATGATCACCAAGGGAAATTTCGAATCATCAAAAGCAATAGCAGCCCAAACCATGACACTAGATGGTTTCTGCCACTTGAAATGTGTTCCCACACCTCCAGGTATATTTCCTGGTGAAGTGGTGTGAACACTATCATTTTGATAGTCAACCACAGCCTCCACGGTGAAAAAATTCTCATCTGACCAAACAAAAACTTTGTCTACAGCTCACTGCATTCCAACATTGTCTTCCATCTTCCAAGCCATTTTTGCTTGGACGCATTTGAGTTGTCATTGATTCTTTTCTGGTTTTAGCCCTAAATCTTCCTTCCCAATCCACTTTTTTCCACCCTACAACCCCTTTCCCACAGACGAAAAGTCACACAAACCTCTTGATGATCTCTCACTATTTCCATTGATAGGGCTCAAACAAAATACATTCTTTGGTCCTGCCAGTTCTAAACTTCATGGCTAAAAACCGCCATGTTATGCACATTGTAGCAAACCAGACTCATTCCGATCAAGCAGCATCTTCTCACAAAGCATTGCTTTGTGGGACCAACTTCCAAGAGAATTCTTCCCCAATCAATACAATCTTAAGTCTAGGGTCAACTGTTATCTTCCCCACATATCTCCATAAACTGTCCCACTTACCATCTACTTCACGTGGCTCTTGGGTCCTCTTCAGAGTGAAATCATTGTAAAAAGATTAGGTGTTAGTTATTGAAAGCTTACAGGTTGATTTTTTAGATTTATTGACAATATTTTACATATATTTACAATTCCAAATGTAGACCCATTACCTTCACTATAGCCCTTAATTTCTTCTCAACTGACTTCAGACAAGATAGTAAACTCAGCTATTCACTTTCGATCTTTTTTCAATGATCACCAAGGGAAATTACGAACCATCAAAAGCAACAGCAGCCCAGACGATAACATCAGATAGTTTCTGTCGCTTGAAAATGTGACCTTCGGGAATGTTTGCCGGTGAAGTGGCATAAACCCCATCGTTTTGGCATCTGACCAGAGACTCCAAGGTGAAAAAAAAAATAAAAATAAAAAAAAAAACTTCTCATCCGAACAAATGACTACAGTACACTGCATCTCCTCCATAAGTGACTTACGGCTATATCTTGTCGAAAGACTGTCTCCCGTATGATCACTGAAGTTAAGCAACGCCGAGACTGGTCAGTACGGGTGATCGCTTGGGAAGACCAGTTGCTATAAGCTTGTATGGGAATTTGGTGCAATGGATAACGTCTCAGAATTACGGATCGTGTTCCAATTCCAATCGAGTTAGTTATATTCACTTACAAGCAAATACACATGAGAAGTGTATGAATCCACCTCTTATTACCCCAGCTATGGGTTAATTAGCAGGAATTGTGTCATTAAAATCCTTCTTAACTCCAAAAAAATTCTTACAATCTAAAAAATGAATAATAGATATTTTGTAGATTGTAAGAATTTTTTGAAGATTATAAGGATTTTAAGGACACGAGTCTTGATAATTAACTCGTAGCTGGGGAAGGAAGCTATAAAAGGCTGATAATCCGTAAAAAAACAAAAACAAATCAGTATGAAGTTTCCTTCTCGCTACCGGTCCGTTTTTGTTTAGAGGCAATTCAGAGCAGATGCCATTGTTGAATCATGTATGGTTTTAACATTAAATCCTCTCTCATAATCTTCCTTAGTGAAATATCCAAAATATACAATTCTTTTGACATCTTCCTTAGGCTTCTTCGTCGATTTCTCTTCGCCATTTTATTGATGCTTCCGATGACTCTCCTGGTACAGACTGAACTTTTTTTCCCCTGGAATTGGATTTGGTCTGATTATTTACACCTCTTGGAACCTTTCCCACAATTTAAAAACAGTTTTTGCTGCAAGCCTTCAATAATTTATTCACCTCACAATTCTTCACCCCAGTTACAATTTGATCCCGTCTTGTTTGAGCCGGCATATTTAATTGAATTATAAACTCTAAACAAAAGAATGTGAAAAATCCTCATGCAAAATTTGAATGTTTTGAAGATTTACGATTAGTTATCCTCCAATCTATGTTTAAATAATAGGTCAAATTTATATTTCAATAATGAGTAAAAATCTATATCTATGGTATATATATATATTGAAAACAATAAACAAAAACTAAAAATCCTTGAAACTATATACATCAAACAGTTGAAACCTAACCTAAACAAAATCAACTACGAGATCTCTAAAAATATCCTTAAATGTCTATAATTAGTAACAGAAGCCATTGGTTTATACCAATGGCTTCCCATACTTAATACTTCTCGAATTCACTCTCACGTGGCCATGTGTGACGTCATGAGCTGTGGTGCGATTTTCACTTCCAGCGTCTTATATGCACGTGTTTATCGTTGCTTGGAAATCATCCACGTAAACAATCACAGACTATCATCACTGTCTTGTCCGTATATTGCTTAATATCTTGTACAGTAATTAACATCTTTGATAATGGCTTATGTAAGCCGAAAGCTTAGACTGGATTAAAAAATATGGATCAATATTGTGATTTTCTTTCTTCGTTTAATGATAATGTTATTAAGCTTATCAGACGTTATGAAAAGAATTTACATAAAATAAATAGACAACACTTGTCTATATTATTTAATGAAACGTATATGAATATATGTGCGTGTGTGTGTGTGTTGTACGGGTCAGAATATAGGTCCCATATCAATCAGCAGGATGTCTTCAACAAAAGTTGTCTCTGCGCGATTTGTGGCTATACTTTTGATGATAGGGTACCCAATGCTGATCTGCTCGAAAAATGCAACATTGGGACATTGAGATTTCACTGATACAGTCACACTTTTGCTGGGCTGGTTATGTTGCAAGGGAGAGTAACAACAGAATACCTCAGGTCCTCACGTATAACTAGCTTGACAGTGGAAAGAGAAGCTGAAGAGTAACCGCTCTGTTTTCAATGTGCCTCATACTAACTTCGAGCTAGTTACTCTGGGTAGAAATAACTGGAGGTATTTGTGCCAGGGTGGTATCATAAACTTCGAAATCAGTCGTATTGACCGGGGGAAAAGCGTCAGCAAACATTTCTGTGACTAAATCACGAGATCTTTGTGGTTGCACAATATATGGACTTGTATGCATGTCACTGGCACAAACAGAGAAACTGAATGTGGCTTTCGGATCCTCATACGTCGAAATCGAAGGGAGAGTCCATCATATATATATATATATATTAAAGAAAAACAGATCACTTTAAGGTCCCATTATAATAATTTATTTCACCAGAGCCCTTTTAAAGGACGCCGGATCATCAGATAGCACTTTCTTTTTGGAAGTGCTATCTGATAATCCGGCGTCCTTTAAAAGGACTCTGGTCAAATAAATTATTATAATGGTGCCTTAAAGTGGTCTGTTTTTCTTTTAAATATTAGCTCTGGATTTACATTGAGCTCTCAGGATTTCATCCTCCTTGGGATTACTCATACGGATTACCAAGTTCTTCATAACTTAAATATACACACACATACACACACGCATATACACACACACACATATATATATATATATATATATATATATGTGATGGACTCTGCTTTGATTTAGATTTTTATACAGTAGCTCATGTGATCTAAAAAGATTTTCTTTTCAGATGTTAAATTATGTAAAAACTGTCGGAATATTCTTTTTTCTGAGCGCTTTCGGCTATACATTTAGCCATTTTCAAGGATGAAATATTTTAACCGTTAAATAAGAAAATAGTTTGTTGCATGTATGTATTTATATAATGTTTTCATTTTTTTTTAAACACGGTCAAGATATTGCTTCCATGTTCATAGTTGATATTATGGAGTGTATAAAAATATATGTGTGCGTGTATGTGTGTGTGTGCGCTCGCGTGTATGTTCGATATTTAGTGAAAAGTGCTCAATATCCATAACAGAGCTGACATATGCTGTTGCATAGAGAGTTGTTTATGACCTTAGGTTTCACGCATTCGCCATCTTCAGACAAACTGGTTTATTTTTTCAAAAGTCGATCTATTTATCCTTCGTTTGTGTTTGTTTATTTGTGTGTGGAGGGGAGGGAAATTTTTATGTGTTTGTCCTGTATTTGTTTTGGGGTGACGCTCACGTACACATAGACACATACAGGCTTATACATGTTAGTTCATACATACACACCCATATTCATAATCTCGGGTTAGGCGCAGTTACACTTTCGCGCGTGCACAAGCACACGTATGCACGCAATTGCATTCTATTTCGGTGTCAGGATTGTAGCGTTTCATTATGAATATGGGTGCGTATGCATGAATTAACATGTATAAGCCTGTGCGTCTATATATACCTGAGCGTCATCCCATAATAAACACAGAATATGAAAATTTCCCCTCTCACCACACACAAATAAACAAACACAAGTAGAGCATAAATAGATGTCCCTTTTGAAAAATAAACCAGTTTGTATAAAGATCGCGAAAGCGTGAAACTTAAGGTCACAAACAACTCTTTATGCAACCACAACTATATATATATATATATATATATATATATATATATATATATATATATATTACATGAATCATTCATACAAGAAACAAATATAGAGGTTAATGATTTAAATGGCGAGAATACATCTTCACAAACAATTTCAATAAGTTACACTAACCTGTATATGAATGATATGATCCCTGTTTATAAATTCATAATTCATTTATAATATCATTCATATACAGGTTAGGGGTCAGTGTAACTTATTGTTTGCGAAGATGTATTCTCGCCATTTAAATCATTAACCTCTATATTTGTTTTTTGTATGAATGATTCATGTAATTATAAGTTGAACAGCACCTATAATTGAAATTAAATATATATATATATATATATATATATATATATATGGATTCTCTTAATATATTAGATCAGGATCCAAAATTTTATCTCAGAACTGAACCGTCAGACTAAACTCATATATAATTTGAAAACAAAAATAGTGCATCAGCATCCACACTTGTCGGAAGAGGGGAATAAAGAGAATTGGTGCGCAAGATACAACCAAATAGCACTCCCCAGATATTTAATTCAGAGTTGTCCTTTTTCTAGATAATTTTCCAACCAAGTCTAAAAATCCCTGTCTACCCCACTATTTAATACATAGATAGAAGAGATGGATTCATGCCTTTCCCATGGATATTTGCACGTTAGGGAATGCAGCGAACTAGACTGGAATTCGAACTTCACTCACAGCGATTTTCATTCTGAACCATTACACCACCGTCTGCATATATATATATATATATATATATATATATATATATATATATATATATATATTTTATTTAAAAATATGATTCCATCGCTACATAAGAGTCCTCATGTTTCAAAACAAGAGCCCAAAACCTCAATATAATTATTTGAATAAAAGTACCAAGCTCTGTTTCATCTTCAAGCGAAATTTTTTGTTGGAATAACTAATTCTTGAAATTTATGCGTTTTTATAAGCATATTCATTATTAAAATTAAAATTACTATCGTAACGGCTAGAGCAATTATTTAAAAAAAAAAAAGGGCGTAAGAGTCAATCATTTGTATTGATATATCAGTTACATTCAAAGAGGTCAAGTCAGGGTAAGGTTGGGGTGTCTATATTCAAAGCGGAAGATGACATCGTCTAGTCTGGTTAAGTGTCTATAGAGATTTATTTATTTATTTTTTATTTCCTGAAAGGGTTTTGAGTATATAAAAAAAAAAAAACTGTCATAATTAGCTAACATTAGGTTTTTTGGGGTTTTTTTTTTGACGACTTTATAAAGGTTTTTTTATTATTATTATTATTGTGTAGGGCTTTTAAACTTGGAGTTTAAAATTTGTATTTATTATTTAATTGTTTGTTTGTTTTTTATGCTTATTATTCAATGCGAAAATTTGATGACGTCGGAAAAAAAAACGTCAACTCATGTCTATTGTTTAATAAATTTTCATTATTTAGAAACTTAATAATGTGTAGTTTTTCATGTAGGCATAAAGGGCATGGGTCATCCCAAGTTTTACAAGTTCTAGTTTGTTTATAATTTTCCATTTTACTTTTGGTATTTTATTCATTTCCTTCAAATGCCAAAAATATTTAGATAGAGATGTCTGATTTCTTTTATTAATATTGCTGAAGGAGCTTTTATGCTGTCTCCACCTGGTTTTAAATTCATTCTTCGTAGACCCGATGTATATATGTATATCGTCAAAAAAAAAACAAAAAAAAAACAAACAAATATAGATGGAACAGAGCTTGGTACTTTAATTCAATTAAATCCAAATAATTATATTGAAGTTTTCGGCTCTTGTTTTGAAGCATGAGAACTCTTAGCGTTGGAATCATATTTTTAAATGAATAATTATATTTAGGCTCAACTTTTGTATCGAGCACTGTTTTTTTTTTTAAAATAATAACAAAAATACTAAAGAAATTTTGATTATTTACCTAACGAGTTCTTTCATATTTTCTATATATTTTCACACACACACACACACACACACACATATATATATATATATATGTATTGATGCATGTTTCATTAAATAATATAGACAAGTTTTCTCTATTTATTTTAAGTAAATTCCTTTCATATTGTCTGATAAGTTTAATAACATTATCATTGAAAGACGAAAGAAAATCACCGTCGTTCAATGACAATGTTATTAAACTTATCAGACAATATGAAAGAAATTTACTTAAAATAGACAAAACTTGTCTATATTATTTAATGAAACATGCATCAATGAAAAATTGCTGCCTAAATATACAATATATATATATATGTGTGTGTGTGTGTGTGTGTGTGTGTGTGTGTGTGTGTATATATATATATGTGTGTGTATATATAAATATATGTACAAATATATATATATATGTGTGTGTATGTATATATATATATATATTTGTGTATATATATATATATACATATATATATATATATATATATATATATATATATATATATATGTATATATATATATATATATATATATATATATTGAAATGTTAAATCCCGTTGCGGATTTAATGACGACATTTCTTGTTTTCAATTTTCGTAATCGACGTTACGACGTAGCAGTAAACATTAAAACTATTTTTGTACACACACACATACACACACACATAAATGTAATGCATTTTTGACAACAAAATGTTATGATCATCAATGTTTGGCGCAAAAATTACTATACCTGATCACATGATCATAATCAACCAATCAGATTTCGTCTTTTTTTTTTTCATAAAAATTAGTTAGATGCGAGATATATCATGGCATAGCCACACCTCTATTCATCTCAATTTAACTTTTGAAAATCACAGAATTGTTAAACTGGTAGCGATAGACTTAATTACACCAGTTGCATCTTCAAATTCTTTTTCCTATATTTTTTTTAACCATGTGGTATATATATATATATATATATATATATATATATATATATATATATATATATGTGTGTGTGTGTGTGTGTGTGTGTGTGTGTGTGTGTGTGTGTGTGTGCAATTAATGGATTTATTTTAAACTGGAAGTTTTATTCTTACAAACTTTATTTTTACTGGATACCCGTGTTTGAAATGACGCTTATTTCTTTTTATATTTTAAACAGTGTCTGTTACGTCTACCGCCCTGCGCACTTGATAATAAAAAAAATTCTCTCTCGAATCCTCATATATACTCTATCTCGTATCCGAAATGTAAAGAAAGTAATTTTTAAAGAATTAATTGGGTTTATTTTAATCAGATATTCCATTACTTCAAACGTTATTTTTAGTTGATGCTCGCGTTTGAAATAGACGCCCCTATAGAATAGATGGAAGAACCGTGTATTCCTTAAAAGGGTAAATAGAGCATTGTTGAGCTGTGACACTGGCTGTTGCTGATCGGTTTAAAGGATAACTCAACAAACTGGTTTCTTCCACAAAGCGAGAAGCAGGCTCGAACCAGGCTCGAACCAGGCACGAACCAGGCACGAACTAGGCACGAACTAGGCTCGAACCAGGCTCGAACCACTTTAATAATATTTTCTCGAGTGAGATAACTGGTAGACAGAATACACACTGCTTCAGATATAAAAAAAAATAAGCTGTCCGTCTATTTCAAATACGAATATCCAATAAAAGTAAAGTTTGAAGAACATTATGTGTATAAATGTATGTGTATTTAAAAACAACGGAAAAGATAAAAATAAAATCACTCAAATCCTAAAAGTAATATTCTTTGCAGCAGAGCAAGCAATTCGATTATTAGAACCACAATTAACTGTTCCACAGAACAGAATTTCACAGAATTTCGTTTTTTCTGGTTACCGTAATGCGTTTAAGATGTTGAAATCTTCCAGTAAAATTCTGTTTCTCATTTTTTTTTCACTGCATTCTTCAGCTTCTCTTTGATTCCTACCAATTTTTTCCTCTTTTTTCTCCTTCAGGTCAGGTCCGCACCAGATTTACCTATCACTTCAAACCTTTATTTTTGCCATAAAACAAATTAAACACCTCCCACACTGTACACAGTTTTTCAAAGATTAAGGGCCTTCAGTATTTCTTGTTACAGGAAAGATAAACCCCATTCAGGTGATTAGAGAACATGGAAGGAGTCACTCCAGCAATGTTGACACATTTTATCTAATTTTATCGTGTTTAATTAAATCCTTTATTTCGAAAATTGATTGACTTAATCATAAGATGATTTCCCATAATTCCAGCGTGTATCTATTTCGTCCCTTCTCCATTTTTCTCTATCTGATAATGTCGACGTGTTTTTCTTTCTGCTTTGACATTGTCGTGTACGAAAAACTTAACTTCCTCACCCCTGTGCAAAATTCATTGACAGAATCGCAACATCTATGAGAGAGATAAAATTTAAATTTTTATTATTTCATTATTCCAAAATATGAACATATCAGCCGATAGCTATTAATGTCAACAACTGAGCACAAAGTCTGTCTATATTTCTGAGATGAGGTATTATGTACATTATTTAGGTCAGTATAAGTGACGTACAACGTAACAACTGCCCTGGGTACATGGCAGCAGCCCCACCCCCCCAAAAAATAAAACTGGGATAGGCAGGTACAAGAGGAGGACAACAACACTCAGAAAACAGTCTGCCTGCCTTATGTGAAGGGGTTATCAGAGAAAATACAAAGGATCTGCGGTCCATATAACATCAGGACAACCTTCAAAAGCTTGACGACACTTCGCAGATATCTCTCCCGAGTAAGACCCCCGATAGAGGAGAACATGACTAAAGACTGTGTGTACGCTATCACATGTAGCTGCGGAAAGAAATATAAAGCAGAAACAGGCCACCCCCTCAAGGTAAGGCTTCAAGAACACCAGAAAGCTGTAACACGAGGGGAAGTAGAAAAATCAGGTGTGGCTGACCACATATGGAGAGAGAAGGGAGATCAACGCCCTCTGTGGGATCATGTTGAGATCATAGACAAGGAAAACCATTGGGAAATTCGTAAACTTAAGGAATCAGCACATATGTTAGGCCACAAAAATCTCCTGAGCCGACCAAGCATAGAAATGAATACAATATGGGAACCAGTAATAAGAAGTGCAAGAGAAAAGCAATGATAACAACAAAGTTTTAATATGAGCTCTGGTAAAAACATGCAATGATAACAGCAAAAATTGCAATATGAGCACTGGTAAAAATGGTTGCTGAAGACATTAGGTTTATAATATCCAGAAATTTATACCCAGATGTCCTCAAGGACACGTGGCACAGTGTATAAAGGCGTTGGTTAGATCCAGTGACAGGACCCAAAGAGTATGAGTTAACCCGGTTAAGGCAGTGGAGAACAGAAGGAAAAAAACAGAAGATAACGTACATCCATCAAACATGGCACGTGGAACTAGAAATGTCTACCCCAGTAGAAATAAAGGGTTCAGTTCGACATTCCAACCACCAGAAGAAGGCCGGAGTGTACAACGGCTGAAACGTTATAATAAACATGGCGACAAAGATGAGGAAAAATAGTCCAAATAATGTAACTGAGCACAAATAGTAATTAATGTATAATATTATTATGTTGTTTTTTGATAAAAGTTTAAAAAAATAACCATGAATAAGTAAAAAAATGCGTAAATTGTCGAAAATTCCTTTCCCACCTATATATATATATATATATATATATATATATATATATATATATATAGCTATTTGTGCTATGTTATAACGCTTATTACCTAACACAATAATAATACTGAATAATTTAATCACATCTCCCTAATAGCTGTTGCGATCTGTAAATATCGTTCGCATCGCATGTCAATTCAGAATATTTTCCAACAATGTTTCATTATTGTTGATAAATAAATATTAATATGCATATAGATACAGGTATATGAATTGAAAATGGGGATGACATCCGACTGAATATCTAAATCAAGAACAAGGAGAAAATCTTTAAAAATTTGACGTTTCGACATTTCTTTATCCTCTTCAGAAATTTCGGATCAATCAAAACGCAATAACGTTAAATTTATAAAGTTTCCTACTTGTTCCTTATTAATCATATATATATATATATATATATATATATATATATATATATATATATTATTTTACATTATTCGGACTATTGTTCTCATCTTTGTCGCCATATTTATTACAACGTTTCAGCCGTTGTACGCTCCGGTCTTCTTCAGGTGGTTGGAATGTCGAACTGAACCCTTTATTTCGTTCACTGGGGTAGACTGTTCTAGTTCCACATGCCATGTTTTAATGGATGTCAGTTATCAGTTACCTCCTGTTAATTTTCCCTCTGAAAGTTCGCCACTCAACTCACACTCTTCGGGTCCTGTCAGTGGATCTAACCAACGCCTTTATCCACTGTGCCATGTGTCCTTGAGGATATCTGGGTATGAGTTTCTGGGTATTTCTGGAAAGAAGGCCGGATCCTACCACGGCCGTAACGTTGTAATAAATATGGCGACAAATGTAAATAATGTACATAATACCTCATCTCAGAAATATAGACAGATATATATATATATATATATATATATATATATATATATATTTACAAATTCATGAATTATTCATACAAAAACAAATACAAAGGTTAATGATTTAATTGGCGAGAAATCCATCGTCGCAAACAATTCAAATAATATACAAAAACCTCCGAACCTGTTATGAATGAAAAGATCCTTGTTTCTATAAAATTCTGTTACATTAGTTCTTATTTTACTACAAGCTTTCGTCTGTTCCTACAGACATCTTAAATTTGTAAATTGATTGCACGTTTATCGAAATTAAATATATATATATATATATATATATATATATATATATATATATATATATATATATATAAGAGAATCTGAATCGATGGAGCATCACATATTCTTGGTGAGGAAACAAAGCGTTAAACCGAAG
The DNA here is from genome assembly GCA_903632075.3 of Acanthosepion pharaonis. Classification (NCBI taxonomy): domain Eukaryota; kingdom Metazoa; phylum Mollusca; class Cephalopoda; order Sepiida; family Sepiidae; genus Acanthosepion; species Acanthosepion pharaonis. The sequence goes on along the minus strand of CAHIKZ030005433.1, from coordinate 1,860,492 downwards.
GAGCTGGTGCCTGCCCTGCTTCTTATCAATAGAAAATTTTAAGTGAAGTCACCTTGAACATTGATATCAAGTGCATACAAATATTAAAGCAAGTTGCTAGCATGCTGCTTCTCTCCGGCATGCGGCCATCAATTACCTGCCTCTCTGGCTTTGTGGCACGCAGTAAAGCAGGGATTGCTGTTCATTCGTGAAAACATGAGACAACTGATCCTCAACCATTCGAGTGAAATGGGTCTATCATATTTTGCATGTCATATTTTGCATCAGTCTGCAACACCAGCAAGCCTGAAGGACACATGCCTGTCAATAGAAGTTTGGCACCTCTTTATATATGTTATTCCCTCATTTGTCGTCCGTGACGAGGGTATCCACTCCACTATATGTATATATATATCTATATCTATCTATCTATATATATATATATATTGAACAATAAAAATATTAAAAAATTATTCAAAAATTAAAATCTTCAGACACACTGGGTTGTAGATTAATATTCTTTCGTTTTTATTATTATTATTTCATTTAGATTCCTCGACTAGTTTCGACCAAAATGGCCATCATCAGGAGAAGAAATATTTCTGCTTGCTGGTAGCAGTAAACTACAGAAATGAATGTCTTGATGGAGAAAATGAACTTTTGTCTGTAGTTTTCATTTTTTTTTTTTTTTTTGATCTTTTTAACATGAATCTTTTAACATTCCTTGTGTTGGTCAAACAGTCTCTTTTAAGTTGTTATTTGAGATAAGAGCTGGATGGATCCATGCTGCTCTGAATTCCCCTGGTCATTTTGACAGTTTTATTGGTTCCTGGAGAGGGGATGTCTCTCTGTTAAGTGTGTGTGTGTGTGTGTGTGTGTGTGTGTGTGTGTGTGTGTGTGTGTGGGTGTGTGTGTGTTGGTATGATATGTGTAAGTGTGTGTATTGCTGTGGGTGTGTGTTATCATTTGGGCTCATTAGGGGTGAGTGAGTATGATGTGTGTAAGTGTGTATATTCGTGTGGGTGTGTGTATAAGTGTGAGGCCTCAACACCTCCGTAAGCATGTCTGTCTTGTGTGGGTGAGAAATGTGGGTAGGTTTTGATTTGTAAAGTTACATATTAGTACTATCTATAGTGTTAAACTTATGATTTAGCCCGGCTGGATAGTGTTTTTTTAAACGTTGTATCCACTTATTTTCATGGAACTCTAAAATCTTTCTAATGTTATCTGCTCTGCTCAATTATAGTGAATTTGGCATGGGTTTTGAAATCGTGTTTTTCTAGGAGGAAATATTGTTCTACAGGTAATACTTTTTCATGGGGGGTCGACTTAATCCGATTGCGATAATTAATATATATATATATATATATATATATATGTTTTTTTTTTCATTTTTTAAAAAAATGAGCCACTTCATTTCCTACATCTTTTGTACTATTTTATTTTATTTTTGTTCTATGAAACAGCGTTTCTCCCGTGTGACATCTGATATATACGTCGTGCCCGATGAGCTGGAAAACCAGCGAAACTTAAGTCGCACACCAAAACGCAGGTATGTGTATATTTATTAATATATATCTTTGCTCTGTTTGACCACATCGAGCACTTAAGAAGACTTGCTCTCACTTAAAGCCTTTTTAAAATTTCAGTGAACACTCATGGAATAAAGTTTATTATGAAAAGAGTTATGATCTTTTGAAGTTGAACGTCAAAAAACGACATTATTTTTGCACCAAACTAATATATATATATATATATATATATATATATATATATATATATATTCCATATAACAGACTAGCACATATAGATAGATAGATAGATATCAACAGACTAGCACATATAGATAGATAGATAGATATCAACAGACTAGCACATATAGATAGATAGATAGATATCAACAGACTAGCACATATAGATAGATAGATGGATATCAACAGACTAGCAGAGATAGATAGATAGATAGATGGATATCAACAGACTAGCAGAGATAGATAGATAGATGGATATCAACAGACTAGCAGAGATAAATATTTGGATATCAACAGACTAGCAGAGATAAATAGATGGATATCAACAGACTAGCAGAGATAGATACATGGATATGAGCAGACCGATATAGATAGATAGATAACAGACTGACATAGATATTAACAGACTGACATAGATATTAACAGACTGACATAGATATTTTTTTACTATTGTTCCCTCAATCCAAGGCCCAAGAGCGACGCAAGGTAGAGGGTGAATAGATGAAGCGACCGTCTTCATCTTCGAGGCTCTCGTCACCATTGCGAAATTTCTTGAACCACCGTTGTGCCACACGTTCGTTAGTGGTTCCTGGGCCAAACGCATCATTGATATCACGAGCTGTCTCGGCAGCTTTTTGGCCTAGTTTGAAATGGAACAAGAAAATCGTGCGGATTTGAATTTTGTCCATGCTGTCGAAAAGCCTGCAAAAAAATGAATGAAGAGATTGAGAACGGTAACGAATAACACGATTCGATAGAGCGAAAAACGCGCTTCAAAATGATATATAACATGGCTATATATATCAATGAATTAATTCAGAAATCATATCTAAAAATAACATATGTGAGAAACGACATTATTTTTACACCAACCTAATATATATATATATATATATATATATATATATATATATATATATATATATAAATATATATATATATATATATATATAGTAGATTGATAAAAGTAATATTCACAAAACTACAGTAAGCTTTTTAAAAAAGCAATACCGATAAAAAAAAATAAAAATAAAAGTGATAATGAGCAAAATGCACATCTAGACATCTAAAACACTTAACGTCTAAAATTTATATATATATATTTATATATATATATATATATATATATATATATATATATATATATATATATATATATATTTGTGTATGTATATTTCATAGTAAAAAAGAAATAACAGTAAGATATATAATCCGGTGTTCTTATTGATATTTTTTATTTTTCCAAAACAGTGCTCAATGTAAATTTACAGAGCATAAATATATATATTGTGTATATATTAATTCCGGACAATTAAAAATAATATATCGTAAACCTACAAACCAGTAAAACCAATATCGTGTATGAATATACTTGAACACTCTGAAAATATTTCTCTGTAAATAAAAAAAGACCGCAAAACTTCTTACATAGGATATACCACAACCACATTCACACGACGATCCACCTGTCGCCTATCAGAAAACACATTAATAAACAGCATAAAGATCATAGTAACATTAAACAGCTAAAGCTAAAACGATATTAAAATACTAGCAAAATCAAATCGTAAGAACAGACTCATAATTCTTGAAGCAATACTAATAAATTAAAAAGTATTTTATATCCACGATATATATATATATATATATATATATATATATATATATATATATATTATATTTATTATTATTATTTTAATATTTATTATTATTATAGGTATATAAAGTAAACCACACGTCATTTCTCGTCTACGTCTCAACACTCTTTGCTTACATTTCCAGCACTCACTTGTTCTGCGAAAACTCACCAATTGTCTCTACGTACCTTGATAACGACTTGTACATTCAATATTGATTTTTATGTCAACACTGTCTACAGCTCTCACTTCCTCTTTCTCTCTCTCTCCTTCTCTTTCACACACACGCACATATATATATATATATAATATCGCACATATAGTGCTGGTGTTAATAAAACAGTGCTCGATGTAATACAACAGAGTTATTACGTACATAATAATAATCATACATATGCATATGTGTGCGTTTGTATATATATATATATATATATATATATATATATATATATATATATATATATTTTTTGAAAATCCTAACGATTTTAACAAATAGTTCTTCGACATTAACGGTACCTGAAGATTGTATCTAACACGAAACACGGAATCGTACTCTCCACCTAAAGTAGCATGTATATTTATTAATATATACTTTATAGCTCTGCAATATCTCATTGAGCACTTTTCTAATAACATCAAATATTTAAATATTTATTTGTTAATTATATATGTGCGTGATCTGAAACATGTTGTTATATCTATATTTCTTTATATCTATATTTATTTATAATATATATATATATATATATATATATATATAGTTAAATTCCCAGGTCAATTCTGTGGTCAAGACAGAATTGATCTGGGAATTTCACTATATTGTCGACATGGAAAAAAAATCCCTTACTATAAAGTTAATTTACATTAACCAGAAAAAAAGGCTTAGACAGAAGAGTCTATCTTTTTAAATTAGGATTTTTTTTAATGTAACTACAAGAACAAAAACATTTCGATTTCATTTTTGCCTTGAAAAAGTCGGAAGACGAAACGCGTCGGCAAAAACTAAATTTTTTTACCTATTGTCATTTTATACCATATATATATATATGATTTTAATTAATATCGTCATCAAAGCTGTATCAAAGCTCATCAACGTGACTAGACATCCAGTTGCTTCAATATATATATATAGATATATATATATGGGACTCATCAGCAGTGCGCATCCACTACCGAGAATTGAAACCCTGACAGTTAGGAAACCCTGACAGTTAGGTTGTCAAGCGAACATCATACCAACTGTTCTAAATGGGCCTCGGTGACGAAGAGATTCCAAATCAGACTCAACTTACCGCCGCTCGCGGAACTGTACTGAGTTCTCTGTAACCATAGGACGGTGCCCCCTGGAGCCACAACTACTCTCACCAAGCCGCTCCAACTGGAGCATTAGAAACCGGTTCACAGATAGTAATTATTATATTTAATTAATTCATCGAGTGTGATAGAAACCTTAACAGAATGCAGAAAGCACTGGACGGCCGTTTCGTCCTATATTTGGGACTCATCAGCAGTGCACATCCACTGAGAATTGAAACCCTGACAGTTAGGTTGTCAAGCGAACATCATACCAACTGACGAAGAGATTCCAAATATATATATATATATTGCAATGAATCATTCATACAAAAAGTAAATTAGTAAAAAGGCTAAATCCTTTCACTAACTAAATTTTAAACATTCATTGACCCACTAATAACTTGATGAATGTTATGATCCTTCTTTTTTTTTTTCTTTTTTTAATTTATAAACTGTATTATGTCTTTCTTAAATACGCAAGTACTTTCGACGTTCTTCTGGTTATCATCAGGCATGGAAACTATTTTGTTTTTGATAAAATTCAGGTAGCAGCCGAGACGAAAAAATACAATGCAAGTCGAAATATCTTTTGTTTTTTGTTTTTTGAAATGTGTTATTGATAACGGATACCAACTCGTGGAGCGTGCAGTCGCAATGACGAAAAAATTAAGTCCGTTTTTTTTTACTAATATGGTAATTTACGTTTTTTTTTGTGTGTTGTAAGAGTTTATCAGTCAACGTGGCATGAACTAAATAGTTCAATAAGTAGAGTAATGTTTCAGTTGTTATCCTGAAAATTTGCACGTCAGATCAGTTCTTTTAAATCAAATATGTAGTTCAGTTTAATTTATATTACAATGAATCATTCATACAAAAAGTAAATTAGTAAAGTTAATTATATAAAACTCCGCAGTCCTTTCGCTAACTAAATTTTAAAGATGCATTAACATTCTCACCACTCATTGAATATTATGATCCTTGTTTTTGTTTTTTGTTTTTTTAATTATAAACTCTATGAGGTCGTCCTTGAATACTCAAGTACTTTCGACGGTTCTTTTGGTCATCATCAGGAATGGAAACTATTTTGTTTTTGGTAAAATTCAGGTAGCATCCGAGACGAAAAATATAATGCAAATCGAAATATGTTTTTTTTTTTTTTTTAAATGTGTTATTCATAACTGATACAAATTTGTAGAGCTTGTAATCGCAACACAAAGGTTGAATTTTTTTTTAAGTAATGGGATGTTCATCAACATGTCCTTCTATGCGGAATAAGTCATATGTTGTATCTGAAGAGACGTCCACAGCCATCGCAGGTGGGTTAATGGAATGGAGATCTCTGTCTTTTCTTTGGGCTCTGTTCGTTTCTACTATTTGCCTTTTGCTGTTTTCGAAGGATATTGGGTTTTTTTCTGGGTTTTTTCTCCAATTATCTCTTACTGGAGCTTTCGTCTCTCAATTGACCCGATCGATTTTTCTCCTCAGCAAGGTGATTTTTTTTCGGTTCCTGGAATAAACGACAGGATGATCAGTATCTGTCTATATTTCTGAGATGAGGTATTATGCATAATATTTACATTATTCGGACTATTGTCCTTATCTTTCTTGAATCTTTGATCCTTCAGTATCTGTTATATTTCTGAGATGAGGTATTATGTACCTATTTACAACAGACTTTGTCCCTTTCTTGCCATATTTATCCGATCCTTCAGTATCTGTCTATATTTCTGAGATGAGGTATTATGTACACTATTTACATTATTCAGACTATTGTCCTTATCTTTCTTGCCATATTTATCCGATCCTTCAGTATCTGTCTATATTTCTGAGATGAGGTATTATGAGACATTCAGACTATTGTCCTTATCTTTCTTGGATAATATTTCTGAGATGACGTTGGTTAGATCCTTATCTTTCTTGCCATGACCTTCAGGACCCAAAGATGAGTTGTACAGTTCAATTCAGACTATTGTCCTTATCTTTCTTGCCATATTTATCCGATCCTTCAGTAGTCTATATTTCTGAGATGAGGTATTATGTACACTATTTACATTATTCAGACTATTGTCCTTATCTTTCTTGATTTATCCGATCCTTCAGTATCTGTCTATATTTCTGAGATGAGGTATTATGTAACTATTTACATTATTCAGACTATTGTCATCCACCATATTTATCCGATCCTTCAGTATCTGGCTATATTTCTGAGATGAGGTATTATGTACACTATTTACAACTATTGTCCTTATCTTTCTTGCCATATTTATCCGATCCTTCAGTAAATAAAGGGTATTATGTTCATTATTCAGACTATTGTCCTTATCTTTCTTGCCATTTTATCCGATCCTTCAGTATCTGTCTATATTTCTGAGATGCCGGTTATGTACACTATTTAATTATTCAGACTATTGTCCTTAAATATTTATCCGATCCTTCAGTATCTGTCTATAAATATGGTACACTATTTAAATTCAGACTATTGTCCTTATCTTTCTTGATATTTATCAATCCTTCAGTCTATATTTCTGAGATGAGGTATTATGTAAATTTAATTATTCAGACAGGATGGTCATTTTCTGGATGAATTATTCTTTTAAATTCAGACTATTGTCCTTATCTTTCTTGTTTTATCCGACCAGCCTATATTTCTGAGATGCAGAACATCATCCTCAAAGTATCTGTCTATATTTCTGAGATCATTCATTTTCATCCGGTATGCTTTATTTCCATTTTACATTATTCAGCACTTGCACATCCGATTGCTGCCGACGTATCTGTCAGTTTGAGAAATTATGTTTACACTATTTACATTATTCAGACTATTGTCTTCTTTCTTGATGATCCGATCCTTCAGCATGTCTATCCCTGAGATGAGGTACCTCAGTCCTTATCTTTTGCCATTTTATCCGATCCTTCAGTAGTCTATTTTCTTGAAGAAATTTACATTATTCAGACTATTGTCCTTATCTTTCTTGTTTTTCCTTCAAGATATTTCTGGATGATTTGAGAATTTAGATTCAACTATTGTCCTTATCTTTCTTGCCTTTTATCCGATCCTTCAGTATCGTCTACGATGAAAAATGTTTGTCTGAACGGCTCTGTCTATATTTCTGGATGAGGTTTCACTTTTACTTGTTGAATCCTTATCTTTCTTGTTTTATCCGATCCTTCATATCTGTCTATATTTCGGATGAGGTATTATGCATACTATTTAAAAATATTTATCCCCTTCAGTTCTGTCTACAAATGTCTAAATTATCAGCTTCATACAAAAGGACAATGATTAAAAATGGCCTCAAATTGAATAAATCCTCTTGAGTCTTAATGAAAACAATACTTCATCAGATCTTATAGAATAGCTCTGTAGAATAAAGGTTCATATACAGAGTTGTGAGTTCCCGAAGAACTTTAGCAAATAAAAAAAAAACACCATTAAACCAGCCACAGATGGCAGAACATCTGATGTAAAAGCCTTTGAAAGTACAATGATGTAAAATCGGTATGCCTTTGACATCTGCTACAATGATTTGAAAATGTTTGTTAAACGGCTTGATCCGTTACCTCACTTCTTGTTGAATCACTCGTTTCATATCAGGCGGAAAAAATTTTGCTGAAAACCTTCTTGTTGAACAAATGTCTAAATTATCAAATCTTCATGCAAAAGGACAATGATTAAAAATGGCCTCAAATGAATAAATCCTCTGAGTCTTAATGAAAACAATACTTCATCAGATCTTATAGAATAGCTCTGTAGACTCATATACAAAGAACTTTAGCAAATAAAAAAAAAACACCACTTAAACCAGCCACAGAGGCAGAACATCTGATGTAAAAGCCTTTGAGTACAATGATGAAAAATGTTTGTTAAACGGCTTGGTGTGTTTCACTTCTTGTTGAATCACTCGTTTCATATCAGGCGGAAAATTGAAAAACCCGCTAACAAATGTCTAAATTATCAGCTTCATGCAAAAGGACAATGATTAAAAATGGCTTCAAATGAATAAATCCTCTGGGTCTTAATGAAAACAATATTTCATCAGATCTTATAGAATCATATACAAAGAACGTTAGCAAATAAAAAAAGCACATTACTTGAAGACTCCCAACCACGGCAATAATTAAAATGGATAGCATATGTAACTAGAAGAGAAAATAACGACATAATCAAGATGTTGACTTTCCATACTACATTAAACAAAAGGTTAGGAAGATAACTCCTATCAATACTAGAAAGATCAATAACAGTGGACTTGAAAAGACTGTTTTCGGAAAAGAACTATTTGAAAAGAAAGATTTCATAAATTTCTACCGACAGTAAAGCTAACGTGAGAACTCAATTCAAGATTTGAAATAACCTCTCCAGATCTAGACTCGCATATGGCTATCCTGCATGACGTCCAACTCGTTCCGAAATGTCTAAACTGTCAGCTATATACAACCATTTCCTCATATCAAGGATTAAAAATGGCTTCAAGCGAATGATCCCTTGAAGCATTAAAGTAGACCATCCTTCATCAGATCCTATAGACTTGTGTTACAGAAACGCAAACGAAGAGATTTACCAAGTAACAAAAACGGCATCAGTTGAAAACACCCAACAGCTGCAACAACCAAAATGCTGAGCACATGTAACTAGAGCGGAAAAATAATGATGTAATCAAGATGTTAATTTTCTACACTACCAAAATCAAAAAGGTTTGGAATGAAATACCCATTAATACCAGAAAGCGTGAAACAGTGCACTTCTGATTAATAATTACGGATTCCGGGTTGAAATCCGGTACCAATAAGTAACAAACGCCAGGAATGAATATATGAAAATAATGTATTAACGTAATAATACAAACTGGTAAAGCAGGTTAGTAGTTCCAGGGATACGGGTTAGTAGCAAAATATATATACAGTCTTTGGTATTGAAGTATCGCTGTATGACTTCTTACTGAGTCTACGTGCTACGCTCACTGTGACTCCTACAACGCTGTTACCTCACCCTCACTCTTCCGGTTACCTACAACCTTTTACTCTGTCACTCTGGACTCGACTCTTCGGTCTTGCTCACTATTTATCGATCCACCCACGAGGATTGAATATGGCACAAGGCCGGTTTAATGTGGGTATCTCCGAGCCCGTAGGCTCGGCCAAAAATATAGCCTTTGAACCCGCCTAGACGAGTTCAGGCCCTGTCTACCTCCCCGGACGAAACCTTGCCCTTCAGCAAAGCTTCGTCCGGGTTCCTCTCTGCTAACGCAGAGAGTTCGACAGACGTCGCTTACAGTCAAAGACTGTATCACGGCAGCTAAACTCGGAGGTCTTGCTCGCTATTTATCGATCCACCCACGGGGATTGAATATGGCACAAGGCCGGTTTAATGTGGGTATCCACGAGCCCGTAGGCTCGGCCAAAAATATAGCCTTTTTGAAACCGCCTTGACGGATTCAGGCCCTGTCTACCTCCCCGAACGAAACCTTGCCCTTCGGCAAAGCTTCGTCCGGCTTCCTCTCTGCTAATGCAGAGAGTTTGACAGTCGTCGCTTACAGTCAAAGACTGTATCACAACAGCTAGACTCGGAGGTCTTGCTAATATTTATTTGCATTAAAAAATACAAAATGTGGCACAAGGCCAAAAGGGGGATGGGGAATGACGGTCTTCATCTGTCTTAAATCTAAACTTAGCTAGTCGCAGACACTGACCCAAACATACCAACAAAAATTCAATCACCAGAACAACACATTCACTCCTACCTTTCTTACTACGTCCACCATAATACCTCAGTTTCTCTATGAAGACCTAACTAGTCCCCTTATTTACAAATATTGTTCATGGGGGGAGGGTCAAAAAATAACAACTTTTTAAAATCCCCAAATGAATATTTACAAAATGAATAAATTATTTACAATAAACTAAACAAAACTAAGTTAGTAATAAAACCCCCCACAAACTATGAATGTGGCAGAAATATCAGTTAACCGGACGAAATCGATGCGGGACTAAGAAAATAAAGACACATTCAAACCAACAAGCGTTCACACGAACACTCACTCATCCATACACAACAACAAATACGAAAACACACACACGAAACGAAAGGCGCCCCACATCCACCAGAAAACTGACATCACTAACCACCTAACGAGGGAGGGGATGGGGAATTAAACAAAAGTAAAAAAATAGGGACAGAAATAAAAGGGACCAATGAGCTTACATACCCTAGCTAAGTTAACCGGGAAAAAAAAGGGGAAACTAAAATTTCAAAAACGAAAACCTAGTCTAGCCTAATATCTGGGTGGGTTGCCTACGTTCAACCCTGTTAGGACAAAATTCTGTACCTAACCGACATCCAAATGCCACTCTAGGTCAGCCCCTTTCACTCTACACATTCGCGCAAGATTCACCCACCTTTTGCCGAATTCTGATGATGGGAGCCGCCGCCTTTCCGTCCTAATCTTGACTTTAAGCAGATGCTTAAAGTACAAGATCAGTTGGGAAGAGGTGAACTTCTCGCCTTCATAGAATCCCTTCTGTCGCGTCGTCCAAATCACGACTCGCATAACCCCTAGTAAGCAACAGAACACATAGTGTTCAGCCTTCGTCAATTGCGATACCACATTGCTACAAACAGAACTGGCTTCCAGGACAAAAAAACTTTCCCTGCAGCATGCGAACCATGAGGCCTTCAACAAACTTGCACAACGGCACTACCGCCTTGCACTGAAAAAAGGCGTGACCAATGGTCTCGACATTCCCAGTACAGCGACGACAGTTTGGATATTTCTCCAAGCCTGCTGAACAAAGTCTTTTGCCGACCCAGAGGGCCCCACGAATCATCAGCCAGGTGAGTGATGCCTCATTGTTATTGAGACATTTCAACCCAGGCGCCCAAGGCCATACCGAGCGAGCCTACTGCTTCGTAAGACCGAGCTCGTCGATCAGACCATCTTGAACGGACCCCCTAACTAACACTTGATATAATGCCTTACGAGACAACGCTTGGGCGTCAGAGAGGCCTTCCGACGTCCGCAAGAGGAGTTTCAAAGCACGACGACATTCACGGTAGAAGGAGCACTCGCCACGAGGAGTACGACCGGCCTCCTGCTCGCACGAGTGCACACTTCTCAGGGATGGGAAATGTTTTCGGACATCTTCTTTCCAAAAGGTGCCCACCTCATCCAAACCGCGACACATTCGGTCTAGAAAGGTAATGCGTAGCATATATTGACGAATCTCAATGCTAGGCATACCCAGACCGCCCTCAGAGGGATGAAGGCAACAGATCTCGCGAGATACCATATGGGACTTGCCTCTCCACAAGAAAGAGAACAAGGCCTTGACTAATGACATTAGTCGGGCATACGGGAGTGGAAGCACAGAAAGACGGTAGAGGAGGATCGGATAGATGTGTGAAACACAAACTTCCGCCCTTCCCTTCAGGGAAAGTCTCCTCCGAGACCACAGACTAGCCGCGGCCTCGGCCCGCCCTTGTACCTCCGACCAATTCATTTCCAACTGGAGATCAGGACCGAACCAGACGCCGAGTATCTTGATCGGCCCATCCGTCCAGAGGAAAGGTCCGGGAAGAGAAACACCCTTCCACGTACCCAACCGCAAGCCCACAGACTTATCGCGGTTGATCTTGGCCCCTGTCACCATCTCATACCCACTGATCTGCTTACTGACTTCGTTAATCTCGGCTCTGCTCGACACAAGAACCGAAACGTCGTCAGCATAGGCAGAATACCTGGCCAAGGTGGAAGCACCAGGCAGCGAAATACCGCGTAGGACCGGATTCGCCTTTAACTTGCGAAGGAAAGGCTCCAACGCAAGAACGTAAAGCAGAGGCGATAGCGGACAACCTTGACGAATGGAGCGATACAATACGAAAGGCTTCGATCTTACCCCATTCACTTCCACCAGCGCACCGGGGGTCGCATACAAGAGTCGGATCCAGGAGCGAAAGTCGGCTCCGAAATAGGCCGCCGAAAGGACAGCCTCCAGAAATCGATGGTCAACCCTATCGAAGGCCTTGGACTGATCTAAATTGATCAGCGCGGCTTCACTGTCGGCTTGTTCTAAGATCAAGCGTACCATATGAAGGTTATCCTGAATAGTCCTGCCCTTCACAGCACAAGTCTGTTCAGGGCCAATCAGACTAGACAGGACAAGCTGCAAACGGTTGGCTAAGATCTTCGCCAAAATCTTTAAGTCAGTGTTTAACATCGTTAAAGGGCGAAAGTTCCCTAACCCATCCCCACCGTCCTTGTCCTTACGCAGCAACTTGATGACACCCCTGGTGAAGCGTTGAGGTAAAGACCCCTGCCTCATCCAGTGGTTGTACATCAGTTCCAGCAAAGGAACAAAAACGTGCGACAACCTCAAGTAAACTTCGTAGGGAAGACCATCTAATCCCGGAGACTTTTCCAGGCCAACCTGCTTCAGCGCTTCCCAGATTTCCGACTCTGTTATGGGACCCTCGCACCTAGCCACTTCAGCTGCCGAGAGGCAGGGAAAGTCAGCTAAATAGGCGTCGAACTGAGCAGAGCTCAGACCGGGCTCCCTGGTGAAAAGCTCCTGAAAGTAATCTCGAAAGACCTCACATATGCCCGCGTTTGTAGTCACGGTCCGCTTATCCGGTAATGTGACGCACGCTATATGTCGCCTGGCCGCGTTTCGATTTTCCTCTACACGCAGTTCAGCGGCCATATTCGTTGCCTCAGAAGACATTCTTTTTTTAACCTAGCCCTAACTACCAGAGCTTGATCCTTCTTGATAAGCAAGGAGGCCAACTCTGCCTTAGCTACGACTATGTCCCCACTAACACGGGATTTCACGGCCCGATCAACTTTTTCTTCTAAAGCCGTTTGCGCCGCTAACTTATCTAAATTGAGCCGACGACTAAAATCGGAAGCAAACGTTCGAATCTTAGATTTTAAATTGCCCCACCAGGCATTTCCACAACCGCTCCCGTCAATTCCCTCTGGATCGTTAGTAGCAGCTGGTCCCGGAAACCCTGATCACTGAAAAGCGAACAGTTCAATTTCCAGTAACCAGCCAACCTAACCTTAAACTTTATCTAAGTTTACACGGACCCGGACAAGCCTATGATCCGTATAAACTATATAATGGAAACTTGGACACCCTAAGAGCCCTACATCGACTCTCCTAACTAAGACTCGGTCCAGGTAGCTCGCACGCGAGCCAGGATCCGAGTTGCCACTAGTTGTCCAAGTCCATACTACCTCCCGAGGGTGTTCATTCCGGAACTTATCGACGAGATCAAACCCATCGATAAAGTCCCGAAATGGTTTCACATCCGGGTTGTTAGTACCTTTTTGTGCCCTATACGATCTATATCGGGGTCAAGGACGGCATTCCAATCCCCCGCTAAAACTACCCGACGAGACGTCGTCAAGAACGGCGCGATCTGCCGAAACAAAGCAGTCCGCTCGGAATGGATATTGGGCGCATAAACTCCAATGAGACGAAGAAGCTTATCCTTTATGGTAACATCCAGCACGCAAAGCCTGCCCGCCGGATCCGCGAAGACAAGGGTACATGCAGCCTTCAAAGACCTGCTCACTAGCCAAGAGACACCCCTCGAACAACCATCAAAACATGCTGAATAAAGGGCGAACCCCTTAGACAGTATGTCCTCACGATCATGAGAAGAAAACCGGGTCTCTTGTAAACAACATATATTCACCCCGAGGCGCTGAAGGTCACGAGAGAGCCTCGCCCTGCGAGACTCGGACCTCAGGCCCCGGGCATTCAAACTAGCTAACCAGAGAGCCATTGTGAAGCCGATTAAGGTTGCCCTTCAGGATAGAACATGGCTGGGGTGAGGACACCGACAGCTCGTCCCATGGAACCAGACGCCATCTCATTCTCGACGGTATCATCCTGAGACAAGCCGCCGATGTCCGAAGGGTAGGTGAGTTTCAAAGCTCTATAAAGGGATGGGTGAACAAAAACTGGGACCCTCCCTTTAAGTTTCTGGTTTGCTTCATCCGAATCTGGGTCTAAAAGGTAGGCAGCAGGGGGCACTATTTTTAGAGATTACTGGGCCTCCTCTATCATGCCCCAAATCTCCCGCGTACCCGGGCCAGTTCTGATTACGGTCAAAATCCTTTTGGCAGACGGGAAGTTTACGGGATTTTCCACCTCGACCCCGTTTATCTTCTGAAAGTTCCAGAGAACTTTTAAATCCTTTGGGTTTCTCGTCTGCCCGAACACCCTTTCTGCCTGGTCCCGGGATACGCGGCAGACGTCTTCCCCTGGGAGATATGGAGGTTTGATTTTTTTTTTCTTCATGTCGGTCGTAGTTTGAGATTCGGGGCTTCTGCCCCTTTTTTTGTGAGGTGAATGAGCAGGAGTAGACATGGGTGAGGGATTTGGTGTGGTAGAGGGAGTCCAACCCGAAGGTGTTCTTACTGGAGAAGGTTTGGACGAATGTATTTTTTTGGCAGGTGAGTTCGACAAAGATTTTGGCGGAGGTGGCTTGGTGAATTTAGATGAAGGGGAAGACGGGGCAGAGGATAGGGGCCCGGTGCCCCTGCGATTTTTTACTTTTACCCCGTTTAGCCTCCAATTTTTCTTTCAACTTTTTGAGATCTAAAATCTTCTGCCAGCTTGGTTCGTTCTTTTTTTGAGTTTCACTCGCATTTTCAGCATATGACGCCGAGGCGTCGCCCTCAGAGCTGACAGAGGGAATGGGGCTGTAGGTGATTTTGTCCCTGGTGTCATGTTGGGACTGAGGAACCGCTGTTTGGGTCTTCCCCTTGCCCCTAACCACGAGGTGCCATTCCCCCTCATCCTTCTCCTTAACCACACTAGTGGCAGGCGTTGGTTTCGGGGGTAATGAGGGATTGGACCCAACCGAGGGACTTTGCCCATCGGTCCGCCTCGCAGCTAGGCCCATTACAGGCGCCGCGGATTTTTCCTTATCGGCCAAGGGGGGATTTTGGTCACCTACGACCGGAACTCCAGGGGCGTTCTTCCCTGGGCAGGAGGAGGAAAGGTGACCAGTCTCTCCACACCTCCAGCAAGTTGGTCGCCTACCAGTCACTATGACCGGCATTTTCCGGTCGCCTAACACCAAACAGTTGGGGACGGACTTGAAGGCCTCTTGATCGAGCATGATGTCAAAAGTCCATCCCCCGTTCAAATTGTCGGAGAGAGCCCCTAAAATCTGGCCGTACTGCATAAAAAATGCAGCCAGGAGCTCTCCCGAAATTTGAGGAGGAACCTCGAAAACGGCCACCCTGGTCCGCCTGCGGCCTTCGTATTCGGTCCTTAATATCAGATCTTTCGTTATTAATTCTTTCTTGGCCATAGCCAGGCAATCTTCTGGTGTGGGCAGCAGAATGTCCCACATGAAGAAACCCCTACCCTTAATAATTCTTTGGGGTTTTATCCCCAGGGACAAAAGTGATTTGATCACGGTGTCTTTAGTGGAGCGACAAATCTTTCGGGTTTTCTTGTCGACCACAAAAACGGTCACCATTCTCTTTGAGAACATATCGAGTTCCTGGACAGTATCGACGAACCCATCTTTATTAACAAGATGGGCGTATCCTTTCGCCTTATCCAGGAAATCCGCCATGTTCAAAATACAACTAGGTGGGGACTTCCAACAAGAGGGCAACTCCTCGGACGTCTTAACTTGTGACTGGTCAGTTTTAGAAATATCTCCTTTCTTGGAGATACTTGATTGAGCGGATTTTGGGCTAACGTCAGCCCGCTTTTTCGTAGTTTTCTCATGTGGGTCGGCGTTGGCAGCCTTCCCAAAAAGGTCTTTTTTCACAACCGACCGACTTTTTTCGTCGGCCATGTTGCTAGAGCGTGGAAACTAACACTAGCGGGAAATTTCCAAAAACAGGGGAGGAGTTGGGGGAAAAAAAAAAAAAAACAATTAATGAAAGCCTGGATAACCCAGGAAAAAATATAGAAATAAACTAAAAGTAAAAATCAAATAAATGACAGCAAGAAAATAAATAGGTAAGACTTTTTTTTTAAAAAAAAAAAAAAAATGGCGCCCGAAGGCAGCCGAAAAAATGAAACTCCTCTCTTTTTTTTTTTTTTTTTTTTTCCAAAAATTCAAAAATCTACAAAAAGGAAAAAGAAAATAAAAATAAAGGTTTTCGGCCGAAGCCGATAAAGAAAATAAATTAAAAGTAAAAACAAACTAGTCAAACCAAAAGGGAAGAAAGCGACCGAAATCGCTAAAAAAAAAAAAAAAAAAAAAAAAGAAAAAAAAAAAAAACTTTTTTTTTGTCTTAAACTGTTCTTAAATTTTTAAAACTGAAAAGAAATAAACAAAAATAAGAAAGTAGTCGTCCGGTAAGACTTTGTCAAACCGGACTAAAAAAAAGAAAAAAAAATGTGGGCCGAAGCCCAAAAACAAATTAAAAACAAACAAAAGAAATGGAAAAAATTAAAAGAATAAAAAACTTAAATCAATAACTTATCAGAAAAAACTTGAAATTTCAGTAAAGTTCTTCCAAATAGGTAGACAGATCACAGGAACTGGCTCGCCACACAGTAGTACTATTAAAAAAAAAATTCAAAAAATGACGTGCAACAATCAACACGGAAGTCAAGAACAACAGCCAACAAAGGTCTGACTCTGAGGTCCTGCTCTGTTCGGGTCTTCACCTAGCCGTAGTATATGTATATACTGGGTGAGTTCATTTGTGTAAAAAGGGGAGAACCCCTCAACAATTACTTTAAAAAAAACTCTTTTCAGAGCAAGATTATCCTAACGCTGACTGTTTAGTCAATGAAGGTCGAATGTTTTCTGTATGGAAACGGTTATTTTACACCACTACCATTAAAATATTCACCTGAAAACTCGAGCCATGTTCTTAAATAGCCTCGTCAAATCGAGACTTTCATATGGAATGCCATGCTTTGTGCCAATCCCGTTCGGAAATATCTAAACTGTCAGCTCTATACAACTGCTTTATCAGATCAGTGGTTAAAAAATGGCTTTTAGTGAATAAAGCCTATGGGTTTTGGTGACGGGCAAATTTCTACCAACCTTGGGAACTGGCGCTACAGAATTCCAAACAAGGGACTGTACCAAATAACAGATATCACTTGATGACTTTCAACAGCGGAAACAAGTAAAATGGATTGCACATGTAACTGGAAGAGAATATAATGATATGATCAAGATGTTGACTTTCCACACGACTTCAAACAAAAGATTAGTAAGGAAACTCCCATCAGTACGAGAAAAAGTAATAAGCAGTTAATGGACTTGGGAAGTCTATTTTGCTGACAAACTGTTTTAAGAGAAATAGTTTATAGATTTCAAACGACAGTAGCGACTTACTTAGAGTAGCTTAGATCTAGCACAGGGCTGAAAGTATGGAGCACCCAGTGTGGATCGAACTCACTACTCAGTCGTAATTGATCCAGCAAGAAAAGCTTGCTAACCATTTTACTGTGTCTAAGAGCAACGTTCAACCGAATGTAAATCTAACAGATCGCTCAATGAATGCCGGATGTTTCCCGGGTAGAAATGGCAAATCTTACGATTACCATGAGTTTAAAGAGTTATAGTGGAGACACAAGGGAGAAATTGATGGAGCACCCAGTGAGGATCTAACTCACTGCCCAGATGTAATTGTCCTAGCGAGACAATCTTGCTGAACATTACACTGCTTCGAGTTACCCCAAATGATTTTCTAAAGAGCATCCAGTAAGGATCGAACTCACTATTCAGTGGTAATTGATCTAGCGAAACAAGCTTGCTAACCATTGCACCACGTTGTAGTACCTAAGGAGGGGGGGTTACTAAGAGTAGGTTAGATATGACACCCGAAAGTATAGGACACTTAGTGAGGATCGAACTCACTACTCAGTCGTAATTGTCCTAACGAGACAATCTTGCTGACCATTACACGAAATGCTTTTCTAAATGTTGCCTCAAATGATTTTCTAAACGAAGCTTAAATGTGGCACATGGCCGAAAGGGTGGAGCACCCAGTGAGAATCGAACTCACTATTCGAATGTAATTGATCTAGCGAGACAACATTGAACCACGTAGAAGTGCCCAATGGGGATTTACTAAGCTTTATTGGGGCACAAGGCCGAAAGTATAGGACACCTAGTGAGGATCGAACTCACTACTCAGCGGTAATTGTTCTAGCGAGACAAGCTTGCTAACCATTACACCACCTCGAGGAGCCCAATAGAGATTTGTCAAGCGTAGCCTAATGTGGCACAAGGCTGAAAGTAGAGGGCACCCAGTGAAAATCAAACTCACTACTCAGTCGTAATTGCTCTAGCAAGACAAGCTTGCTAACCATTACACAATGCCAAGGTACCCAAATGATTTTCTAAGCGTAGCTTAAATGTGGCACACGGCGTAAAGTATGGGGTACCCAGTGACGATCGAATTCATTATTCACTGATAATTTATCGAACAAGACAAGTGTGCTAACCGTTACACTACGTGAAAGTGCCCAATGGGGGATTTACTAAGCGTAGCTTAGATGTGGGACAACAGGCCCATTGGGGATCGAACTCGCTATTCAGTTGTAATTGATCTAGTGAGATTAGTTATACTAGCTATTACACCACGTCGAGGTGCCCAAGTCTAATTTGATATAAATCGAAGATAAAACATTAATTTCTGTTTTCCAGTCGTTTGTGTAGTCCAACAAGGACCCACTCGCAAGATGATCAGATAAACGAGTCATAATCTGCATTCTGTTTTCCTTGTGACGATATTCAAATTTTGCAGGTGTTATATTTTCGCGATATGCACTTGTTATTTTTCAATTTTCTTTCTCTTTTCGTTTTGGTTTCTTTAAACCAGTCAACATAAAATGCGTCTTTTTTTTTTTCCTTTTAGTATTTGCTCATTTTTTTTTCTTTAATCATAAATCGTTAATGAAACAATGAGAATCAAAAATAGATTCCCTGCGCGTCTGTGAGCGGATCACGTTTCCTAAGTGCTCACCTTTTATGATTTATTCATTTTGAATCGTTTTCCATTTTCGTTTTTTTTTCTTTTTTTTTTCAGTTCTGCGAACGAGAGATTGGTTGATTTGTTTGTTTAATGGCATATCAACACCTTATGGTTCATTTAATGCCGAAATTTAATTTTCTTGGGAGGTTCGAAGTAAGAAAAATGATATGTGCTGTTCTACTTTCATAACTGCATACATGGAAAATGATACTTAGCTTTTGTGTATATATACATATACATATATTTGTGTGTACATAATCACTAGAGGTTGTGATATATGTGTTTTATGTTGTAATTTTGAAGTTAATGGATTAATGTCATAAAAAGAGTTCTTTCAGTTTTTTTTGTTTTTTTGAAGCGTTTCACCCCAAACAAGGCGGGAAGCCACTAGGACGCAAGGGAATTACAGAAAATTTGGAGCAATATCAGATAGGAGTGATAGAAGAAAGGATGAGGAAAAGGGTAGTTTATAGATCAAGGCAACTGGAGATGTTGATTGACATTACATTTGAATAGTTGAAGATTATAGCTCTCACGGAAACTTGAATAGGGAAGGGAGTTCCACAGGCGAAAGGTGCGAGACATGAAGCTATTGGAGTAGAAGAGACGGCTTCATTTAGGAGTTTCGACAGTGAAGGGGTGAGAGCGGGATGCCAGGCTCGTAGGGCGCTCGAACTCATGAAGTCTGGGAACCAGCGAATGCAGCTCCTCGGAGCAATTGCCATGAAAGTACTTGTAAAACAGACAGAGAGAGGCGACGGCGCGTCTGTGAGAAAGTGACTGTAGACGACATGCCAGAGCAGGGTCAATTATATTGCATATCCGCCTCTGGCGCCTATCAAGAACCCCGAGGCAAACAGAAGGGGCTCCAAACCATATATGGCAGCAATACTCCATGCAAGGGCGAATTGTTGATTTGGTCGGTTGATTGATTTTGTTTCGCAGCATATCAACACTTATATGGGTTATTTAATGCCGTAATGTAAACATTTTGCATAATTTCATGGCTTCAATTGAATATATTTTAAACGTGTTTATATGCCTTCAACCACAGCTAAAATGTATTGCTGGTCATTTTGCTATAAAATGTATAGTTGCTCATTTGACTATAAAAATGTATTTTTATTGTGTGTGTTTTTTTTTTTTTTGTTGTTTTTTTTTTGAGTCTTCACTATTTTCCGATAGCTTGGACCCTAACAGATGCTACCACCCCAGGTCCGGGTAGACCTGGGAACAACAACAATTAAGAGGTGATTCCACGCTCCTCAAAACCTCCAGTCTCTTGATCAGATATCTTACTGCCAGATGTAGTTTA
Organism: Acanthosepion pharaonis; assembly: GCA_903632075.3. Classification (NCBI taxonomy): domain Eukaryota; kingdom Metazoa; phylum Mollusca; class Cephalopoda; order Sepiida; family Sepiidae; genus Acanthosepion; species Acanthosepion pharaonis. Next base: position 1,839,539 of record CAHIKZ030005433.1, on the reverse strand, counting down.
TCGTCATACCCAGGACTATTCCCCGGAAGAGAAAATCATTAATTAAATGAACAATCAAGACTAAATTTTTTTTCCATTTTTTCGAACTGAAACGCTAAAAATGAGCGCTATCTACCAAATGATGCGTCCTTCTTCCTTCGTCTAAATAACGGCAGCTACACGACGTTATATGCGGTTTACATACTGCTGGAGCCTTGGTGTAGGTAATGCGTACCAGGATTACTCATAATTGAATTACGTTAGTTCGGTGTGGCTGCAGGGAATCTAGTGTATTCTGCAACATCTAATGTACATGCACAATGAAGTTTAAAAAAGTTTGTCATCCTACCAAAAAATGAGATGATGGATATTAATGTATAATGTGTGGTGCCAGAAAGTTCGATTCCATTCTTCAAATCTATAAATCAACCATTCGCCCTTGCATGGAAATACTGCTGTCATATATGGTCTTTTTCCCCGCTGTTCGCTTTAAGGTTCTCGATAAACTCCAGAGACGGATATGCAATGTATTTGGTCCTGATCTGGCATCTCGTCTGCAGTCGCTTCTCTCACAGACGTGCCATCTCCTCCCTTTGTCTTTTCTACAAATACTTTCACGATAACTGCTCCAACGAGCCACTAGTTCCCAGACTGTATGAATTTAAATGTGCAACTAGGCTGCCATCTTGGCCCCACGCTTTCACTGTCAAAACGGTTAAATGCAGCCGTCTCTTCTACTCCAATAGCTTTATGTCTCGTACCTCCCGTCTGTGGATTTCCCTTCCTTGTTTCCCTGATAGCTATAATCTCCAGCTATTCAAATGTAATGCCAATCGACATCTCCAAATGCCTTGATCTATTCCCCTAACCTTCTCTTCATCCTTTCCTCTATCACTCCTATTTGCTCCCGCTCCAACTCTCTGTAACCCCTTGCGTGCTAGTGGCTTCCCGCCTTGCTTGGGGTGAAATGCTTTAACAAAATAGAGCGAAACCTATTATAATTAATACCAGATTTTTATACCCCTATAATTAATATTGGATTTTCTTTAAAAACCTATAATACTTGGTTTTCAAAAAAAATTCATGCCAGATTTTCTTAATAAAGATATAATTAAAATCGGATTTTAAAAAATGCATAATTATTATGGGACTTTAAAAAAATAAAACTATAAATAATGTTAGATTTTCTTTAGAAACAATATTTTTACAAAGATGTTCACCCTGTACAAGGCTTAAGAGTCACTCTAGGTAGAGTGTTACAGTGTAAGAGGCAGAGATTATGTGGATATGTGGGTTAGAGAACCTTAAACTTGAACAGGTTAAGATTGTAGTGTTCCACTTGGGAGTCGTTTCCACAAAGCAGAGGTTCAGGGCAGGAAGCTGCTCGAGTGGAACTTACATCTCACCAATGGAATACAAAGGGAATGGGGGTGGTTTGCTACGATTTTCGGGACATGGCTTGTCTTAACCGCGAAGATTAGAACTGGTGGAACTAAGGAATGTAATTCGTCCGAACACTTTCCAAGGAAATAGCAATACAGCAGCAAGAGGTTGGCAACGTTTGATCTGTGAGAAAGGGGTTGCTGAGTGGAAAATAATTTGCTATGGAGATGATTTTGTACCCTATAAAAAGGGGTCGTAGGCTCATAAATAATTCGACATCTATCTAAATAATAACTTAATATAGGATCTTTTTCATACACCTATTATTAATTACGATTTTTTATAAATCTACAACTAGGTCTGTTTTTTTAATACTATAATTAATACCCGGAATTTTTAGATTTTTTAATAATTAATGAAGAATTTCTAATAATAATTCTTTTTTTTTTTACATATAATTAATACCGGATTGGTTTTTTTTTGTCTTTTTTTTACAAAGCTGTGATTAGTTATGGGTTGTTAAAATCCTATAATTATTACGAGACGTTTTTAATAAAGGTATATTTAATACAGGAATATAAAAACAATCTATAAATAATAACTGAATATAGGATCTTTTTCATACACCTATAATTAATTACGAATTTTTATAAATCTACAAATAAGTCTGTTTTTTTAATACTATAATTAATACCGGAATTTTTAGATTTTTTTAATAATTAATGAATAATTTCTAATAATCTATAAGTAATACCGTGTTTTTTATAAAGTTATAATAGCATTTCTTTAGAAACCTCTAATTAATACAGGGTTTTTATATTATTTTAAATATTAATACGTGTTTTGTGATAGGCATTTATTAGTTTAATGTAACCAAAACGGGCGTCAAAAGAATGGCTAAGTCGGTTAAGTGTTGGCGGTATTGGTTCTGTGCCATTCAATGGAGGAGGTTGCGTTTGACCACATTGAATACAAAATATCCAACTATCATCTGTGAGAAATACCATGAGCCGAAGAGGGGTAAACAGTGTGGGTAACATAGAAGGAATTCTAAACTGAACCCATTATTCAATCTACTGTTCTCATTCCATTGCTCATATTTAGGGATATCGTCTAGTTCTTATTTCATTTTGTTCAGTTATTGCTTACCTGTTACTACAAGTGTGCAAGTACACACTACCCGACCCAAGGATTGAACTCACAATCTAAGTTACCAAATTCCCAAACCAACGCTTTTATCCACTAGGTCATTGTGCCCTGGCAAACTTAGAGCCTTAAACCTGTCTGCTGATTAGGTTGCAACTGCTGCTGCTATCATGTTTTGACTTCTGCTGATGTTGGTGCGTTTTGAAAAAAAATAATCATATTATATATATATATATATATATTTACGATGTAATAAAAAAGCTTCTTATTGCTTAATAAAATCTCACATCGCCAAATATTTTATTAAAAATAATTCTTACGAAGGCATATACACACTGCGGCAGAAATACCTCCCACATTTAAGTGTAGGAGGTCTTTCTGTCGCACCTTGTATTATATGCTGGTCTTTACACGTGTTATTTATCAATAAAATATAAGTATCCCCAAAAAGTTTACCAAATAATGTTATTGTATAAACTTCGAATTACATAATGAACTAAAAAAAAAAAGATGTGGGAGATGATGAATTGTGACATGAAAAAGATAGAACTCTACAGGATCGCCTAGCGCCAGGGTGCACCTTATGACGTCACGATTTGTTTTGGTTCCTCTGATGCCAGCGGCGACCAACGCGTCACGGGAGACGGAACACACAGTTCAAAACATTGAGTCCAGAAAGCTTTGCCAAGGCCATGAGATAAAGTCAAAATATGTGTGTGAAAATGATAATGAGATTCGATTTTATCGCACAAGTATTAAAAAAATATATCTCTCTATCTATAAAAGGCAGGATGTGTATGTGTGTGTGTGTGTGTGTGTGTGTGTGTGTGTGTGTGTGTGTGTGTGTGTGTGTAACGAATGCACGGCCGCAATTTTCGACGGATTTGCACCAAAATTTACATGCACATCCTCCAAGTTAGCGGGAAGGCCAAGACCAACATTGCATTTCCCAACTCCCATCGATACTAGAAATAATCGATGTTTTCATGCTTCTACGGCAGTTTTCATGTAGTTTGCGGCCATTTTATACTCGCCAGAGTGAGAGCCTATAGCTGGCTGCCACGAATAGGCAGGAAGATTCTATTGGCCAGCGTGAGAGCCAACAGCTGACTGACACGAATGTTAACTAGCATGCAAGAAAAAATCGATAGCTGCATTCGTCACAAGTGGGAAAAATTTAAATCTGCATGGCACTTTATTCCGATTGGCTCATTCGCTTGCTTAAACTCAACGTTGATTCTGATTCTGCAGAACTGGGTTGGGTGTGAAAAAGTATTTGTTGTTAACATTCTTTTTTCATTCGGTTTTTCCAGTTACGAGTCTTTTTTTTTTAAGCTGATCGTTGTTCATTTTGTTTAGTTCTTTTTTCGTAACAGATTTAATGTTTAATAGAGCTTAGAAAAAATTCACAGTGTGAGATAGGCAAGAAGTAAGGCATGTAGCAACATCAGCACGGCAAAGGGCACTCCTTTAAAGGCAAGGAAGGGCAAAAATATTTTAAGTCAAGTGATAGCGACTGCTGTATGAGTTGTATGATTTTTGAATTAAGCACGGGCAACGCCGGGCCATGCTACTTGTATATTAATAAGACACTGCTCTTGAAGGGTAAGACGAATTACCATGCAACCCCTTTTAGCTAGGCCGTTGGTTAAAGACCACATTGAATACAAGCGGATTGCCTTGTTGCATATTTTTGTACTGGGCATTAATTGCATGATAAAGAAATGACAGTTTGAACCCTGATTGTCAAAAATTGGGATTGAATCCAACTTAAATACATTTTCACATCTTATGATTCTGTCGTTTCACAGAAAAGATTCTCTACAGTAACTAAATTAAAGAAGTTTTGTTTTGGAGGCGATAACATTTACCATTCCTTGCTCCAATTGACCACTGATTGGAAATCCTTTTTAAGAGCAGCTGCCAGGTTTTTCTTTGAGAAAGTGACTAAAATCAAGATGCCTGGTCAGGATCAATTGCAGATAATTCTTTAGATTTTGTTAAGAACCTCGAGATTAACAGTAGATGCACCAGACCATATATGGCAACAGTATTCAATTCACGGACGAATAGTAGATTTGTAAATGTGCAAGATGGATTCTGACACGACACAGTGACCGAACTTTCCTTGCAGTTAATCAGATGTAGTCGCTCCACTTCATGTCATTTGAAAACGTAAGGCCAAGGAAGCACAGTGTGTTGCTCTCCTGGGGTCTAGCGTTAGCCATGCTGATGGCAGGCATAAAAAGTTCTCTGTGGTGATTAAATGACAGCAGTTTGCTTTGGATGTGTTCAAATTTACAAGTTATTACTTGCCCCAGTTAACCAGGGATTTTTGGAGAACTGTTTTATTTTTTTTTCTTTCTTGGGGCCGCTTAACAATTTAGCGACCATTAGTGGAACTTATTTCAAGACATATATTTTGATGCTAAACGAGCATTGATTTGGATTATTTAATCGACTAAAAAAGGCTAAAATATAATATACTAACACAATTTGTTAAAATATAATTAATGCTCGTCTTGTATCAAAAATGCCTCAAAATATTTTCTGGCAAATAAATATTTATATAGGCAATAAAAGTTATTCTACGCTTACATCGATAATGGACTTCTTCAAGATTAAGTCAAATTTGAGTACAGTTGCTTTTAGAAATATTTTTTCTATTTCTCAAGTACTGTCAGTATCACGGGGAATGGAATTTGAACCTTCACGATCATCAGTCTCCCAATCTATTATGGTTGTAAGGACACGAAATGCACTGCATGCAACAGTGGTGTTTTCTGGGCAAGATAGCCAGACGGAGCCCAATCTTCTGCAGGCTGGTCTGAATTCAGACTTGCCCTTCGTCTAGAATGGTTGCCATTCAAGGCTAGAGAACCCAGTCTGTTGCAGTTTTTTGTGTATATGTACTAGTGAGTTAGCCCAAATGACTTGACTCACTTTATAGTCCACCAATAGATGGTTAAACAATCAGAAGACGTAGAACATTCAATCCGTCGTGTATAAAGGCGGCCATTTTGTTTACTCTATCAGAATGTCCAGTCCAGCTTGTCAGGTGAAGAGAAACAGAAGGACTAACTATGCTCTGCTACTTTTACCAAAATATCCACTGCTAACCTGAACAACGCTTTCCTACTGTTTTGGAAATATTCACTGCTAACCTCTGGATTCTATACTCGAAGACGACCGTCATCATGAACAACAATTTACCCATGTTTGCAGAGAGAAAATACAGACTCATACCTTTTCCAAAGATATTAGCACTTAAAGGAATGTAATAGACTCGACTGGAATTCGAACTCGGCCCTCAGATTTCTCAATCCGAGTCGCTGTACCAAATCCTAATGTTTATAAAAATTGCATGACTGAACGAGTAGAATTGGCAGAATCATTAACACAGTATAAGATAACGTATTCAGTAATTCTTTTTTGTACAATTTTTACGCTTGTCTTTTCTTTTCGTTTGAATTATATGTCGTACCGACGTCCCTAATGGCGTTGCTTAAGATTTAGTCCAGTTGCTTATAAACGAGCTGCTTATTAACAAAATTGCGTAAGCTCATTCTCTCCATACGGACAAATACAGGCGAAGAAGGCGTAACACAGGATCGTTTTCGAAGCCAGTATTCAAATGTACCAGTTGATCCCTGCTGCGCTAAGCAATTACACCTTTTTTCTGTGGTTCAAATTCTTGTTGAAAAAATATATTTCCTTATATCCTATATATATATATATTTTTATCCGTTTACCAAATGTTAAATACCGTTGAGGATTTAATGACAGCGTTTCTCGCTTTCACTTTTCGTAATCCACGTTCCGACGTAGTAGGAAACATTAAAACTATTTTTACAAGCACCCAAATACACACACACACACACACACATACATAAATTTAATGCTTTTACATTGAACATTTTGGGATTGCCAGTATGGGTCATTAAAACAGAATTCCTGACACTTGAACTACTTAACGCTTTGACGTCATTAATTACTTAAGACCCTGTTGTCATTGGCTACGCTCACTGAACTATGGGTCTGTTTGTAATTTTTGACAACAAAACGTTAAGTGATCATCAATGTTTGGCGTTTTAATGACCCATACCTGATCCCAAATGATCATAATCAACCAATGATGTTGTTTTTTTTTTCATATGTGCACAGCTATTTAAAATAGGTTTTAATGCACCAGTTAGATGCGAACGATATTATCAAAAGTGAAAAGCGAGAAACGCTCTCTATCTCAAATTAAACGTTTTAAATTCACATAATTAAATTAAACGGAGAAAAATATGAGTCTTCGTAGGATTGACATGGAAATATATTTTTCTCGTGAATTGCTGAACCTATGAAAAAATATTTTCTTAGCCTCAGCAGGGATTAATCATTAAATATTAAACTGGCTTCGAAAAAAAAACGATCCCTGTGTTAAATTTCTTCGCCTATATTTGTATATATAGATGATATATATATTGTTATATATATATATTACTAAGCAACTGGACTAAATTTTGTCAACGCCATTATCTTTAGTCGGTTTTCGCATATAATTCAAACGAAAAAGAAAAGACATGCGTAAAATTGTACAAAAAGAATTACTGAATACGTTATCTTATACTGTGTTCCAAACATCCCTAACAAGGTTCAAAAAGTTGTCGAATCTACAACTATATCGTACCATTTGGCATAAGCTGCTATTTACGCCATATTGTTTCCTGGAGTAGTTGTTGGAGAAATATTTAAGCAGTTACATTTCTTAAATGAAGTATTTTATTATTGTTATTATTATTATTATTATTATTTACTGGTATTCTGTTTTCATCTCATTGTTACCTTTTATCACAATACTCTAGGTCGTTACACTCTACGACCGTTAAAGTAAGCCAGGATTTTCAAGAAATATGAAATATTTCATTTTTTTTCCTGGTATTCTGTTTTCATCTTAGTGTTAATATTTATCACAATACTCTAGGTCGTTACACTCTACGACCGTTAAATTAAGCCACGATTTGCAAGAAATATGAAATATTTCCATTTTTTTCCCGGTATTCTGTTTTCATCTTATTGTTAACTTTTATCACAATGCTCTAGGTCGTTACACTCTACGACCGCTAAAGTAAACAAGGATGTTCAGGAAATTATGAAATATTCCTAAGGCATAATCCGAGTTTAAAATTTCGGTTAGGCGTCTTTGTTTATGCAGTTGTAAAATATGGTAGCTTTCATCTCTCCGATCCTGCCGGTGATTAGGTATGTGTTTAATTCAGATTAATGTATTCGTCGTTGCTTCTTTCTTTTTCCCTCTGTGTTTACCCTGCAGACTTCCTCGGATGTTTGTTCTATCCTGGAATGTCGTTAAGAGACAAACAAATATTAGACCGGTGTGTGTTCTACATAACATACGAAAGGGGGAAAAAATAAGAAAGAAAAAAAAGTTAATCAGAAGTAAGCACAAACGTCTAAATACACTTATTTCTTTTTATAAACTGTCTGTTTATCACGCCCCTGTTAAGCTCTCGACGGGCCTGAAGAAGTATAATCATAGCATACTTAGTAAAGCTTAATAAGTGTCTACAAAGGTGCCAGCCGTAGGACGATAATAAGAACTAGAAAATTCCTTGAACATTTCACGGTTTTCCTATTTGAATTTTCTAATGAATCTTTATTTTTCAGTTAATGATTGAATAAGCTCAGGGCAAGTTCTATAAGAAAATAATCGTAGAAATTCCTCCATCGCATCGTTAAATATTTGAGATTAATAAGTTTAACTAAATATTACAATAGCAATCACAAAATGAATTTTAATCGTTATTTAAAAAAGGGTCTACAAATGAAAAGATTTGAAATTAACTTTTTCCATTTCATTGAAACAGAAGATAAAGATTTCTGTCTACTTTTCTACCCTTCTTTTTTTCTTTCTTCATTCATTTATTTTCTCATTGAAACTAAGTAGCGTCTCTGATATGTCTTTTGTGTATTTCCACGCGATAAAAACGGAATAGCCTATTGTTTATGAAGTGTTGGCAGGCGATAACAGTAGTTTCTTTATTTCGTTTTTCTCAGTGAAACCAGGTAGTGTCTCTGGTATGTCTTTTCCGTATTTCCACGTTATCGAAACAGAATAGACCATTATTTATGAAGTACTGACAGAGCGTAACGGTAATTTCTTTATTTAGTTTTTTTTTTTTCTTCTTCTTTCCCTCATTCATTTTTTTCACTGAAACCAAATAGCGTCTCTGATATATTTTTTCCCATCATTCCACGGTATCAAAACGGAATAGGCTATTATTTATGGGGTATTCGCAGGGTATAACAATAGTTTGTTTCTTTCATTTTCTCATTGAAACCAAGTAGCGTCTCTGATATGTTTTTTCCGTCTTTCCTCGGGATCAAAACTGAATAAGCCATTATTTATGAAATATTGGCAGGGCGTAATGTTAGTTTCTTTCGTTCTTTTTTATTTTGTCTTTATTTTTTTCTTTCTTTCATTTTCTCACTGAAACCAAGTAGCGTCTCTGATATGTCTTCCTCGTCTTTCCACCGGATCAAAACGGAATAGGCATTTATTTATGGAGCATTGGCAGGACCTAATGATAGTCCCTTTGATTTTTTTTTTTTGATTTTTCTTTCTTTTTTCTTTTTTCTTTCTTTCATTTTCTCACTGAAACCAAGTAGCGTCTCTGATATGCCTTTTTCTTCTTTCCACGGGAGCAAAACGGAATATTTCATAATTTATGGGCTATTGGCAAGGCTTAATGGCAGTTTCTTTCGTTCTTTTTAATTGTGTCTTACTTTTTTTCTTTCTTTCATTTTCTCACTGAAACCAAGTAGCGTCTCTGATATGTCTTTCTCGTCTTTCCACCGCATCAAAACGGAATAGGCATTTATTTATGGAGCATTGGCAGGACCTAATGATAGTCCCTTTGATTTTTTTTTTTGATTTTTCTTTCTTTTTTTCTTTCTTTCTTTTTTCTTTCTTTCATTATCTCACTGAAACCAAGTAGCGTCTCTGATATGTCTTTCTTGTCTTTCCACCGCATCAAAACGGAATAGGCATTTATTTATGAAGTATTGGCAGGATCTAATGATAGACCCTTTGATTTGGGGGGGATTTTTCTTTCTTTTTTTCTTTCTTTCATTTTTCTTTCTTTCATTTTCTCATTGAAACCAAGTATCGTCTGTGATATGCCTTTTTCTTCTTTCCAGGGGATCAAAACGGAATATTTCATAATTTATGGGATATTGGCAAGGCTTAATGTCAGTTTCTTTCGTTCATTTTTTTTTTATTTTTCCTTCTTTTTTTTTCTTTCTTTCATTTTCTCACTGAAACCAAGTAGCGTCTCTGATATGTTATTCCATGTTTCCACGTGATCAAAGCAGAATATTTCATAATTTATGAGGCATTAACAAGGCGTAACGTACATATGTGCCGACCAAATCACGAACGGATGCAGAATTATCATATAATCTTTGTCTTGCAGATATCGTAACCATGATATTTTCCTGTATTTTTCTTATGTCCATTAAAATATATCTATATTATAGAAGTGAGACGAAAATGAATGAAAAAATAACGAAAAGGTAATTACAATGAACGACAATAAAAAGATTAAAAATTAGCTTCAGAGCTCAATCGAGGAAATAAGACAAATTCCTACCGACATTAAAAGCGAGAAAAGTTTTCTTAATGATTTTCGTATATATAAATATATAAAATAATATAACAATATATACATGAACATCATTGTCAGATTACATTAAGTCCTAACAGCCATGCCTTCTCCTTACCAAGAGAAGGCTGCAGGGACTTAATATACATGCTCTCCAAATTTTTTAAGTGAATGTCTGAATGTACCAATTGAAAACATACCTTCAAAATAAAACACACTGACCATTCTTTATCAGATGATCTGCTATCACTGAACCGGATGTATTCATGCTCCTAATCAAATTATGAAAGCGCCATAGACTTACTTGTCAGTTGCGTGACCTATGCTCTGCTTTTACTCTAAGTATGACTCTCAGGAACTTAACTAATTTTGGGTGCTAATATATTTATATATATATATATATATATATATATATATATATATATATATATATATATATATATATGTGTGTGTGTGTGTGTGTGTGTGTGTGTGTGTGTGTGTGAAAATATATAGAAAATAGGAAGGAACTGGTTAGGTAAATAATCCAAAGTCCCTTAGTATTTTAGTTATTATTTTTTTAAAAAATAGTGCTCGATACAAAAGTAGAGCATAAATATAATTCTTTATTTAAAATATGATTCCAAATCGCAAATCCATGACCTAAGAAGTCCCATGTTTCAAAAAAACATGGGACTTCTTATGTCGCGATTTGGAATCATATTTTTAAATAAATAATTATATATATATATATATATATATATATATATATATATACACACACACACACACACATATATATATATATATATATATATATATATATATATATGTGTGTGTGTGTGTGTGTGTGTTTGTGTGTGTGTGTGTGTGTGTGTGTGTGTGTGTGTGTGTTATCTTGGTGAATTAAGATGGGCTATTGTAAATATCCCATTCAGTATCTCAGGTTTGCTTCTCGGTTGACTGAACATAACCAGTTCGGCATGTCACTAGGAGCTGAACTCACAAATCATGAGTGAAAGAAGTGGAGGGGCGTTATGACCGGGTGTCAAGCGTTTTATTTAGTATGTTGGATTAGGCAACCAAGGTGACCTGGAGCTCAGATTTCGATATTTGGGAATTGCTTCAATCGTAGACCATCTGAGCAGAGTGGTTACCTGGTCTGAAGGTATCTCTAACCTGGCTTCACCTGCAAAGCTTTGTGTTGCTTTCATCAAAACTTCTCATCATATCACACACATTTGGCTGTTATGGATGTGTCTGTTATACCTTTATTAAATTGAGTATTATAAAGGATATTATTGGATTCTATTCTCCAGAATCGTTCAATAGTAATAATAATAATTATTATTATTATTATTATTAATATTATTATTAACAGATTAATATTAACAGAAATGACAGAAATCTGAAAAAATACTAATGTAGAAAGAGGTATTGACATATAAGGTAACATGACTTAAATGACATGTCCTTTCAGGCGGTATGCGATCATGACTCTCCACACCTTCCTTTTCTTTATCTGTGAATTGCCATGGATTCTAGGGAAATACACTAGAGTCGTTTCTCGTTGCTTTCTTCAGTTATGAATTCAGAATAGTCTTCTTCTCTTCAGGTGGTATGCGATCATGACTCTCCACACTTTCCTTTTCTTTATTATCTGTGAATTGCCATGGATTCTATGGAAATACGCTAGTGTGGTTTCTGGTTGCTTTCTTCACTTTTGAATTCAGAATAGTCTTCCTCTCTTCAGGTGGTATGCGATCATGACTCTCCACACTTTCTTTTTCTTTATTATCTGTGAATTGCCATGGATTCTAAGGGAAATACGCTAGTGTGGTTTCTGGTTGCTTTCTTCAGTTTTGAATTCAGAATAGTCTTCCTCTCTTCCGGCGGTATGCGATCATGACTCTCCACACTTTCCTTTTCTTTATTATCTGTGAATTGCCATGGATTCTAGGGAAATACGCTAGTGCGGTTTCTCGTTGCTTTCTTCAGTTTTGAATTCAGAATAGTCTTCCTCTCTTCAGGCGGTATGCGATCATGGCTCTCCACACTTTCCTTTTCTTTATTATCTGTGAATTGCCATGGATTCTAGGGAAATACACGAGAGTGGTTTCTCGTTGCTTTCTCAACAGTCTTGAATTCAGAATAATCTTTCTCTCTTCAGGACGTAGCCAGTTATGTCTCTCCACAGATTCCTTTTCTTTATTATCATTGAATTACCATGGTTTCATGAGAGAAAAAAAAATTCCCCCTTGTCTTCTTCATATTTTAGTATTCAAACTTTACCTTCTCTAAGGCCGGTTGCCAGCCAAGGCTAGAGAGTCCGATCTACCCGGCTTTTTGATACATAGCTAGTGAAAGAAACGGCGGAGTCATGTCAATTGTATTTGGGTGAAAGTGAATACAGCAGGCTCACCCAGAATTTGAATTTTGATAGCAGTTGCGCTATCCGCACATCGATATTGACTTACGGGAGGATAATATTGGAATACGACTCCTCCTCCAAAGAGAACCAAGAAAACATATTAAATGTAACACTTGTTGAATACAAATTATATTGTTCTGTCGCTAATGACTACAGAAATTAAGTATTTAATGAAATAATATGCGAATGTTTTATCTTTAAGGATAACATTAATTAAACTTTATGGAGATATTTACGTACAGGCATCGTCTTTAGCAAGAGTAGATACCATTCGTAAAAAAAAAGAATTGCACAAGAGAAAATTAATGAAAACTTCTAGAAAACATTCTAGGAAGCATCTATATATAAAATTCTGTGACTTCCGTTAGTCCGTCCATCCGCCACACCCTCTAAAATAGCCATACATTGACCGATCGAAACTAAATTTTAGGGAGAAGAACAGTTATTGAAATACAAAGTACAATTGGTTTTACTAGTTTGCGTGGCTCAGTACAATAAATTTTTCATTTTTTGTGGGGAGGGGGGTTAAAAATGTTATTATTTAACATATAAAATATTCTTACTATTTCAAAAATAATTTAATGATTAAAATAACAAATATATCTTACTGATTAGAAAATCCATATTGTGTGTGTGTGTCTGTACGTTTATATATTGGATCGGATTTCCTACATTTTTCAACCGATTACAACAAAACTTCACAGGACTACGTAAAATTACATTGCGGTGGTTCTGACAGCGCCAAAAATTGGAAAAACACAATTTGAAAACACGATTAAGAGGCATCACGAGAATGAAAGGGGGACAACTCATATCGAGTTATACTTATTATAAAACCCAGGTTGGTTGTGTGTGTGTGTGTGTGTGTGTGTGTGTGTGTGTGTGTGTGTGTGTGTGTGTGTGTGTGTGTGTGTGTGTGTGTGTTTCGTTTATATATGGGATCGGATTTCCCACATTTTTCAACCGATTTCAACAAAACTTTACTTTTTTTGGCAGGTAGTGTTTCTTATTGTCTTGCACACTTTTTTCTTTATTTTTGCATTCAGAATGCTTTAAAAATTCCATTTACGAGACAATTGTTTATAATAAAATTCTATTCAATCGGTAGACTCATAACGATTGAAAACAATGTTTTTATTTGAGCTTGACCAATTCGTAAAAAAAAATTCTAATTAAAATATGCGTGTCCGTCAACCTTAAACAATAATCTTTGTCAATTTTATTTTTCAGTCTTTATGATGGTCGATACATCTACTGCTAGTATTTAAATAAAAATGCAATATTGTTTTTGCATATCTTTTCTTTAAGATTTTATGTACAAGAATCCAGTTTCCAGTTGACCCTGCGTCTTCGAGAACTATAAAGAAATCACAAGGCCAAATGGGTGAAAAAGTTCGAATTTGGCTCCAAAAAGAAATATTTACACGCGGCCAGTTGCATGTTGCATGTTCAAGAGTAAGAAATCATAATAATTTATTCGTTTTTTAAAAGTAAAAAGAGAAATTTTCTTAAAAAAACATTGTTTACCATGAAGTCCTATGAAATTAAAAGACAGAAATTATTAAGCCACAAAGTAGGGTTTTGTCAAAGTATTTTCGAAACAATTCAGCTTATTCAAATTTCATCGATTGGTGTGCGGAATTGAACGAAATGTAGTGTTGGTAAATCTCGACAAAAATGTTAGCGACAACTTCTACAATACTGTTAGACTATCGGGCTGCAAAACAATTATAGTTTCGTAAAAATGTGTTTTCGAATGTAAAGTATCAATTACTTTTAAAAGACAAAAACTGAAATAGTGAACAATGTGAATAATAATAATAAACACTTTCAGAGGAAGAATAAAATCTTTAAATAACGTTCATAATTATAGATTTTTAAGAGTCATGCGATATTTTGAGATCTTTGTTGAGTACGATTATTTCAAAAGAAACGTTCAGTTAGTGAAATAGTGTGAAGGTGAAAAAGGCCTTCAGTAATCAGCGAAATCGCCTCAAAATATAACTTCTCTTTTATCAAAGTCAAACTCTGAAAGCGGATTTTTAAGCATCATTCTATATATCGAACGCGCCGACGTAGTTATAAAGAAAAGTTATTTTTTTATTTTGTTGCTTTTCGTCAGCAAGAATTATATTTTAGTGATTCGTTTTTTTTTTTAATTATTTTAATTAGGCGATGCAAATAAATTCGATCACATTGTAGCATCCCGCTACCATTTTCTTCTAGTTTTGTACATTTTTTGTGCAAAAATGGTGGATCAGAGAGCCTGCCCAGCTTAGTAAATATTTTCAGGAAATATCAGCTTCTAATTGGTCAAAAAACACACAAGTGGGCGTTGCAATCTACCCGCGTAAAAATGTTTTCCCAGCGCGTGACCAAGTCAAGTTTCCCGCCATTTGCTGCGATCCTGTCACGTGATTACAGTATCTATAAATAGCAGACACAAGCTTTCTTTCACTCTCTCCTTTCTTCATTCGTCTAATGATGATCTTCAGGATTCTCGTCTCGACCATGGGTGGTCAGACGTTAAAAGCATATTCACGCATGCACGTACGTACGAACTTTTCCAAACTACATTTTACAAACATACAGAAAATTTACAAACATGCAACAAGAACATTTCTCTTTGAAATATTCTTCTAAAACTACAGTTTATTGAGCATTTCTCAGCTTTATAATTAATTCAACTTTTGTGAGTTCAGATAAAAATACTCTCAGACAAAGAAACATAACACCAACAGATCTATAACATCTACGCATGTACATCAACACACAAATGAATAACAAATGATATATTTTGCAACCATTTTGTTCCTCCTTGTATTTCAAGTTTTGTGGTATTTTACGTTTAATATAAATTCTGTGGTCATGTTATTCAGGCAACAATAAACAAACATCTATCCTTCTCAACAAACAGACATCTACAATTGTCCATTCTTATTACCAAGTCACCACATTATGCTAACGCCGACGGCTGAAAAGGGGAGAGAGAAAGAACTAGACCACTACATTATGCTAACGCCGACGTCTGAAACGGGGAGAGAGAAACAACTAGACCACGACATTATGGTAACACCGGCGTCTGAAACGGGGAGATAAACAACTAGAACACTACATTATGCTAACCCCGACGTGTGAAACGGGGAGAGAGAAACAACTAGAACACTACATTATGGTAACACCAGCGTCTGAAACGGGGAGAGAGAAACAACTAGAACACTACATTATGGTAACACCAGCGTCTGAAACGGGGAGAGAGAAACAACTAGAAGACTACATTATGCTAACCCCGACGTGTGAAACGGGGAGAGACAAACAACTAGAACACTACATTATGCTAACCCCGACGTGTGACACGGGGAGAGAGAAACAACTAGAACACTACATTATGCTAACCCCGACGTGTGAAACGGGGAGAGAGAAACAACTAGACCACTACATTATGGTAACACCAGCGTCTGAAACGGGGAGAGAGAAACAACTAGACCACTACATTATGGTAACACCAGCGTCTGAAACGGGGAGAGAGAAACAACTAGACCACTACATTATGGTAACACCAGCGTCTGAAACGGGGAGAGAGAAACAACTAGAACACTACATTTTGGTAACACCAGCGTCTGAAACGGGGAGAGAGAAACAACTAGACCACTACATTATGGTAACACCAGCGTCTGAAACGGGGAGAGAGAAACAACTAGAACACTACATTATGCTAACCCCGACGTGTGAAACGGGGAGAGACAAACAACTAGAACACTACATTATGCTAACCCCGACGTGTGACACGGGGAGAGAGAAACAACTAGAACACTACATTATGCTAACCCCGACGTGAAACGGGGAGAGAGAAACAACTAGACCACTACATTATGGTAACACCAGCGTCTGAAACGGGGAGAGAGAAACAACTAAACGACCACTACATTATGGTAACACCAGCGTCTGAAAACGGGGAGAGAGAAACAACTAGAACACTACATTTTGGTAACACCAGCGTCTGAAACGGGGAGAGAGAAACAACTAGACCACTACATTATGGTAACACCAGCGTCTGAAACGGGGAGAGAGAAACAACTAGAACACTACATTATGCTAACCCCGACGTGTGAAACAGGGAGAGAGAAACAACTAGAACACTACATTATGCTAACCACGACGTGTGAAACGGGGAGAGAGAAACAACTAGACCACTACATTATGGTAACGCCGACGTCTGAAACGGGGGAGAGAGAAAGAACTAGACCACTACATTATGTTAACACCAGCGTCTGAAACGGGGAGAGAGAAACAACTAGAACACTACATTATGCTAACCCCGACGTGTGAAACGGGGGAGAGAGAAACAATTAGACCACTACATTATGGTAACACCAGCGTCTGAAACGGGGAGAGAGAAAAAACTAGAACACTACATTATGCTAACCCCGACGTGTGAAACGGGGTGAGAGAAACAACTAGAACACTACATTATGGTAACACCAGCGTCTGAAACGCAGAGAGAAAACAACTAGAACATTACATTGTCGGAGTTACCTCCTAACACCAGAGGTCCCTGACGTCTGAAACGGAGGCTTGTGCACTAACACACCGAGGTAAACAACTTCTTCCTAGAGGATTTCAACTATCAACCTCAAAATGTTATGGTAACACCACACGTCGCACACACTGAATATTCACACACACTTTGTCCTTCGTACTGTTTCCCTGTATTGTACTTGTTATGAATATATATTTGTTGTGTATACAATATTATTGGTCTTGTTTTGTTTGCTTTCTCTTCCTTCTTCTTTGACCACCAAGTCCAACATTAGTTGGGCCGGCTAGCAGGAGAATCTGAACCTTACAGGCGTTTCGTCCACGTCTGTCTTCTCTCAACAAACCGGGAACATAACAGCCACGGCCCTCTAAAATGGTGACCCCTGACGTGATTTTTTCCACTGCTAAAACACACAAGACGATATATATGTACAAAACAAACAATTTCTTAACACACACCTTCCCAAAAAGAGCTAGGAAAAAAAATTGAGAAAACTTTTTTCGTACACTATCAACGAAAGAACAACAATTACTACTATTGAAGACCACTCTTTTTACCCACTGGTCTATATTTGCTTGACCCTTTTTTTTCTCTCGGCGACGTTTGACCTAATTTCACCAGGCAGACATCTGAAACAAAACGGAAAACAACGCTATTTTCTAAACACTGTTTTCTTCTGGACTGAAATAGAAAAAGTGTGAACCAAACCACTGGACGACTCCACTGTTCCATTATATACGATTGGTGATTCCAAACCATTGGGAGACGACTCACTGTCTCAAAAACAACATTCGTGATTCCGACATGAAAGCAACACTAACACACCACGGTAATATCTTCACGCCACTGCTTGCTTCTTTCCTCTCAAACACACGGGACATTCTATTCAACACAACTAACTGACTACACATCCACATTATGCTAAACATTGCCCATATTTCAAATGTCCAATGCAGTCTTAAAAGGCAAACCGTCCTTCTTCTCATTCTGCAATTAGACCCAAACAAACTAGATTTTGCCAGAACGATACTCTATCGTCAATAATACCAAATTCTCCCAAACTACATTCGACACTCAGAAATTCAGCTCAACTTCACGAATACGCTGCGTCTATTAACTTTAGTGCGCCGAGAAACCCACACGAAACAACGTTTTTCAGAACAACTACAAACAAGCCAGCAGACCCCCGCATAGACGACACAACCAAACGGGAGGGACAAATTTTGATAGCAAAGACCACTACCGACGCAACACGTGCCATTATAACTCACTGAAATATAACACCAGCGTCCTGAAAACGCAGTCGAATCACGAATCTCAACAACTAGAACATTTTCATTATGAACAATATTCGCCGAACGTTTTTCTTTATATATTAAAAGTTTTCAAACGGAGAGCTTGTAACCCTTTCACCAGAGGTCTCTTCCTGGCTAAAATAACCCCTTCGCCTCGACCTCTTTTTTCTTTTTCAGGCTTGCAAACACTACAAAATTAGTCTTAATCAAGAAATGGTAAATCACCAGCGGTCAAAAACACACTGAATATTCACGTCGGAGTTTCCTGTATTGTACTTGTTATGAATATATATTTGTTGTGTATACATATATTATTGGTCTTGTTTTGTTTGCTTTCTTCCTTCTTTTTTGGAAACCAAGTCCAACCTTTTTATGTAGTTGGGCCGGCTAGCAGGAGAATCAACCTTACAGGCATTTCGTCCACGTCTGGTAACACCAACATAACAGCCACGTCTGAACATTATGCTAACGCCGACGTCTGGGAGAGAGAGAAACAACTAGAACACTACATTATGGTAACACCAGCGTCTGAAACGTCTGAAACGGGGTCTGAAAACGGGAGAGAAACAACTAGACCACTACCAAACGGGGGAGAGAAACAACTAGACATTATGGTAACACCAGCGTCTGAAACGGGGAGAGAGAAACAACTAGAACACTACATTATGCTAACACCCGCGTCTGAAACGGGGAGAGAGAAACAACTAGACCACTACATTATGGTAACACCAGATTCTGAAACGGGGAGAGAGAAACAACTAGACCACTACATTATGGTAACACCAGCGTCTGAAACGGGGAGAGAGAAACAACTAGAACACTACATTATGCTAACCCCGATGTGTTAAACGGGTAGAGAGAAACAACTAGAACACTACATTATGCTAACCCCGACGTGTGAAACGGGGGAGAGAGAAACAACTAGACCACTACATTATGGTAACACCAGCGTCTGAAACGCGGAGAGAGAAACAACTAGACCACTACTTTATGGCAACGCCGACGTCTGAAACGGAGAGAGAGAAACAACTAGAATACTACATTATGGTAACACCAGCGTCTGAAACGCTGCGAGAGAAACAACTAGACCTCTACAACATAAATTAAACATTCTTATAAATTCTGTCTTCATGAATTAATTTTTGAGTCAAAATCTAAAAGTCGACTTTAAGGTGCGGCTCTATATTCCTAACGCGCCGATGTAGATATGGACAAAAATCCTTTCGTTCTTTTTTCTTTGTCATCAATTAAAATGTTTGTTTCTATTTAATTTTCAATTAGTTGATGGGGATAAATTATACAATATAAATCACACAACCCACTAACCTGAAGTGTTGCAAAAACTATCTCACCTATACTGTTATGGTAAAAAAAAAAGGAAAAACATTTGTTTTAATATTTAAATATTAACAAAAATACACTAAAATTGCGATCATTTACTGGACCCAAAAGACATGTAGAAGAGTTGTAACCCTCTACTCTCGGCTAGACTAATTCAGGCTAAGTAAATATGTACCAGACCCTTCTTTTTTCTGGTGATGTTGTATAGTTGACAAAGAAGAACTCCTCAGCCTGATGAAGATGCTAGATGGAACTTTCTCTAAATATGTCATGGAGATTACTGACATAAAACCCAAACTCAAGACGAACAATGAGAAAGGGCTTTCAAACAAAAATTAGTCTGTAGTTAGCAATTTAAACCAATAAAACAATTTAGATATCGTGGTTCTATTATCAGCGAGAAGAGCTCCAGAATATAAATAATTTAAAGAGCAATACCTACAAAGGCAGCTGAAGCAAATCTATGAACCGTCTGGAAAGACAAGACGAACCTGGGTTAGACGATAAACTACATCCGCGTCCTGGGTAAGACGGTAAAATACGTCCAACAGCAAGGCCTCTGAAGGCCTTTAGGAGATCCAGAAGCTTTTTTGGAAAAAATATATTACCAGTTATACATTTTTGAAAAAATATATTACTTACCAGCGAAAAAAAAATACAATTTTTTTGAAAAAAAATATTACCAGCTATATATTTTTTGAAAAAAAAAATTAGCAGCTATACATTTTTTGAAAAAAAAGTATTACCAGCTATATATTTTTTGAAAAACAAAATATTACCAGCTATATATTTTTTGAAAAAATATTACCAGCTATACATTTTTTATCAAAAGATATTACCGGCTATACATTTTTTGAAAAAAAATATTACCAGCTATACATTTTTTTGAAAACAAATATTTCCAGCTGTACCTTTTTTTAAAAAAAAATATTGCCAGCTATACAATTTTGAAAAAAAATATTACCAGCTATACATTTAAAAAAAATATTACCAGCTACACATTTTTGTAAAACAATATTACCAGCTATACATTTAAAAAAATATTACCACCTACACATTTTTGTAAAACAATATTACCAGCTATACATTTAAAAAAAAATATTACCAGCTATACATTTTTGAAAAACAATATTACCAGCTATACATTTTTTGAAAAAAAATATTGCTAGCTATACATTTCTGAAAAAATTATTGCTAGCTATACATTTTTGGAAAAAATAGTACCAGTTATATATTTTTTGAAAAAAAGTATTACCAACAATAAATAATATCTGTTGGCATTAAATAACACAGTGAGATTGATATTCCGTAAAACAAAAACAAATAACCTGTTAGGGTCCTAGCTGTGGGCAAATATTTGATCCCCAATCTTGGGTCAAAACACTATGAAAGTGTAAAAATAGCTTTTAATACCAGTAATACAGTTTGTTTTTTTTTTTTAATTATTGCCAGCAATAAAAATCATGTTGGGATTAAATGAACCATTGACGCTGATATGCCGTAAAACAAACCAAACAAACAAACGAAAGACAAGCACATCTGGTTGAAATCAAAAGTCAGACATATTGTTGTGTGCGTTGGCCTTCTCCATCTTCCTTTACGCCTGGGAATCTTCGACATGAACCGCAAAATTACAGCGAAGCATCCAAGAATTAGAAATGAAATGCTACAGAACCATCCAAAGCATTTCCTACGTGAGCAACATGACAAATGACGCAGAGGCATCATAAGACAAAAAAGAGTTTCGGTAGCAGACCTATTAACCATCATCAGGAAGAGAAAGTTTAAATAGTTTATACAGTTCATGAGAGCAAACAATTTTGCCCACTTCCATCCTACAAGATTCCAATTTAGGCAAAAGAAGAAGAGGTTGACAGAGGGAAAAATTAGCTGACCAATGCCACTAAATGAACTAGAAGATCCTTCACGGAGATTCAGACATTGACACGCAAATGAGATATATAGCTGGTATGATGCTAAGCATAGATTGATTGATTTCTTCGAATGCACATCAACTCCTTATGGGTCATTTAATGACAAAATTTAATTGTCTTGCAAGCTTTGAAGTAATAAAAATATCATATTTTTACGCTGTTCTGCTTTCACAGTTGAATACATGGTAGATGATACTCAACTTTTGGAGATATACAGGTTTGTGTGGACATAATTACTAAAGACAGAGATTTGTGTTTCATATTGTAGTTTTGTTGAAGTTATATTTTGGACTACAGTTTGATTTTGGAATACAGTTTGATTTTGGAATACAGCTTGATTTTGGAATACAGCTTGATTTTTTAATATAGCTTGAATTTGGAATACAGATTGATTTTGGAATACACGTTGATTTTGGAATACAGTTTGATTTTGGAATACAGTTTGATTTTGGAATACAGCTTGATTTTTTAATATAGCTTGAATTTGGAATACAGATTGATTTTGGAATACACGTTGATTTTGGAATACAGTTTGATTTTTTAATATAGCTTGATTTTGGAATACAGATTGATTTTTTAATATAGCTTGATTTTGGAATACAGCTTGATTTTTTAATATAGCTTGATTTTGGAATACAGCTTGATTTTTTAATATAGCTTGATTTTGGAATACAGCTTGATTTTTTAATATAGCTTGATTTTGGAATACAGCTTGATTTTGGAATACACGTTGATTTTGGAATACAGTTTGATTTTGGAATACAGTTTGATTTCTTTAAGAAATTCTAGGATATTATATAGTTCTAAAAGAGTTCTTTCATGTTGGTGGTTTGATTTTTTTAGCGACATATCAGCCTCTATGTGTTATTTAATGCCGGAATCTAAATATTTTGAACAATTTTCTGGCTTCAGCTAAATATATTTTGAACGCAATTGTATGCCTTCAACTACAGATAAAATTTATTGTGGTTCGTTTTTCCATAAAATGTATTATTGGTAATTCTATAAAATGTATTGCTGGTCATTTTGCTATAAAATATATTGTTGGTAATTCTATAAAATGTATTGCTGGTCATTTTCCTATAAAACATATTGTTGGTAATTCTATAAAATGTATTGCTGGTCATTTTCCTATAAAACATATTGTTGGTAATTCTATAAAATGTATTGCTGGTCATTTTGCTATAAAATGTATTGTTGGTAATTCTATAAAATGTATTGTTGGTCATTTTGCTATAAAATATATTGTTGGTAATTCTATAAAATGTATTGCTGGTCGTTTTCCTATAAAACTTATTGTTGGTAATTCTATAAAATGTATTGCTGGTCATTTTCCTATAAAACATATTGTTGGTAATTCTATAAAATGTATTGCTGGTCATTTTGCTATAAAATGTATTGTTGGTAATTCTATAAAATGTATTGCTGGTCATTTTGCTATAAAATATATTGTTGGTAATTCTATAAAATGTATTGCTGGTCGTTTTCCTATAAAACTTATTGTTGGTAATTCTATAAAATGTATTGCTGGTCATTTTCCTATAAAACATATTGTTGGTAATTCTATAAAATGTATTGCTGGTCATTTTGCTATAAAATGTATTGTTGGTAATTCTATAAAATGTATTGCTGGTCATTTTCCTATAAAACATATTGTTGGTAATTCTATAAAATGTATTGCTGGTCATTTTGCTATAAAATGTATTGTTGGTAATTCTATAAAATGTATTGTTGGTCATTTTGCTATAAAATATATTGTTGGTCTATTTTTGCTATAAAACTTATTGTTGGTAATTCTATAAAATGTATTGCTGGTCATTTTCCTATAAAACATATTGTTGGTAATTCTATAAAATGTATTGCTGGTCATTTTGCTATAAAATGTATTGTTGGTAATTCTTTATTGCTGGTCATTTTGCTATAAAATGTATTGTTGGTAATTCTATAAAATGTATTGCTTGTTTATATTTATTGTTGGTAATTCTATAAAATGTATTGCTGGTCATTTTGCTATAAAATGTATTGTTGGTAATTCTATAAAATGTATTGCTTGTCATTTTGCTATAAAATGTATTGTTGGTAATTCTATAAAATGTATTGCTGGTCATTTTGCTATAAAATATATTGTTGGTCATTTGGATTTAAAAATGTATTGTTGATTATTTTACTATAAAAAGTATTTTTATACTTTCATAAATATTTTAAACAGTTTTATGGTTTCATCTACAGATAAAATGTATTATTGGTCCTTTTCATTTATTGTTAGTAGGATTTATTGTTAGTAGGATTTATTGTAAACATTAGTAGGATTTATTGTTGGTAATTCAACTTAAAACCTATATGGTTGGTAACTTTACTATAAATATGTATAGTTGGTAATTTTTTATATGAATATGGTATTTTTTTTTCCTAGAAAAATGTATTTTTTATAATGTCATAGTATTTTTGGGGGATCACTATTTTTCTGGGGCCATAACATGTGCTACCACCCGGATCAGGGTGTATCTGGGAACAACAGCAGTTAAAAGGTGATTCCACACTGCTGAAAACCTTAAATCTCCCCCATCAGAGGGTTTGTTGCCGGATGTAGTTTATCGTTATACCCAAGACTGGTCCTTCAGAAGGATCGCGATTTAGCTTCCAGCGACCTCAACTTGAACTACGACCACACTCGCTCATTGAACTGATGATGGTGATGCTGATGCTGCTGCTGCTGATGATGATGATATAATAATAATAATAATAATAATAATAAAAACTGAAGTATAGATCCGTAAAATTGGCTTACTGGCGACTTCATTGCTATCGAATATCGATGAGCTGCCATAGATTGGTAAGCATAAATCATTCAAATGTTGGCTCAGCAGGAAGGGTTTCGTTTTCTGTCAGCCGTACAGCTTAATCGTTTGCTCTTTCCGTTTGTTGACAAAATGGCACACCGAGAAAAAATAATAAGTAAGAAAAAAGATACAAAAAGATATCCGACTTTTCTATTCAGAAACAGCCGTATACTTGCCATTCTATAATTAGAGAAGCAATACTAGTGAATCATTTCCGACGGTGTCACGATTAATGTGTCTGTAGATCACTCATCATTCCTTTCCATTTAAAGTTGATTATAAACTACTTAGTCAAAATAAATCGATTCCGTAGCCTTTTGTCCACAGAGGACCAATTGATCAAGTGAAAAATAAATAAATGATCTGGTCATTTCAATGGCTAATCAGCTTCTGATATTCATTTTTCGCTCCTGATGAATATGATGCCAAATCAATAGCTTGCCCTTTTCCAAAAAAAAAAAGGTTTTTCACGTTAGATAAATTTTCGCACTTTGCAGCTTAACTGGCGCTGGTTAGCTAGAAATATTAGTTATTATATCATTTATGATATTAGGATGTTCGAAAAATGGGTAAGTTTTTTTTTTCTGAAAAGATATAAAAACAAATATCAAAGTACTCAGGAAAGCAATTTCGTTTTACCGGAAAAGATTTAAAAACAAATATTAAAGTGTTCGATATTTACCGGAAAAGATTTAAAAGCAAATATTAAGTTGTTCGGAAAGTGTTTACGTTTTACTAGAAAAGATATAAAAACAAATATGAAAATGTTCAGGAAAGCAATTTCGTTTTACCCGGAAACGATATAAAAACAAATATTCATATGTTTGGAAAGTATTTACGTTTTACTGGAAACCATTTAAAAGCAAATATTATGGTGTTCGGAATGTATTTACGTTTTAACAGAAAGGATATAAAAACAAATATGAAAGTGTTCAGGAAAACAGTTTCGTTTTACCGGAAAGGATATAAAAACATAATTTCAAAGTGTTCGAAAAGTAATTACCTTTTGCAGGAAAAGATTAAAAAGCAAATGTTAAGTTATTCGGAAAATATTTACGCTTTACCAGAAAGGATATAAAAACAAATATGAAGGTGTTCAGGAAAGCAATTTCGTTTTGCCTTAAAGTATATAGAAACAAATATTATGGTGTTCCGGAAGTAATTTCATTTTACCGGTATAGATTTAAAAGCAAATATTATGGTGTCGGAAAATAATTTTTTTACCAGTATATAAAAACAAATACCATGTTGATAGATAGATAGATAGATAGATAGATAGATAGATATGAATAGGCTTAGATAGATAGATAGATAGATAGATAGATAGATAGATAGATGTGGGCTATAATTTCTATATTATGATTTCACTTTGCTAACTTTAACACTATGGCAGATATTTAACATGGGACATTGTTACAAAATGTAACGATGAGGATGATTTTTAATTTTACTGGTAATATTAACCGTTTCCAAAACAATTCTTCAGCAAAATAGATTAATCAAGTCCGGTAGCTGTTATCGCTTTTTCCAGTATTAATGGCGGATTCTTTCCTGACCTTTTGTTTGAAGTTGTGTGGGAAATCAACATCTTCATTATGTCATCATTTTATCCCCACCCACCCAGTTACGTGTGCTATCCATTCTAGTTGTTACTCATGTTGGAAGTCTTCATGTGGTGTGGTTTCTGTTATGTTGTTTGGGTTTCTTTAGAGCCAGTTCACGAGATTCGAAGAAGGAAGGTCCTCTTACAGGGTCCATTCGCTGGAAGCCATTTTTAATCATTACTCAGAGAAAGCGAGTGTATACAGCTGACGATTTAAACATTTCTGAACAAGTTGCGGCGCGGGACAGGTTCGATCTGACGTGGCTATTTAAAAACATGATTCGATTTCTTAATTTAATGTTTTCCTATCTAGCACCTTGCGGTACTGGACAAAACAACTCTTACAACATCCTATCACATCTATTTACATTGTTCGGAATGTCGTCCTCATCTTTATTGTCATATTCACGACGTTTCTGCCGTTTTACGCTCCGGCTTTCTTCAGGTGATATACGTTAGAATTTCGAACCGAACCCTTTATTTAGTCCACTGGGGTAGATTGTTCTAGTACAAAGGCCGAAACATCGTGAATATGAAAATAAAGCTGAGGACAACAGTCCGAACAATGTAAATAATGTAAATAATCTTTCCAAATAAGGAAGAACGTAACGTACAACGGCCGAAACGTCGTGAATATGACAATAAAGATGAGGACAAAAGTCTGAACAATGTAAATGTAGGGAAGGGTGTTCCACAGGCGAGAGGTGCGAGGTATGAAGCTGTTGGAGTAGAAGAGAGGCTACATTTAAAAGTTTCTACAGTGAAAGGGTGAGAGCGGGATTCCAGCCTCGTAGGGCGCTTGAATTTATGAAGTCTGGGAATCAGGGAAAGCAGCTCATCGGAGCAATTACCATGAAAGTATTTGTAAAAAAGACAGAGAGAGGCGACGGTGCGTCTGTAAAAGAGCAACTGCAGACGATATGCCAGATCAGGGCCAATTATATTACATATCCGCCTCTGGATCTTGTCAAGAACTCCAAGGTAAACAGAAGGTGCACCAGACCATATATGGCAGCAATACTCCATGCAAGGGCGAATGGTTGATTTGTATATCTGAAAGATCGATTCCGGGGAAAAAAATTTCCTGGCGCGGCACAGAGAGCCAACTTTCCTTGCGGTGGACGAAGCAATTGACTCAATGTATTTGTTCCATCTCACGTCAGCAGTCAACGTGAGACCGAACAGACGCAGAGAGTTGCTCTCAAGAAGTTGACTATCAGACATTCTAATTGGGGGGTGGGCAGGGAAGGATCTCTATGGTGATTAATAGAGAGTAGTTTAGTTTTTGAGGCGTTAAAGTTGACCAGCCAATTCTTGCCCCAATTAACAACCGATTGGAGGTCCATTTCAAGACGCACGGCCAGGTTGGTTTTGTAACCGACACTAGATTTGTTTTGAGGCAGGAGCAAATTGTAGTGTCGTCCGCGTAGATGCCAACTTGGGAATCTAACTTATCTCAGAAATATAGGCACATCCTGAAAACGGCCAGAGCAACGACCGAAACATCGTGAATATGACAATAAATTTGAGAACAACAGTCAGATCAACGTAAATCGTATAAAATGTTACAATAACCCATCTCAGAAATATAGACACATCCTGAAGATGGCCGGAGCGTACAAAGGCCGAAACGTCGTGAATATGACAACAAAGATGAGCGCAACAGTCTGAACGATGTAAATAGTGTAAATAGTTATAATACCTGATCTCAGAAATGTAAACAGCTTCGAAAGAGGGCCGGAGCGTACAACGACTGAAACGTCGTGAATATGTTGATAAAGATGAGGACAGTCCGAAAGATATAAACAGTGTAAATAATTACAACCCCTCATTTCAGAAATATAGACAGATCCTGAAAACGGTCGTAGCGTACAACGACTGAAACGTCGTGAATATGGTGATAAAGATGAGGACAGTCCGAAAGATATAAACAGTGTAAATAATTACAACCCCTCATTTCAGAAATATAGACAGATCCTGAAAACGGTCGTAGCGTACAACGACTGAAACGTCATGAATATGGTGATAAAGATGAGGACAGTCCGAAAGATATAAACAGTGTAAATAATTACAACCCCTCATTTCAGAAATATAGACAGATCCTGAAAACGGTCGTAGCGTACAACGACTGAAACGTCGTGAATATGGTGATAAAGATGAGGACAGTCCGAAAGATATAAACAGTGTAAATAATTACAACCTCTCATTTCAGAAATATAGACAGATCTTGAAAACGGTCGTAGCATGAATATGACAATAAAGATTAGAACAGTCCGAACGATGTAAATATTGTAAATAGTTACAAAACCTCATCTTAGAAATATAGACAGAAGATTATTATATGTTTAATTTCCTTATATCCTATACTAAACTTTTTAGAACTAATCTGTTTACTGAAGTAGTTGAAGTATTTAGTATTTACTAATTCCAGATCCTGAATTTTTACAATACATTCAAGGTACGTGTCATTAATCTTTTAATTCATTTTACATGTTGTGGTAGGATCCACCTAATTTGCATAGTGGAGTACCGACCATATAAATATGGTTGGTACCGGGAAGAGAGGGAGGAATCAAGAGATTCAATCCAGACACTCTGCCCGACTGCGACTAAGTCAACACATTCTCCAGGAACGGTCTTCCCAAGAATATACAAAAGACTATAGTTTCAGATTTGGAAAGGTTTATTTTTAGTGATACTTCTTGGAATACTTGGTAGAGGATGCTGGTTTTTTGTTGAATGTTCGATCCTCACTGGGTGCCTCACACGTCTGGCCTTGGCGTGGTGTAATGGTTAGCAAGACTGTCTCGCCGGAACAGTTACTAGTGAAAAGTGAGTTCGATCCTATCTGGGTACCCCATACATTCGGCCATGTGCCACATCTGAGCTAAGCTTAGAAAATCATTTTTGGGTTATTGGACGTGGTTTAATGGTTAGCAAGCTTGTCTCATTAGAACAATTACAACTGAGTAGTGAGTTCGATCCTCATTGGGCGCCCCAAACATTCGGCCATGTATCACATGCAAGCTAGAAATCAACCTTGGGCATCTCGGCGTGGTGAAATTTTAAGTAATCTTGCCTCGCTAGAACAATTACGACTGAGTAGTTTTGTTGAATGTTCGATCCTCACTGAGCGCCCCATATGTCCGGCCTTGTGCCACATCTGAGCTACACTTAGAAAATCATTTTGGGGTAGCTGAACGTGCTGCAATGATTAGCAAGCTTGTATCGCTAGAATAATTACGACTGAGTAGTGAGTTCGATCCTCACTGGGTGCGCCACACTTTCGGTCTTGTGCCATATCTGGGCCACGCTTAGAAAACCAGTGGGCATCTTGACGTAGTGTAATGGCAGCAAGCTTGTCTCACTAGAACAATTGCAACTGAATAGTGAGTTCGATTCTCACTGGGTGCCCAATGTTTTGTCTTGTGTTACATCTAAAATCACCTTTTTCCAGCTGTGCATACCTATGTCATCAGCATAGCTCTCCATCATCAGTAGATTGGCCACAGGAAGGAAAACAAGGACACTGTTTTGTATTAGTAGATTCGTTTAGGATCTCGTTAGAATGCTTAAATTACCAGTGCCCATCTCTTCACATCTGTACTTGTATACACCCTGTGCATAGTGTTGGAAGATATTATCTGGATTTGGGCTCTCATTTCCTCCTTATCTTACTCCTGATGAAGTTTGATATGTTTCGGTATTAAAGTTTTCACCTAACATGTAGAATTTAATGACAATATAGTTCCTTTATCAGATCTAGACATTCAGTGAAGTCAGAGCTCGGAAGGTTTTTCCTGTTGACGTGCTCATATGTAAGGTCAACATAGCATGCACACAATTAGAGAAGAATTAGTAATAATTTCACTTGTTCCCCGTTCAGCGAGAAAGCGTCCTCTCCGTTAGCAACTGATGCCGTTTGTGTATTCATAAAGAATTCATTTTTATTATTTCAAGCGTTATTATAGTCGACGCTTCTTATTTGAAACAGACGCCTCATTTTTATTCATTTAGCAAACGGTGTGTAATACGTCTATCAACCTACGCATCCCAGAAATCTTAGTAAAGAAAAACCAGGTCTCCAACAAGGATCGAACTGCACCCCTTTGTACGACAAAGTAAATTTTAATCCAACATGTTTTACGGTCGGACGCGAAGCACGTTATATCGACCAAAGTCCTATTTCCGCATTTCTTTAAAAGAAAAGAAAAAGAAAGCACATCTTCTTGACTCGATTATTTTTCTTCAGAGTCCGTATCTGCGAAGTTTCATATCCGAAACGTAAACAAAGCACATTTTAAAAGAATTAATGGATTTATTTTTTAATCCGGAGTTGTACCAAAAGGTGAGAAAGAAAATTTATATTTATTATTAACATATATTTTATTATTGTTATTTTTATTATTGTTATTATTGTTATTTTACAAGTACTCTTTTTTACCACTACAATTCATTGTACGATATTATACATATATATGGTATCAAATGACAATTGGAAAAAAATCTTGTCCACAGAATTCATCTGAGAATTTAACTATATTGTCGACATGGGGAAAAAAATAAAATAAAAAAAATAAAAATAAATAAAAAAAAAAAAATAATAATCCTTACTATAAAGGTAATTTACATTAACCAGAAAAAGGCTTAGACACAAGCGTCTATCTTTTAATTTTGAATTTTAATGTAACTATAACAGCAAAAACGTTTCGATTTCATTTTTGCCTTGAAAAAGTCGGAAGACGAAACGCGTCGGCAAAATGTAAGATTTTTTTTCCAATTGTCATTTGATACCAATCTGTCTTGTCCACAGAATTCATCTGGGAATTTAACTATATATATATATATATATATATATATATATATATATATATATATATATATATATAATGTAAATCTATTTAAACTCGTTGGGAAAAAATTCTGGATAGCACAATTTTCAAACAAATTGGCATCCAAGGAAAAACATTTTGAAAAAAAGAAAGAACCAAAACCTTCGAACAGGGTGAAAGAAATCGACCTGTACCTTAAATTTTTGGTACAAAGAAAAACTGATGATCTCATGTAGTGAAAAGAAGAAAGGTAGTACCTGGCTCATTAGCATTTATTTATTTCATATATATATATATATATATATATATATATATATATATATATATATATATATATTGTTGGTAACAACTTAAACATGTGTACACACCAAAAATAACCTTTATAATAAGAAGAAATAATGTTGGATAAAAAAATCGTTTTAAAAAATTAATAATATATTATTATTATTATTATTATTATTATTATTATAATATATTATTATTATTATTATTATTATTATTGTGTATTATTATTATTATAATATATTATTATTATTATCATCATCATTCGATTTCTGCTATGGACACACTACCTACCAAGTCTGCGGAAAGACCTAAGGCAGGTCGTGGTGTGTTGTTATGGCCACATTTCATGTTAATTTTTTTTTTTTTTTTTTTTTTATCTCCGATGAAGTTGCTAGCGTTACATAGACAAAGTTATCCTTAGTGTGTGCTGTACTTAATAAGACAATTTTCTGTATGTCTCTTAAGCTGGGGTTTCCAGGGATTCTTTCAATGTGTTGTTTTGTTCCATTTTTTATAATTCCAAGTGCACCTATTACCACTGGTATTATTCTTGTTTTCAATTTCCACATTTTTTCTATTTCAATTTCCAGGTCTTTGTATTTTGATAGTTTTTCAAATTCCTTGGTTGCTATGTTACAATCCGCTGGACAAGCCATATCAATTAGTAGGCAAGTTTTTTCTTTCTGGTTTTTGACAATAATGTCCGGCCTATTTGCTTCAATTTTTCTGTCTGTGTGGATGGTATAATCCCATAGAATGGTGACATCTTCTATTTCTGTAACCGGCGCTGGCCGATGTTCATACCAGTGTTTGCTTACACATTTTCCAAAGTGTTTGCACATTGTCCAGTGTAAGTATTGCCCCACTCTATCGTGACGATTTTTATATTCATTTGGGGCAAGTATAGAACATCCTGAGATTAGATGGTCTATTGTTTCTTGGTATTTGTCACAGAACCTGCATTTTGGATCCACATTATTATGTATGATATTTGCCTGAAAATTCCTAGTGAAAAGACTCTGGTCTTGCGCTGCAAGAATAAAGCCTTCAGTTTCAGACTTTAATCCAGATGCTCGTAACCATCGATGAGTATTAACTTTATCAACATTGGGTTTATTTGCACGTTCTGGATATTGGCCATGCAGAGGTTTGTCTTGCCAGCGTTGTTTCATCTGTTCAAGGGCTTTATCCTTGGCTTTCTTTTTTTTCATATCTTTTGCTGCAATAGTTGGTTCTTGGCTTCTGTTTTGATTTACTACAGAATCTACTAAATGTAAATGTTGTTTGTATTTACTGCCTTCTTTTATTATTGAATATTTTTTTCTTTCTGTTTTCATGTTGTTTCACTAATTTTATCATCCAGTCATTTGTTGTTTCCATGTAAGTTAGTAAGCCAATAGTTGTTGTCTTGTATGACAATTCTAGCTGAATAAGACCTCTTCCACCTTCTTTTACGGGGTATGTATAGACGGTCTACATCAGCCTTTGGATGATGCATCTTATACTTAGAAAGAAGCTTTCTTGTTTTAGAATCCATTTGTCTGATGTCATTTAGAGTCCAGTTCAAGATGTTGAAACTATATTGGACCACTGGGATGGCTAGGTTATTAATGGCCATAATTCTGTTCTGAGAATTCAATTCAGTTTTTAATACCAGTCGTACCCTTCTATAGTACTCTTTACGCACTATTTCTTTCATTTTCTTATGGTGAATTCCTTCACTCTCATTTACACCTAGGTACTTATAAGCTTCTCCTTGTTCTAAATCTTTTATTGTTACAGCAGGGTCTAAACTAATAGAGGAAGTTTGTTGTAGCGATCCTCGTAAAACTGTAGCTTTAGCACATTTATCCAAATTGAATTTCATTCCAATGTCTTCACTGAAGCATTTTACAGTTTGCAGAAGACCTTCCAGCTCATTGTCATTCCTAGCATACAATTTTAAGTCATCCATGTAAAATAGATGGTTTATTTTCTTTTGAGCTATTTTGTAACCGCATTCTGTCTTGTTAAGTTGGCTGGTTAATGCTATAAGTGATATGCAAAATAATAAAGGAGACAAAGAGTCACCTTGAAATATTCCTCTATTGATGTTTATTTCGCCAGACTTATAGGTTCCATTTTTATGATTGAGGTAAAGTGTAGTTTTCCATATCGACATACATTGTTTGATGAAATTGATGATAACGGGTGATACCTTGTACATACTTAAAGACTTTAAGATCCAGGAATGTGGTACACTATCGAATGCTTTACGATAATCTATCCAGGCAATACTAAGATTTTTTTTTTCCACGGAAGCAGTTTTCCAGGATCATCCTATTAATAAGTAATTGGTCTTTACATCCGTAGCAGCCTCGTTTGCACCCTTTTTTTTCAAGTGGTAGTATGTCATTTCTTTCCAAGAAGAAATATGTCTGTTTTGTTAAAATAGATGTTAACAGTTTGTATGTTGTTGGAAGACATGTAATTGGTCTATAGTTTTTCGGAATATTTGTGTCACTATTTTTGGGTAGAAGAAAGGTAACTCCTTTGGTCATCCATGCAGGAATTTTAGTTGGATCGGTAACCATTTCTTGAAGTTCTTTGGCGAGTTTTTTTGTGTGCTGTATTTAAATAATATAGCCAGAAGTTAGAATTTTATCTATTCCTGGAGATTTCCAGTTGTGTGCTTTTTTCAGTGCACATTTAACATCTTCTTCTGTGATTCCCGCCCATGTCTGTTCTGGTTTATTTTTCATTCGTTCTAACTCTTGCGCAATCCAATCTGCCTCTTCGTTGTGTTCTTTAGGGCAAGCCCATATTTTTCCCCAGAACTGTATAACTTCTTCCATTTTAGGGGGACTGTCACTTCAATTCTTTGTTTACCTATTTCCCTGTAAAATTTCTTTTTTGCATCGGTTTGAAAGATCTTGTTCTGTCTATAGAATCTTGATCTTTTCTCGTAGCGTCTTATTCTTTGAGCCTTCAGTTGTATTGTTTGCTTTATTTTTTCTTTAGTTGATAGGACTTCATTTTCATTCCTGATATTGTATTTTCTTTCGACTCTTCTGCCTTTTCTAGTTCTTACATTTACTCCTCTTGCTAGTTCATCGAGTACTGATAATTCACTTCTAAGGTGTTCAATTTCTTTTTCTATTTTTCTTTTCCAAGGTGGATCTTCATGTCTGTGAGACTGCCTTTTTTTTACTTTGATGTTCAGTTTATTTGTTGCTGCTATTGCTGATGCATATATTGCTTCATTGAGATTTATATGAGTGTCTTCTTCATCCAGAATCAATTTGAGTGCTGCATTATAGAGCTTAATAGTTTTGAGGTTATGCTTTGTTGGTTGTAATTTTGGGAGTTGTTCTCGTTCCTCCATTGCAATATTCTGTATCTGACTTATATGGCTCATGATTTCATCCTTGGCTTCTTGTATATTAATCTTGTTTTCTGTGAAATAATTCTGTTCGATGAATTTTGAACTCGTTTTATTACCGTCTTGTGACTGACTAAGATCATACCTTTCCAACATTTCTAAATTTTCAGCATTATCTTCACAGTGATTTGTGTGTATTTCGGTTTTTCATTATGACCTGAGGCTTGTGTGATGTTACTACTTTTTTTTTAGATGGAATGTTTTGTTGGTTCATCTATTCTTGTTGCAATTCTTTTTATTTCATTAATTTCAGCCTCTGTCAATCGGTTATTTCGCATGATGTCCCTTCTTACATTGGCTAGTTTATTTTTTGTCTATGTACTTTCTAATTGTTTGCCAAACTTCTCTCGCCAAATGTCATATGTTTGGCGAGTGATGTTTTTCTGAGGTTTGAGTAACGCTTCATGGAATGCAGTCATAACAACTTTGTACTCCTCACGAGACCATTTTATTTTTTTTTTTCCTTAAATTTACGGTTATGGATCTAGCTGGAGAATTTACAGGACCATCATTAGGATTATCCTGGTTGTGGGGACCTGAAGATTCATTCTTTTATGTAGGAGTTTGTTCCTATGGCAGATTTTTTTCGACCTCAGGTAGGTTCCCTCCTGAAGGACGGGCTCCCTGTTTATCCACTGGAAGAGCCATACTGGACGTTTTGTTTCTATTTTTAATTTTCATATTAATCCCACGAGTGACGCACGGGTCCAAAAGTCCACCCAAAGTTGCCCGGCACGTTGAGTAACGGTCTTTTCAGACAGGGTTCCGAAGCCTGTAGGGGATCGTTCGCGACCTCATAACGCAGTAGCCATTCACTCCTCGGCACGATTAACACCTTGAGTTGCGGGTTGTTGTTCGGAGTTTTCCTTCTCTAAATGGGTTGCCAAGCAACAATAGACAGAGACACGATTGGAAATCAAAGAGAATGACGCTGGTTAAAAAAAAAAAAAAAAAAAGTTTACATTCGTTTGTCTTTGCTGTGAAATTTAAAAATAATTTTTGGCCCATCTTAAATTCCACGATATTCCTTCTTAGAAAGATTGCATTTTCTTTTCATAAATTCATAAAATGTTGTAAATTCCGTTATTTTTTAAAGTCGTTGAAAATAGCGTTGTTTTAAAAAAAAAAAAAAAAAAAATGAAAAAGAAAAAATTAAATTCGTTTGTCTTTGCTTAATGAAATTTAAAAATAATTTATTGGCCCATCTGTAAATTCCAACGATATTCCTTCTTAGAAAGATTGCATTTTCTTTTCATAAATTCATAAAATTAATATGTAAATGTAAATTCCGTTTTTTTTTAAAGTTCCAGCGTTTATATCCTTCTAAGAAAGAACATCGTAGAAATTGTAAAATGTTTTTTTTAAAAAAAAAAGGGTATATTAATTGAAAATCTAATCATATGTGAATGAAAAAATTAAATAATTGATTAATCTATCAGTATTATTTAAAGGAGAACCAAATAAATTTTAATAATAATAATTTTCAAATTCATGGTTACGCTAAAAATAGTAAAAAATAACAAAATTTCATATGCGTTAAAAAAAAAAAAAATTGGAAGAAACAGCCGCTCAACGAAACAAAACATCACTACACTAGAGAGTATTTATATTAAATTTTTTTTTTTTTTTTTTTTTTTTCGCCATCACTAGTCCTAGTAACAAAAATAATTGTCATAAAAAAAATTAAAAGTTTACATTCGTTTATCTTTGCTGTGAAATTTAAGAATAATTTATTGGCCCATCTATAAATCCCGTTATTTTTTCAAGTCGTTGAAAATAGCGCTATTGAAAAAAAAAATACGCAATCCTTCTAGAAAAGAATATCGTAGAAATTGTATTGTTTTTTACCTGTCATGTTTTTTTTTTTTTGGGGGGATATTGAAAACTGAGGGATATATGAATAAGAAAAATTAAATAATTGATTAATCTATCAGTATCATTTAAAGGAAAACAAATAAATTAAATAATAATAATACGAAGGAAAATTCATTATTAAAATTATTTACTTTGGAAATTATTTAAATTGTATTATTATTAATCCCATTTTATTATTTATTATTATTATTATTATTATTATTATTATTTCTGCTATGGACACACTACCTACCAAGTCTGCGGAAAGACCTAAGGCAGGTCGTGGTGTGTTGTTATGGCCACATTTCATGTTAATTTTTTTTTTTTTTTTTTTTTTTTTTTTTTTTTTTCTCCGATGAAGTTGCTAGCGTTACATAGACAAAGTTCTCCTTAGTGTGTGTGCTGTACTTAATAAGACAATTTTCTGTATGTCTCTTAAGCTGGGGTTTCCAGGGATTCTTTCAATGTGTTGTTTTGTTCCATTTTTTATAATTCCAAGTGCACCTATTACCACTGGTATTATTCTTGTTTTCAATTTCCACATTTTTTCTATTTCAATTTCCAGGTCTTTGTATTTTGATAGTTTTTCAAATTCCTTGGTTGCTATGTTACAATCCGCTGGACAAGCCATATCAATTAGTAGGCAAGTTTTTTTTTTCTGGTTTTTGACAATGATGTCCGGCCTATTTGCTTCAATTTTTCTGTCTGTGTGGATGGTATAATCCCATAGAATGGTGACATCTTCTATTTCTGTAACCGGCGCTGGCCGATGTTCATACCAGTGTTTGCTTACACATTTTCCAAAGTGTTTGCACATTGTCCAGTGTAAGTATTGCCCCACTCTATCGTGACGATTTTTATATTCATTTGGGGCAAGTATAGAACATCCTGAGATTAGATGGTCTATTGTTTCTTGGTATTTGTCACAGAACCTGCATTTTGGATCCACATTATTATGTATGATATTTGCCTGAAAATTCCTAGTGAAAAGACTCTGGTCTTGCGCTGCAAGAATAAAGCCTTCAGTTTCAGACTTTAATCCAGATGCTCGTAACCATCGATGAGTATTAACTTTATCAACATTGGGTTTATTTGCACGTTCTGGATATTGGCCATGCAGAGGTTTGTCTTGCCAGCGTTGTTTCATCTGTTCAAGGGCTTTATCCTTGGCTTTCTTTTTTTCATATCTTTTGCTGCAATAGTTGGTTCTTGGCTTCTGTTTTGATTTACTACAGAATCTACTAAATGTAAATGTTGTTTGTATTTACTGCCTTCTTTTATTATTGAATATTTTTTTCTTTCTGTTTTCATGTTGTTTCACTAATTTTATCATCCAGTCATTTGTTGTTTCCATGTAAGTTAGTAAGCCAATAGTTGTTGTCTTGTATGACAATTCTAGCTGAATAAGACCTCTTCCACCTTCTTTACGGGGTATGTATAGACGGTCTACATCAGCCTTTGGATGATGCATCTTATACTTAGAAAGAAGCTTTCTTGTTTTAGAATCCATTTGTCTGATGTCATTTAGAGTCCAGTTCAAGATGTTGAAACTATATTGGACCACTGGGATGGCAAGGTTATTAATGGCCATAATTCTGTTCTGAGAATTCAATTCAGTTTTTAATACCAGTCGTACCCTTCTATAGTACTCTTTACGCACTATTTCTTTCATTTTCTTATGGTGAATTCCTTCACTCTCATTTACACCTAGGTACTTATAAGCTTCTCCTTGTTCTAAATCTTTTATTGTTACAGCAGGGTCTAAACTAATAGAGGAAGTTTGTTGTAGCGATCCTCGTAAAACTGTAGCTTTAGCACATTTATCCAAATTGAATTTCATTCCAATGTCTTCACTGAAGCATTTTACAGTTTGCAGAAGACCTTCCAGCTCATTGTCATTCCTAGCATACAATTTTAGTCATCCATGTAAAATAGATGGTTTATTTTCTTTTGAGCTATTTTGTAACCGCATTCTGTCTTGTTAAGTTGGCTGGTTAATGCTATAAGTGATATGCAAAATAATAAAGGAGACAAAGAGTCACCTTGAAATATTCCTCTATTGATGTTTATTTCGCCAGACTTATAGGTTCCATTTTTATGATTGAGGTAAAGTGTAGTTTTCCATATCGACATACATTGTTTGATGAAATTGATGATAACGGGTGATACCTTGTACATACTTAAAGACTTTAAGATCCAGGAATGTGGTACACTATCGAATGCTTTACGATAATCTATCCAGGCAATACTAAGATTTTTTTTTTCCACGGAAGCAGTTTTCCAGGATCATCCTATTAATAAGTAATTGGTCTTTACATCCGTAGCAGCCTCGTTTGCACCCTTTTTTGTTCAAGTGGTAGTATGTCATTTCTTTCCAAGAAGAAATATGTCTGTTTTGTTAAAATAGATGTTAACAGTTTGTATGTTGTTGAAGACATGTAATTGGTCTATAGTTTTTTCGGAATATTTGTGTCACTATTTTTGGGTAGAAGAAAGGTAACTCCTTTGGTCATCCATGCAGGAATTTTAGTTGGATCGGTAACCATTTCTTGAAGTTCTTTGGCGAGTTTTTTGTGTGCTGTATTTAAATAATATAGCCAGAAGTTAGGAATTTTATCTATTCCTGGAGATTTCCAGTTGTGTGCTTTTTTTCAGTGCACATTTAACATCTTCTTCTGTGATTCCCGCCCATGTCTGTTCTGGTTTATTTTTCATTCGTTCTAACTCTTGCGCAATCCAATCTGCCTCTTCGTTGTGTTCTTTAGGGCAAGCCCATATTTTTCCCCAGAACTGTATAACTTCTTCCATTTTAGGGGGACTGTCACTTCAATTCTTTGTTTACCTATTTCCCTGTAAAATTTCTTTTTGCATCGGTTTGAAAGATCTTGTTCTGTCTATAGAATCTTGATCTTTTCTCGTAGCGTCTTATTCTTTGAGCCTTCAGTTGTATTGTTTGCTTTATTTTTTCTTTAGTTGATAGGACTTCATTTTCATTCCTGATATTGTATTTTCTTTCGACTCTTCTGCCTTTTCTAGTTCTTACATTTACTCCTCTTGCTAGTTCATCGAGTACTGATAATTCACTTCTAAGGTGTTCAATTTCTTTTTCTATTTTTCTTTCCAAGGTGGATCTTCATGTCTGTGAGACTGCCTTTTTTTTTTTTGATGTTCAGTTTATTTGTTGCTGCTATTGCTGATGCATATATTGCTTCATTGAGATTTATATGAGTGTCTTCTTCATCCAGAATCAATTTGAGTGCTGCATTATAGAGCTTAATAGTTTTGAGGTTATGCTTTGTTGGTTGTAATTTTGGGAGTTGTTCTCGTTCCTCCATTGCAATATTCTGTATCTGACTTATATGGCTCATGATTTCATCCTTGGCTTCTTGTATATTAATCTTGTTTTCTGTGAAAAATAATTCTGTTCGATGAATTTTGAACTCGTTTTATTACCGTCTTGTGACTGACTAAGATCATACCTTTCCAACATTTCTAAATTTTCAGCATTATCTTCACAGTGATTTGTGTGTATTTCGGTTTTTTTTTTTTATGACCTGAGGCTTGTGTGATGTTATTACTTTTTTTTCCCGATTCCGGTTCCTTTTCATGTTTTGTTGGTTCATCTATTCTTGTTGCAATTCTTTTTATTTCATTAATTTCAGCCTCTGTCAATCGGTTATTTCGCATGATGTCCCTTCTTACATTGGCTAGTTTATTTTTGTCTATGTACTTTCTAATTGTTTGCCCAACCTTCTCTCGCCAAATGTCATATGTTTGGCGAGTGATGTTTTTCTGAGGTTTGAGTAACGCTTCATGGAATGCAGTCATAACAACTTTGTACTCCTCACGAGACCATTTTATTTTTTTCTTTCCTTAAATTTACGGTTATGGATCTAGCTGGAGAATTTACAGGACCATCATTAGGATTATCCTGGTTGTGGGGACCTGAAGATTCATTCTTTGTGTAGGAGTTTGTTCCTATGGCAGATTTTTTCGACCTCAGGTAGGTTCCTCCTGAAGGACGGGCTCCCTGTTTATCCACTGGAAGAGCCATACTGGACGTTTTGTTTCTATTTTTAATTTTCATATTAATCCCACGAGTGACGCACGGGTCCAAAAGTCCACCCAAAGTTGCCCGGCACGTTGAGTAACGGTCTTTTTACAGACAGGGTTCCGAAGCCTGTAGGGGATCGTTCGCGACCTCATAACGCAGTAGCCATTCACTCCTCGGCACGATTAACACCTTGAGTTGCGGGTTGTTGTTCGGAGTTTTCCTTCTCCTAAATGGGTTGCCAAGCAACAATAGACAGAGACACGATTGGAAATCAAAGAGAATGACGCTGGTTAAAAAAAAAAAAAAAAAAAAAAAAAAAGTTTACATTCGTTTGTCTTTGCTGTGAAATTTAAAAATAATTTATTGGCCCATCTGTAAATTCCACGATATTCCTTCTTAGAAAGATTGCATTTTCTTTTCATAAATTCATAAAATGTAATATGTAAATGTAAATTCCGTTATTTTTTAAAGTCGTTGAAAATAGCGTTGTTTAAAAAAAAAAAAAAAAAAAAAAAAAAAAAAGTTTACATTCGTTTGTCTTTGCTTGAAATTTAAAAATAATTTATTGGCCCATCTGTAAATTCCACGATATTCCTTCTTAGAAAGATTGCATTTTTTTTTCATAAATTCAAAAATGTAATATGTAAAAAATTCCGTTATTTTTTAATTTTTTTTTTTTTTTCGCCATCATTGAAAATAACATCGTAAAAAAAAAAAAAAAAAAAAAATGCAATCCTTTTTTTTTTTTTTTTTGGGGATTTGAAAACTGGGGATATATGAATAAGAAAAATTAGAACATCGTAGAAATTGTATTGTTTTTAATGTTTTTTTTTTGCGGGGTGGATATTGAAAACTAAGGGATATGTGAATGAGAAAAATTAAATAATTGATTAATCTATCAGTATTATTTAAAGGAGAACCAAATAAATTAAATAATAATAATACGAAGAAAAATTCATGCTTACGCTAAAATAGTAAAAATAACAAAATTTCATATGCGTTAAAAAAAAAAAAAAAAAAAGAAACAGCCGCTCAACGAAACAAAACATCACTACACTAGAGAGTATTTATATTAAATTTTTTTTTTTTTTTTTTTTTTTCGCCATCACTAGTCCTAGTAACAAAAATAATTGTCATAAAAAAATTAAAAGTTTACATTCGTTTATCTTTGCTGTGAAATTTAAGAATAATTTATTGGCCCATCTGTAAATCCCGTTATTTTTCAAAGTCGTTGAAAATAGCGCTATTGAAAAAAAAATCGTAGTACGCAATCCTTCTAAGAAAGAATATCGTAGAAATTGTATTGTTTTTACCTGTCATGTTTTTTGTTTTTGGGGGATATTTATTAAAACTGAGGGATATATGAATAAGAAAAATTAAATAATTGATTAATCTATCAGTATCATTTAAAGGAGAAACAAATAAATTATTAAATAATAATAATACGAAGGAAAATTCATGCTTACGTTAAAATAGTAAAAAATAACAAAATTTCATTGGATGCGTAAAAAAAAAAAAAAGGGATAATCGTTATTTTAAGTTTGGAAGAGTCATTCTCTTGTAATCCCAATTATTATTATTATTATTATTATTATCATTATTATTTTGTTGAGAAACACTGGTTTAGGGTTTTGTGGATATGTGCTCTTAATTATTATTATTATTATTATTATTATTATTATTATTATTTATTATCATCATTCGATTTCTGCTTATGGACACACTACCTACCAAGTCTGCGGAAAGACCTAAGGCAGGTCGTGGTGTGTTGTTATGGCCACATTTCATGTTAATTTTTTTTTTTTTTTTTTTTTATCTCCGATGAAGTTGCTAGCGTTACATAGACAAAGTTCTCCTTAGTGTGTGTGCTGTACTTAATAAGACAATTTTCTGTATGTCTCTTAAGCTGGGGTTTCCAGGGATTCTTTCAATGTGTTGTTTTGTTCCATTTTTTATAATTCCAAGTGCACCTATTACCACTGGTATTATTCTTGTTTAATTTCCACATTTTTTTCTATTTCAATTTCCAGGTCTTTGTATTTTGATAGTTTTTCAAATTCCTTGGTTGCTATGTTACAATCCGCTGGACAAGCCATATCAATTAGTAGGCAAGTTTTTTTTTTCTGGTTTTTGACAATAATGTCCGGCCTATTTGCTTCAATTTTTCTGTCTGTGTGGATGGTATAATCCCATAGAATGGTGACATCTTCTATTTCTGTAACCGGCGCTGGCCGATGTTCATACCAGTGTTTGCTTACACATTTTCCAAAGTGTTTGCACATTGTCCAGTGTAAGTATTGCCCCACTCTATCGTGACGATTTTTATATTCATTTGGGGCAAGTATAGAACATCCTGAGATTAGATGGTCTATTGTTTCTTGGTATTTGTCACAGAACCTGCATTTTGGATCCACATTATTATGTATGATATTTGCCTGAAAATTCCTAGTGAAAAGACTCTGGTCTTGCGCTGCAAGAATAAAGCCTTCAGTTTCAGACTTTAATCCAGATGCTCGTAACCATCGATGAGTATTAACTTTATCAACATTGGGTTTATTTGCACGTTCTGGATATTGGCCATGCAGAGGTTTGTCTTGCCAGCGTTGTTTCATCTGTTCAAGGGCTTTATCCTTGGCTTTCTTTTTTTCATATCTTTTGCTGCAATAGTTGGTTCTTGGCTTCTGTTTTGATTTACTACAGAATCTACTAAATGTAAATGTTGTTTGTATTTACTGCCTTCTTTTATTATTGAATATTTTTTTTTCTGTTTTCATGTTGTTTCACTAATTTTATCATCCAGTCATTTGTTGTTTCCATGTAAGTTAGTAAGCCAATAGTTGTTGTCTTGTATGACAATTCTAGCTGAATAAGACCTCTTCCACCTTCTTTACGGGGTATGTATAGACGGTCTACATCAGCCTTTGGATGATGCATCTTATACTTAGAAAGAAGCTTTCTTGTTTTAGAATCCATTTGTCTGATGTCATTTAGAGTCCAGTTCAAGATGTTGAAACTATATTGGACCACTGGGATGGCAAGGTTATTAATGGCCATAATTCTGTTCTGAGAATTCAATTCAGTTTTTAATACCAGTCGTACCCTTCTATAGTACTCTTTACGCACTATTTCTTTCATTTTCTTATGGTGAATTCCTTCACTCTCATTTACACCTAGGTACTTATAAGCTTCTCCTTGTTCTAAATCTTTTATTGTTACAGCAGGGTCTAAACTAATAGAGGAAGTTTGTTGTAGCGATCCTCGTAAAACTGTAGCTTTAGCACATTTATCCAAATTGAATTTCATTCCAATGTCTTCACTGAAGCATTTTACAGTTTGCAGAAGACCTTCCAGCTCATTGTCATTCCTAGCATACAATTTTAAGTCATCCATGTAAAATAGATGGTTTATTTTCTTTTGAGCTATTTTGTAACCGCATTCTGTCTTGTTAAGTTGGCTGGTTAATGCTATAAGTGATATGCAAAATAATAAAGGAGACAAAGAGTCACCTTGAAATATTCCTCTATTGATGTTTATTTCGCCAGACTTATAGGTTCCATTTTTATGATTGAGGTAAAGTGTAGTTTTCCATATCGACATACATTGTTTGATGAAATTGATGATAACGGGTGATACCTTGTACATACTTAAAGACTTTAAGATCCAGGAATGTGGTACACTATCGAATGCTT
The DNA here is from genome assembly GCA_903632075.3 of Acanthosepion pharaonis. Lineage (NCBI taxonomy): Eukaryota > Metazoa > Mollusca > Cephalopoda > Sepiida > Sepiidae > Acanthosepion > Acanthosepion pharaonis. The sequence continues at coordinate 1,795,263 of CAHIKZ030005433.1, read as the reverse complement.
TACGATAATCTATCCAGGCAATACTAAGATTTTTTTTTTTCCACGGAAGCAGTTTTCCAGGATCATCCTATTAATAAGTAATTGGTCTTTACATCCGTAGCAGCCTCGTTTGCACCCTTTTTTGTTCAAGTGGTAGTATGTCATTTCTTTCCAAGAAGAAATATGTCTGTTTTGTTAAAATAGATGTTAACAGTTTGTATGTTGTTGGAAGACATGTAATTGGTCTATAGTTTTTTCGGAATATTTGTGTCACTATTTTTGGGTAGAAGAAAGGTAACTCCTTTGGTCATCCATGCAGGAATTTTAGTTGGATCGGTAACCATTTCTTGAAGTTCTTTGGCGAGTTTTTTTGTGTGCTGTATTTAAATAATATAGCCAGAAGTTAGGAATTTTATCTATTCCTGGAGATTTCCAGTTGTGTGCTTTTTTCAGTGCACATTTAACATCTTCTTCTGTGATTCCCGCCCATGTCTGTTCTGGTTTATTTTTCATTCGTTCTAACTCTTGCGCAATCCAATCTGCCTCTTCGTTGTGTTCTTTAGGGCAAGCCCATATTTTTCCCCAGAACTGTATAACTTCTTCCATTTTAGGGGGGACTGTCACTTCAATTCTTTGTTTACCTATTTCCCTGTAAAATTTCTTTGCATCGGTTTGAAAGATCTTGTTCTGTCTATAGAATCTTGATCTTTTCTCGTAGCGTCTTATTCTTTGAGCCTTCAGTTGTATTGTTTGCTTTATTTTTTCTTTAGTTGATAGGACTTCATTTTCATTCCTGATATTGTATTTTCTTTCGACTCTTCTGCCTTTTCTAGTTCTTACATTTACTCCTCTTGCTAGTTCATCGAGTACTGATAATTCACTTCTAAGGTGTTCAATTTCTTTTTCTATTTTTCTTTTCCAAGGTGGATCTTCATGTCTGTGAGACTGCCTTTTTTTTTACTTTGATGTTCAGTTTATTTGTTGCTGCTATTGCTGATGCATATATTGCTTCATTGAGATTTATATGAGTGTCTTCTTCATCCAGAATCAATTTGAGTGCTGCATTATAGAGCTTAATAGTTTTGAGGTTATGCTTTGTTGGTTGTAATTTTGGGAGTTGTTCTCGTTCCTCCATTGCAATATTCTGTATCTGACTTATATGGCTCATGATTTCATCCTTGGCTTCTTGTATATTAATCTTGTTTTCTGTGAAATAATTCTGTTCGATGAATTTTGAACTCGTTTTATTACCGTCTTGTGACTGACTAAGATCATACCTTTCCAACATTTCTAAATTTTCAGCATTATCTTCACAGTGATTTGTGTGTATTTCGGTTTTTTCATTATGACCTGAGGCTTGTGTGATGTTATTACTTTTTTTTTTCCGATTCCGGTTCCTTTTCATGTTTTGTTGGTTCATCTATTCTTGTTGCAATTCTTTTTATTTCATTAATTTCAGCCTCTGTCAATCGGTTATTTCGCATGATGTCCCTTCTTACATTGGCTAGTTTATTTTTGTCTATGTACTTTCTAATTGTTTGCCCAACCTTCTCTCGCCAAATGTCATATGTTTGGCGAGTGATGTTTTTCTGAGGTTTGAGTAACGCTTCATGGAATGCAGTCATAACAACTTTGTACTCCTCACGAGACCATTTTATTTTTTCTTTCCTTAAATTTACGGTTATGGATCTAGCTGGAGAATTTACAGGACCATCATTAGGATTATCCTGGTTGTGGGGACCTGAAGATTCATTCTTTGTGTAGGAGTTTGTTCCTATGGCAGATTTTTCGACCTCAGGTAGGTTCCCTCCTGAAGGACGGGCTCCCTGTTTATCCACTGGAAGAGCCATACTGGACGTTTTGTTTCTATTTTTAATTTTCATATTAATCCCACGAGTGACGCACGGGTCCAAAAGTCCACCCAAAGTTGCCCGGCACGTTGAGTAACGGTCTTTTTACAGACAGGGTTCCGAAGCCTGTAGGGGATCGTTCGCGACCTCATAACGCAGTAGCCATTCACTCCTCGGCACGATTAACACCTTGAGTTGCGGGTTGTTGTTCGGAGTTTTCCTTCTCCTAAATGGGTTGCTAAGCAACAATAGACAGAGACACGATTGGAAATCAAAGAGAATGACGCTGGTTAAAAAAAAAAAAAAAAAATTTACATTCGTTTGTCTTTGCTGTGAAATTTAAAAAAATTTATTGGCCCATCTGTAAATTCCACGATATTCCTTCTTAGAAAGATTGCATTTTCTTTTCATAAATTCATAAAATGTAATATGTAAATGTAAATTCCGTTATTTTTAAAGTCGTTGAAAATAGCGTTGTTTAAAAAAAAAAAAAAAAAAAAGTTTACATTCGTTTGTCTTTGCTGTGAAATTTAAAAATAATTTATTGGCCCATCTGTAAATTCCACGATATTCCTTCTTAGAAAGATTGCATTTTCTTTTCATAAATTCATAAAATGTAATATGTAAATGTAAATTCCGTTATTTTTTTTTAAGTCGTTGAAAATAGCGTTGTTTAAAAAAAAAAAAAAAAAAAAAAATGCAATCCTTCTAAGAAAGAACATCGTAGAAATTGTATTGTTTTTTACCTGTAATGTTTTTTTGCAGGGGTGGATATTGAAAACTAAGGGATATGTGAATGAGAAAAATTAAATAATTGATTAATCTATCAGTATTATTTAAAGGAGAACCAAATAAATTAAATAATAATAATACGAAGAAAAATTCATGCTTACGCTAAAATAGTAAAAATAACAAAATTTCATATGCGTTAAAA
>CAHIKZ030005433.1:1775000-1790000 GCA_903632075.3 Acanthosepion pharaonis | reverse complement strand
AATGGCGATTTTATTGAATATGCTTTTTAATATTTCAATATAGTTTTGTGTAATTTTGGTAAATATATCCGTCATAATGAGATATCAGTGTTATTTCCATTTTTGCCTAACTTAGACGACAATTTATCCATCCTGTTTTTTCAAGTACGTATAGATCTGAGTAACTTTCGAGAAATTTCGAACTAAATACTTTACACAATCTGTGGTTGATCATTTAGTATGTGAAATTTGCATTCGTCTCTTAATCTGGGATGATGTTATACTTGAGAGGTACCAAGTGGCTCATAAGATTTGCATACCTGATATATATATATATATATATATATATATATATATATATATATATATATATATATATTGATTGAAAAGTAACTCAATATTTTATGTATGATGGACTCTACCGTCTTGTAAAATTTATAGTTAAACGGAGAGTCTATCAAACATAAAATAAGGAGTTACTTTCAATATATATATGTGTGTGTGTGTGTGTGTGTGTGTGTGTGTGTGTGTGTGTGTGGAACCCCGTTTCAGAATTGCAGAAAAATGCTAATAGATTTAAGTACTGTACAAAGTTGTCTGGAGGCCGTGGTTGAAGCCAATGGTGATTTTATTGAATAAATTCACTCGTTAGTATTCAAGATATTTTAATGTAATTTTTGGTAAATATATCTGTTAAAATGAGGTGTCAGTGTTATTTTTATTTTTGCGTAAATTGGACGACAATTTATCCATCGAACCCTGTATGTATATATTTTACATATATATATATATATATATATATATATATATATATATATATATATATACCCTATATATATGTATTTTTACATATATATGTGTGTGTATGTGTGTGCGTGTGCATGCACCCCGTTTCAGGGTGTAGAAAAATGCTAATAAATTTAAGTACTGTCACTGAAGACTCATTTTTTGTACAAAACTGTCTCATAGAAAGTAACTTAATTTTTACATTGAGAGGCTCCAAATATTTGAGTCTTTGTATTCATATATATTAACCAACCAGCGGCGTTGTACGAAACGCGTGATATTCTTTTGAATTGGCAGGCGGTAAAATATCTTAAAAAAAAATTTTGGAGGCTCAACTTCAGAATATGTTGAACAATATTTTTTTTTTTTCTTAAAAGGAACCTTTAAATATATATATATATATATATATATATATATATATATATATATATATATATATATTAACCAATAAACTTACGATTAATAAATCTAAATTTTAGATTCCTCCGTATCCTTCCTTGTTATTATAAATATGATTAATTCTTGTCCTCTAACTAGTCTTTCAGTGAACCTTTGACTCGGGTATTTTTCGATCCTTTGTCACACAAAGCAAACTGAAATTCTCACAGTTAATTACTCACATCTTTCGTATATTTATTCCAATATTCAATATTACAAAATTACGGCTTTGCTTACATGCGTCAACTGTCACCATATAACTTCTTCACTTGCTTCCATGCGACTGACGGCTGGAATTTCATGTACACACAGTGTAAACAATGTAAATATGTGACATGTACATCCGCACACATGTAAACGTTTTTTCCGTTTTTCATATACTAACGCAATTCATTCAGTTGTACTGTAAAAAGATACAAAAAACATTTGGTGTGAAGTTGTTTGCAAAGTATCTTTTTAATTCATTTCTTTCAATTTGAAAGAAAAATAATACACAAATAAATAAAAATTATTAAAATTTGTAGATCCGTGTTTGAAGATTAATTTAATTCTTCGTTTATGCACACACACATACATAAACATATCTGAACCACATATTTTATAATGATAGACAGAAAACATCACTGGAAAATACGAAAACTTAAGGAATCAGAACATATGCTAAGCCACAAAAAATCTCCTAAGCCGGCCTAGCGTAGAAATGGGAACTAGTAATACAGAGTGATAGAGAAAAGCAATAATAGCAACAAAATTGCAATATGAGTTCTGGTAAAAAAAAATATTTTCTAACGCCAAATGTGTGGAGCAGACCCTGAGGATCGAACTCACTGGTCAGTCCTAATTGATCTAGCAGAACACGCTTGCTAACCATAACATCACACCCTAGTACCCTTCATTTTCTAGGTGTAGCTTAGATGTGGTACAAAACCGAATGCGAAGAGTACCCCGTGAGGATCAAACTCAGTACTCAATCGTAATTGTTCTAGCGAGACACACTTGCTAACCATTACTCCACGTCCAAGTGCCCTTGATTCTCTAAACGTAGCTTAGATGTGGTACATGTCCGAATGTGTGGAACACCCCATAAGGATCGAACTCACTACTCAGTCGTACTCAGTTGTAATTGTTCTAGCAAGACAAGCTTGCTAATCATTACACCACGTCGAAGTGTCCCAATCTCGTATATGGCAGGGAATGTTGTATAATTTCCTCACGGGTGAAGAAGCCTCTTGAACCGACTGTAAAGTCGTTCTAGCGAATATAAGGAGCAGAGCAACGACCTGTGCGCAACGATGAAAACACGAACTATAAGCCATCTTATACTTACAACCAGAAAAACGACACTTTGTAAGGAGAGGGTGCTTAAAGAATTTGACACTCACAGTACACACTGAAGGTAAAAAGAAGGGAACAGCGATAACCTACTTAATGAATTTAAGTGAATGGGTGGCAGAAGAAGAATAAGAAGAGATGGTAAAGGGTCAAAACTTACTTAGAACATCAAAAGATAGGGGAGAACCATGATCATTCACTCAAGCTGGTGTGAATGCATAGGAGAAGGACAAATAGGGATAATAAACAGTCAAAAGTTACTGAGAGCAACAACAGATAGGAAGATGGGGAGAGCCATGAACATCCACTTAAGTTGGTGTGAATGCGAAGTACATAGACGAATAAGGATAATAAACGGTCAAAAGTTACTGAGAGCAACAAAAGATAGGAAGATGGGAGAGCCATGAACATCCACTTAAGTTGGTGTGAATGCGAAGTAACATAGACGAATAAGGATAATAAACGGTCAAAAGTTACTGAGAGCAACAAAAGATAGGAAGATGGGGAGAGCCATGAACATCCACTTAAGTTGGTGTGAATGCGAAGTACATAGACGAATAAGGATAATAAACGGTCAAAAGTTACTGAGAGCAACAAAAGATAGGAAGATGGGGAGAGCCATGAACATCCACTTAAGTTGGTGTGAATGCGAAGTACATAGACGAATAAGGATAATAAACGTTCAAAAGTTACTGAGAGCAACAAAAGATAGGAAGATGGGAGAGCCATGAACATCCACTTAAGTTGGTGTGAATGCGAAGTACATAGACGAATAAGGATAATAAACGGTCAAAAAGATAGGAAGATTACATCACTTAAGAGCAACAAAAATAATAAACGATAGGAAGATGGGGAGGGGAGCCATGAACATCCACTTAAGTTGGTGTGAATGCGAAGTACATAGAACGAATAAGGATAATAAACGGTCAAAAGTTACTGAGAGCAACAAAAGATAGGAAGATGGGAGAGCCATGAACATCCACTTAAGTTGGTGTGAATGCGAAGTACATAGACGAATAAGGATAATAAACGGTCAAAAGTTACTGAGAGCAACAAAAGATAGGAAGATGGGGAGAGCCATGAACATCCACTTCAGTTGGTGTGGATGCGTAGAATAGACGAATAAGGATAATAAACGGTCAAAGTTACTGAGAGCAACAAAAGATAGGAAGATGGGGAGAGCCATGAACATCCAACACTGTTGGTGTGGATGAAGTACATAGACGAATAAGGATAATAAACGGTTGCAAAAGCAACAAAAGATTAAAGATGAACAATCCAAGTTGTTCAGGATGTATAAGGATAATAAACGGTCAAAAGTTACTGAGGCATGGGGAGAGCCATTTTTTTTTTTTGTTCGTTATTGTTGCTCGAAACGAATAAGGAAAACAAACGGTGAAACTAATTTTTTTTTTTTATTCGTTATTGAAAGAAAAGTAAAAAAAATTTTAATTTCAGACAGCGCAGGGAAATATTTTAACCGTATTATCTGAACGTCACTGATTTATTTAAAAGGGTGGATAAATGTAGTGATTCAGACGAAAATAAGCTGCTTGCTTCTTTTCTAATTCTGCACAAGGGCCGAGAATAGGTTCCGTGTCTGAATAGTTCAATAGGACTTCTTAAAGAAGAAAATGGATTTACGAAATAAAATGAAAAAGAATCACACCCACGGAAACATGAATAGAAAAAGAAGATACTGTCTTCTCTTTGGTTTTAGAAAATTAGTCGGTAGAATTGAAATGCATTGGAGTTTTCGGTTTTTTTTTTTTCTCTTGAATTTCTTTGTTTCGAAAGACATATATTTGCATCTCTTTTTCATATTCTGCCATCTTACTTTTTCAATAACACCTTTTTCATAACATTTCATATTAACCTATTATCCGCCATTTCCTCTGTCTCCTCCCGTTTAGTTTCTTCTTCTTTTTCTTCTTCTTCCTCTACTTCTTCTTCTTCTTCTTCTTCTTCTGATTATTATTATTATTATTATTATTATTATTATTGCTTTTTTTTTTTTCTTTCTTTCTTGCTTTGTTTCTTTTTCGTCCCCTTTGTTTCTATTTTTATCTTCTCGTCCTTTCTTTTTTTTCGTTCTTTGGCTCTTTCTTATTCCACTTATCATTCCCATTCATTTTTCATTTCTCTCTCCTCTTTGTTTCTTCTTCATTTGCTTTCTTTCGTTTTTTTCGTTCTTTCTTTCTTTCTTTCTTTCTTTCTTTCTTTCTTTCTTCTACTTCTTGTTCCCTTTGTTACTATTTTTATCTTCTCGTACCTTTTTTCTTTCGCCTCTTCTTTCTCTCGTTCTTTCGTTCTTTCTTATTCCACATATCATTCACATTCATTTTTCATTTCTCGCTCCTACATGTTTCTTCTTCATTTACTTTCTTTAATTCTTTTCTTTCTTTTTTTCTTTCTTTCTTTCTTTCTTTCTTTTTGTTCCCTTTATTTATATTTTATCTTCTCATTTTTTTCTTTCTTTCATGCTTTTCTTTTCTTCTTTCTTATTCCTCGTATCATTCCGCTTTATTTTTTATTTTCTCTTTCCTCTTTGTTTCTTTCTTATTTTTATTTTTTTCGCGTTTTTTATCTTTTTTTTTTTTTCTTTCTTTCCTTCTTTCTTTCTTTTTTCTTTCTTTCTTGTTCCCTTTGTTTCTATTTTTATCTTTTTATACATTCTTTCTTTTTTCTTTCTTCCGTTCTTTCTTATTCCACTTATCATTCACCTTCATTTTTCATTTCTCTCTTCTCTTTTTTCTTCTTCATTTTTCTTTCTTTTTTCTTTTATTTTCATTTCTTTCTTTCTTTCTTTTCTTTCTTTCTTTCTTTCCTTCCTTCTTTCTTTCTTTTTTTCTTTCTTTCTTGTTCCCTTTGTTTCTATTTTTATCTTTTTGTACATCCTTTTTTTCTTTCTTTCTTTCTTTCTTTCTTTCTTTCTTTCTTTCTTCCGTTCTTTCTTATTCCACTTATCATTCTCCTTCATTTTTCATTTCTCACTCTTCTCTGTTTCTTCTTCATTTACTTTCTTTCGATCTTTTCTTTCTTTCTTTCTTTCTTTCTTTCTTTCTTTCTTTCTTTCTTATTTTTCCTTCTTTCTTTTTATTTTCTCTTTTTTTTTTTTCTTTTGTTTCTTTTCTTTTCTTTTCTTATACATCCTTTCTTTCATTCATTCTTTTTCTTTCTTTTTTTTTTCTTTCTTTCGTTTTTCTTTATTCCTTTTCATTTTTCATTTTTCATTCACTTTTTTATTTCTTTTTCATTTACTTTCTTTCTTCTTTTCTTTCTTTCTTTTTTTCTTTCTTTTCTTATTTCACTTATCATTCATCTTCATTTTTCATTTTTTCTTTCTTCCTGTTTTCTTTCTTTTCTTCATTTACTTTCTTTCTTTCTTTCTTTTTCTTTCTTTCTTTCTTTCTTTCTTTCTTCTTTCTTTCCCTTTCTTTGTTATTCCATTTCTCATTCTCATCCTTTTTCATTTCTCTTCATTTCTTTTATTCTTTTCTTTCTTTCTTTTTTCTTTCTTTTTTCTTTCTTTCTTTATTTTTCTCTTTCTTTCTTTTTTTCCTTCTTTTTTCTTTTTTCTTTCTTCTTGTTCCTTTGTCCCTTTTTTATCTTTTTGTACATCCCTTCATTTTCTTTCTCTTTCTTCTTTGGTTTTTCTTCATTTTTTTTTTTCCGTTCTTTCTTGCTTTCTTATTCCACTTCATTCTTTTTCATTTTTCTTTTTCCTTTTCTCTGTTTCTTCTTCATTTTCAATTCTTTCGTTCTTTCTTTTTCCTCGTTTCTTTCCCTTCATTTTTTTTTTCCTCTTTCCTCTCTGTCTCGTTCTTCATTTTTTTTTCTTTTATTTCTTTTCCTTTATTTCTTTTTTTATCTTTTGTACATCCTTTTCTTTTATTTCTTCTTCTTTCTTTTCGTTCTTTCTTTCTTTCTTTGGTTCTTTCTTTCTTTCTTATTCCACTTATCATTCTCCTTCATTTTTCATTTCTCCTCCTTTTTGTTTTTCTTCATTTACTTCATTTCGATCTTTTCTTTTTTTTTTTCTTTCTTTCTTTCTTTCTTTCTTTTTTCTTTTGTTTTTTTTCTTTCTTTTCTTGTTCTTTTGTTTCTTCTTTTTATCTTTTTTATTTCATTCTTTCTTTCTTCTTTCTTTCTTTCGTTCTTTTCTTATTCCACTTATCATTCACCTTCATTTTCATTTCTCACTCTTCTTTTTCTTCTTCTTCACTTTCTTTCGATCTTTTCTTTCTTTTCTTTCTTTCCTTTCTTTCTCTTTCTTTCTTTCCTTTTCTTCATTTCTTTTTTTTTTTTTCTTTCAATGTTTTCTTTGTTTCTATTTTCCCACTTTTGGAAATCCTTTCTTTCTTTTACACTTTCTTTCTTTCGTTCTTTCTTTCTTCCGTTCTTTTTCAAACTCTTTACTTTCACACACATCATTCTCCTTCATTTTTCATTTCTATGTTCATGTATTTCTTCATTTACATTTATTTTTCGATCTTTTTTCTTTTTTATTTATTTTTTCTTTCTTTATTTATATCCTTCTTTCTTTTCTTTTCTTTTTCTTTCTTGTTCCTTTGTTTCTATTTTTCATCTTTTCTCATTCTTTCTTTTCTTTCGTTCTGGACTTCCGTTCTTTCTTATTCCACTTATTCTTTCCTTCATTTTTCGTTTCTCACGGTCTTGTTTCTTCTTCATTTTTCTTTCATTTCTTTCTTTCTTTTTTCTTTTTTTTCTTTATTCTTTCTTCTTCTTTGTTCTTTTGTTTCTATTTTATATTTCTCGTACATTTCTTTTTTCGTTCCCTTCTTCTTTCGTTCTTTTCTTATTCCACTTTACCATTCACCTTCATTTTTCATTTCTCCTTTTCTTTGGTTCTTTCTTCATTTACTTTCTTTCTTTTCTTTGCTTTCTTTTTCTTTTTTTCATTTCATTTTCATTTCTTTCTTTTCTTCTTTTCGTTTCCTTTGTTTCTATTTTATCTTCTCATTTTTCTTTCTTTCGTTCTTTCTTCTTCCTCGTATCATTCCCCTTCATTTTTTAGTTTCTCTCTCCTCTTTCTTTCTTCTTTTTCTTTCTTTCTTTTCGTTTTCTTTATTTTTCTCATTCACTTCGTTTCTATTTCTTCTTTCTTTTTTCGTTCTTTTTTCTTTTCGTTTCTTTCTTTTGTTTTTTCTTTCATTTCTTCTTCTTTTCCCACTTGTTTTTTTATTTCTTCTTTTATTTCATCCATTCTTTCTTCTGTTCTTTCTTCTTTTCTTTTTTTCACTTATTATTCACCTTTTCTTAACTTCCCTTCTTTTTCAAATTGTTCACTAGGGGACGCTTCCCTACACTAAAATACTGGGCGATTTTTGCCTCATTCTTTTTTCATTTCTTCATTTTCTTTTCTTTCTTTCTTTCTGTTGCGTCTCCCCACTTGTGGAAAGACGCCCAACATTTACCACATACAAGTACGTTTTCATTTTCACCAAAATACAAACTCTTTACGTTTCTTCAGAAATTTTAATGTCTTGTCCGTTGTAAATTTTGTTGTTTCATATATTTATATATATATATATATTGAAATATATATATATATATATATATTAATTGATTTAAAAAAATTTTCCATATTCACTAAAAAAAAAAGTCAAAAATAGAAAAAAAAACCTCGAATTTGTCATTTTCGTTCCTTTTCATTTTTTTCATTTTTATTTCTCTTTTTCTTTTGGAGTAAAGATTTTTTAATGAAAAAAAAAATGTAACCTTCTCTATCTACTTTTCTCTTAAAATAATCCTACATAATTAATGGATTCTAATACATTTAACTCTATTTCTTAATAGAATCCCTTTTTAAAAATGAGAATATTTTTCAAATCCTTAAATAAAAAGTATTATCTGAACACCTCCCCTTTAAATTTCTAAATTTTTCTACCCATCTATCTCCCATTACTGTTAACCATTATTTTTTTTTCCTCCTATCCGACATTCATTGAACGGATGTCCCTTCATTTCTCCCTCCCCTTACCAAATTTTTTATCTCCCTGATACAATGACCCTTAAGGAATACCTAGACATCCCTTTTCCAATTCAAGTCCCCTATTCTTTAACCATGGAAACTTTCTTTTAGCTGTGTCTTTAAAATTCCCATCTTTTTAAAAGTTACTTTTGTTTCCCTTTCTTTTGGATGTAAATGGAACAATCTTTTAATTTAATTGCAAAATTAAATTCCTTTTTTCCATTCTTTTTTTTTTAACATGGTTCTCTGTGTGTTCATATTTTAAATAAATTTTTATAATATTAATGCCCTTTTCTTTTACATTTTCTATTTTGTAAAATTCTCTATAAGAACACCGGATTTTATCTTTCTCTTTCTTTCTTTTCTTTCTCTCTATTATTTATATATATATATATATATATTCTCTTTATATTATTATCGGTTTTGTTGCTTTTCTTTACATTTTCCTTTCTTTTCAACTTTTTCCATATTCTTGTAGTGGACGTTCTTTAAACGCACGTTCTTCATTTAACAACACGTAAACACTTTCCGCTTCACCTTCATTTGTCATTTTCTTTCCTCTTTTGTTTTTTCTTTCATTTTTCTTTCTTTCTTTTCTTTCATGTTCTCTTTGTTTCTATTTTTATTCCGTTTTCTTTCTTTCTTTCGTTTGTTCTTTTCGTTCTTTTCTTATTTATCACATTCATTCATTTTTCATTTTCTTTACGCACATTTTTTTTTTTTCTTCGTTTTTTCTTTTTTCTTTCGATCTTTTGTTTTCTTTCTTTCTTTTTTCTTCATTTTCATTCTTTTCTTCCAGCTTCTTCTTATTACTATTGTTTCTCTTATCTTTCCTTCTTTCTTTCCTTCTTTTTTATTCCTCTTATCATTTCCCTTCATTTTTCATTTCTCGCTACTCTTTGTTTCTTCTTCATTTTGTTTCTTTCGTTTTCTCTATTCTTTCTTTCTTGCTTGCTTTCTTTCTTTCTTTATCTCGTCTTTTCTTTCTTTCGTTTCTTCTTTTGTTTTTTCTTATTCCACTTATCATTCGCCTTCATTTTTCATTTCTCACTCCTTTTTGTTTCTTCTTCATTTACTTTCTTTCGTTTCTTTCTTTCTTTTTTTCTTTTCTTTCTTTTTTTTTTTCTTTTTTTCCTTTTGTTTTTTTTTTATATTTTTTATCTTAATGGCCTTTCTTTCTTTCTTTCTTTCTTTCTTTCTTTCTGTCTTTTTTATTTTTCTCATCATTCCCCTACATTTTTCATTTCTCTTTCATCTTTGTTTCTTCTTCATTTTCTTTCTTTGGTTTTCTTTCTGTATTTATTTATTCTTCTTGAAATAGATGGCCACAACGCCAATCCTTTATAAAAAAAAAAATAATCCGCCCCCACCAAAAAAACGTCGAAATTGACAAATGAAAAACCACAAAGTCGTTCCATGTCATTTTTACACTTTTTTAATTCTTTTTCTCTCTCTCTCCCTGTCTTTCTCTCTATCTCCCCCTCTATCTCCCCTCTCTATCTCCCCCTATTACCTTCTCTTTCTATCTCTTACCCTCTCTTTCTCCCCCCCTACTCCTCTCTCTTCCCTCTCTCCTCCTGTCTTTCTCTCTATCTACCCATCTCTATCTCCCCTATTACCTTCTCTTTCTATCTCTTACGCCTCTCTTTCTCCTCCACCCTCTCCCTCTCTCTCCCTCTCTCTCTCCCCCTGTCTTTCTCTCTATCTATCCATTTCTATCTCTTCCCATTACCCTCTCTTTCTATCTCTTACCATTCTCTTTTTCCTCCCCTTCTCTCTCTCTCTTCCTCTCTCTCTCTCCTGTCTTTCTTTCTACCCATCTTTATCTCCCCTATTACCCCTCTCTTTCTATCTCTCTTACCCCTTCTCTTTTCCCCTCTCTCTCTCTGCTTCTCTCTCTCTCCCCGTCTTTCTCTCTACCCATCTCTATCTCCCCTATTACCCTCTCTTTCTATCTCTTACCCTCTCCTTTTCCCCCTCTCTCTCTCCCCTGTCTTTCTCTATCTATCCATCTCTATCTCCCCATTACCTCTCTCTCTCTCTCTCTTACCCTCTCTTTCTCTCCCCCCTCTCTCTCTCCCCTTTTTCTTTCTATCTACTCATCTTTATCTCTCCCTATTACCCTCTCTTTCTATCTCTTACCCCTTCTCTTTTTCGTCCCCTTCTCTCTCTTCCTCTCTCCCCCGTCTTTCTCTCTATGTAACCATCTCTATCTCCCCCTATTACCCTCTCTTTCTATCTCTTACCCACTCTCTTTCTCCTCCCCCTCTCCATCTCTCTTCCTCTCTCTTTCTCCCCCTGTCTTTCTCTCTATCTACCCATCTCTATCTCCCCATTACCCTCTCTTTCTATCTCTTACCCCCTCTCTTTCTCCTCCCCCCTCTCTCTCTTCCCCTCTCGCTTTCAGTTCATGACTGGAACAAAATTTAATGATCTGAACATTTCCGCTAACAACCGATATTGAACACAACCCAAAGAAATTGCAATACTAAAACCGACCTCATAAATGAAAAACATTTTTTTCTCCCTCTCTGCTTCTTTACTTAAATATTTTCTGCTCTTCACTTGTTTGCTGTTTTTTCTTCTTTCTTTTTTTTCTTTGTTAACAGTAAGGTCATTTTTTACAAGGAGGCCACTCGAGGTAGAGGGTTGCGTTAGGAGGCCAATTGTGAATATAGTTGAGGCAGATAACGATTAGCCCTAGACTTGAATAGGTTAAGATTGTAGTAATTGAGGAAACAACCTATTGACAGTTCGTTCCACGGGGCAGTGGTTTGTGGGAAGATGTTGCTCGAGTGGAACTTACTTCTCACCGATGGAATACGGAAATAATGCAGGTGGTTTTCTAGTATGTAAGCAACATGGCGGGTTCTTGCTGTGAATGTTTGACTTGACGGGAACAGTGAATGTAGTTCGTTCGAGAACTTTCCATGGAAGTAACGGTAGAGCAGCGAGAGGCTTGCCATATGCCGTCCATGCGAGAAAGCTTAAAAGGTGCAGAATAATTTGTCACCCACAAGGGCTCGGAGACGCTTTTGAATATCAAGACTAGAGAGTGAGGTCTGAGCACCTCCGGCTCAAATATGACAACAATACTCCATTTTTGGCCTGATCTGGCTCTTGTAAAAGTACAGCAAGAAGAGCCAGGTAATTACTGGAGTGGTACAAAGAGCCGACCATTTTACCTGTATCCCTAGCAATGGATCGTATGAACGAGTTCCACTTGAGGTCGGGTGTGAGTTTCAGGCCCAACAGTCTTTCAAGTCACGATGCTTCCCCGAGATGACTTCCGTTTGTCCTGATCGATGATAGTTCGGGGTCAGATCGACGATGATGGAATATAACTAGCTTGCTCTTCGAGACGTTGAATGTAAGCAGCTACTTTTTACTCTATTGGATAGTTTGTGCAATATTAGACCATCGAGAGTTTTAGAAGTGCGCTCGTATATAGCTGAATCATCGACATGGATGCTTACAGATGATCTGAGTATATTCCGAGGTTGATCATAGATGTAGCGCAAAACGGAGGACTGGCCATTAATAACTACTTTCAGAGACCTACCTGTTATAAAGGATTTTATGATCGCTGTGCCCCTTCCAGTGATTCTATAACTGGAGAGATTGTGTAGTAAACTTTTGTGCCAAACCTTGTCGAAGGCCTTTGAGATAACTAGTGCTACGTTCTTCGAGGTGTGTTTGTCGTCAATAGCCTCACTGATTCTGTGAGTGATAGTAGTTATAGCGTCGCCACTGGATCGGGCCGACGGAAACCCATACTGCTCGACGCTGAAGGGGTTGTTCTTTTCTAGGTGCTCGACAATCTTCTTATTGATTATGACCTAAAAGACTTAGTGGTAATACTGAGGAGACTGGTGTGTCTGTACTAGTGGGGAGATATCGCACGCCAACGTTCTTGAAAACCGGGCTTGACATCTTCCATAGTATTTGGAAGGATTTCTCCTTCAAGCAACGGTTGAATAACTTTGCTAAGATTGAAGATAATTCTTGATATTCTTAAGGACAACCAACGGAATTTTGTATGGACCAGTGGCTTTCTTAGGGTCAAGGCCTTTGATAAGACTAGAGACTTTTCGTGCTGTGATGGTAATATTACTGAGATATTACTCAGCGTGACGTAGGAACATGAGGGGGTGGTTTTTATCATCTAACGTTGAGTTAGCGACAAAGACAGAGACGAAGAGGTTCGTCTTATCTGTCGAGGAAGATATCACATAGAGGCAATGTATAATTGTGGACAAAACCGCCTTACCTCTGTTCATGATTTGGTTAGTGATCTTCCAGAATTCAAGGAATCCAATCGCTCCTTGCAACAGATATTGAAGTAATGCTTTCGGTGAGTTATGGCTGCACCGCATTCAGGGGTGAACCAGAATTGATGTTTGGTTTGTGCTGGAATCCTTTTTGGAGCTATAAAACTCTCCAGAAAGCATCCAGTCAGTGACAAGTGCAGCAGTTTTGGAGGCTGCATGATTGAAGAAGGTTGGGAGAGAAGCTCCCATCATGTAGGATCGAAAAATGTCCCAGTCTGCCTTCGCATAGCGAAAAATCGTTCTATGGAACAGTACATCAGGAGATGACTTAGGTTTGACATAAATCTGGACACTGATTAGGGAATGGTCCGACTTGCCTAGTAGAGGTAAAACTTTTGCTAAGCATTTATTAGGGCAAGAGGTTAGGAAGAGGTCAAGGAGATTCACCTGATCTCCCGTCGTGTCCGGGACCCGGGTAGGCGCTCTCCGATGATCTGGGTTAGTCTCTGCAATATCTGCCTTCAACACCGGTTTTGTTGGAGGGGACTAGCTATTCGTTATGGTGGATATGAAACTTGATCAAGGGAGACTGAGTGAGGATATTATCAATATTCTCAGATATTCGGCCGAAGATAACCGTCCGTCCGTCCTGAGGGCGATAGAGAGCAAAGACGAATGTGGTACTATGGATAAGTACCACGTGGAAGCATATATAAGGGGGATATCCTCGTTTTTTTCGTCTCTGCCACAGGCAAACTCGTTCTTTATGTAGGCCCTCTGTTCGTGACTATTTAGGTATCTATGTTTAGCTATAAGAGGTGAGTATCTCGGGACTGTGATCTCCCCTAGAGAACTTGAAGTATTGATGCCGGTTTCAGAAAGCAGCAGGAGGTATGGTGTAGATTGGAGAAGATGGGTTCTCACTTCTGGAAAGTTGGAACGTAGACCTCTCACGTTGGTTTAGATGGTATACGGACGGGGTCTGTTTTTTTTTAGGCTGGGTTTGCTCGATTTGTTTATTTGTATTTTGATTTCATGCGTGCATTGGTTGTTGGAAGATTAGTAAGCAGAAGGACAGGTACATCCACAGGAGCTGCATGTATAAATTCTTTGAGGAGAATCGCCCAGAGATACAGTCGTAGCAGGACCATTCACCATGGCATCGAGACTACTGCACGTTCCAGAAACCATTCACAAAATGACAGTTTGTTGAAACTTGACTAATGCATGGAATAATAATGCAACACAAAATGTACTTAGAACAAAATGTATTGAAACAAGAAAGTGTACACAATATTTACATATAGTCGTTTGTATATTCCTGGGAAGACCGTTCCTGGAGAATGTGTTGACTTAGTCGCAGTCGGGCAGACTCTCTGGATTAAAGCTCTTGATTCCTCCCCTTCTCTTCCCGGTACCAACCATATTTATATGGTCGGTACTCCACTATACAAATTGGGTGGATCCTACCACAACACAGTTCAATTATACACCTGCTATTAGGATACCTCCTTCGGAGTTACGCAAAGCTTCGGTACCCTTACTGTCAGGCGGATAAAACCAAAACCCAGAAAACATCTAGCACTCTTAATGAAGGGACGACGAACCCAGGAAGAAAAATACATACGTGATGTTTCAGATGAACATGTCGCGACTGGCCAGAAGTCAAGGAAACAGAACTCCTCCTTTGGTCAGAAACATCGTAACTGGCCGAGATCAAAAGACACCGAAACAAGCTTGCTCATCTACTTAAAAACTTACTTCTCAAGATCTACTCTCTGACAAACAATATGGATTCCGCTTTGCCCTGTCTACCGCTGATGTGCTCACCGACATAACTGAATATATATATTGATTGGATTCATGTGTGCTCTGGATGGTGGAAGACTAGTAGGTAGAGGGACAGGTACATCCACAGGAGTTCCATGTATAAATTCTTTAGAGAGAATCGTCCAGATATACAACCGTAGCAGTATCCTTCATCACGGCATCGAGAGGCCCCACCGGAGACTACTGAACGGTCCCGAAACCATTCACAAAATAAGAGTACAAAAACCCCGATATTATACACTTAATTGGATAGCTTCATTCGGAGTTACTCAAAGGTTCGGATTCCTGACTATCAGGCGGATAACGTCAAACCCCAGAAAATGCCTACCTTGAGCAACCTTAATGTTGTGACCTAGGGAAGGTTACTGA
>CAHIKZ030005433.1:1765000-1770000 GCA_903632075.3 Acanthosepion pharaonis | reverse complement strand
CACCCAAACCCGGTTACAAAGATAGGACTTGTAATAATTTTATGCGACTTTACACAGACAGAAAAATCAACGCTAATCGCCCAGACATCGTTATCAAAGACCACAAAAACATATCGTACTTTCTTATTAACATAGCAGTCCTTGCAGCTTGTAATATCTTCAAAACAATATTAATGTATGTTATGGTACAATATCCTCGCACCACAGTTATGGCCCAAGGTTAGAACCAAGGAAGAACAACATGAACACAAGAGTAGACTAACAAAGATATATTACAACAGAAATATAGTACAAGAAGTTGAAGTGGTTAGTAATGACTGTCCATCTGGTTTAGAGTGAACTAATATTGTCTCGACTCGCTACACAATTCATTCGGTATCTAGCCACCCCCCACGAGGGTTGCATGTGGCACAAGGCCGAGTTTGACGTGGTTTTCCCGAGCCCGTAGGCTCGGCCAAAAATATACCATTTGAACCCGCCTAGACGGGTTCAGGGCCTGTGTACCTCCCCGGACGAAACCTTGCCCTTCGGCAAAGCTTCGTCCGGGTTCCTCTCTGCCAAAGCAGAGAGTTCAACAGTCATGAACTGGTGCTGGATACACCATTCATTCATTCTACCTCTTGAGAGGCGCAGTATTTATAGTGTCAGGAAGAGTCCATTATTGTTATAGGTAAGTTCCCATAACAATGTAAAATGTCCTTGAAATTGAAATCTCAAAAAATGTCGCACGTAAAGACATCAATAATTCTAGCTGTAGTTGGAACACTCGGTTTGATTGGAAAAGATTAGAAAAGAAAGATTAAAGAAAGTGAGAAAGAAAGGGTAAAGAATTACTTAAAAACAAAACAAATAAATAACAATAATAATAATTCAAATATACACAGACAGAACAATAAAAATTAATCGTCCAGACATCGTGATCAAAGACCACAAAAACAGAATGTGCTTTCATATTGACATGGCAGTTCCTACAGACTGTAATATATCTTTGAAGAACATCAAAAAAATATCAAAATACAAGGATCTTGAAGTGGAAATTTTTAAAAATATCTATAATTGCAGTTATATTTCGAGCCTTCGGATTGGTTGGAAAAGATTCCGATAGACTCATTGAGGTGATGATCCCTTGTAGCCCATGCCATAAAGAAATACAAAAAAAATGTTCTCACAAGCACGGCTTACAACTTAAGAAGGGATTTATTAATTTAAAATGTGTGTGATCTTAGGTTGTTTTATTTTTATTTTATATATAAATGTTTAGTGGTAAATGTCTTGAGGGCATTTCTGACCTGAGATCTCTGGTTTGGACCCGGAAAAAATGAGTATACAACAGTAATCAAAGGAAATAATAGTAATAACGTTATATGCATGGTTCAAAGACAATGATTAAAATATGAAATCAACAAACTTGGTGTAATATAAAGTTGTAGTATAAAATGCAATAAAGTGTAATAATACTAACAGAATGTGATAAATAAGTGTAATATAAAGTTTAATATAAATTTAGTTGACAGAGAAAAATGTTTGTGATGAAGTAAATGTTCTTTCTGCGAACCAGTGGTACTCCCGCCTTGCTTGGGGATGAAATGCTTAAAAAATGTATCTACCATATATTGAATTCGGAAAGTAGGATAACATATATATTTTTTTTTACTTCAAGGCACTCAAGACAATTAGATTTCGGCATTAAAATACCCATAAGTCAATCAATCAATCAAACGTATTCCAGTTGAGTTCATTGCATTCAAATACGTGCTAGTATCCTTGGAAAAGGTATAACTCCATCTCTTTCCCGTCCCAAGGTATGGTTAAATAGCAGGACAGATTGGGTTGGCAAGCAGTCTAGGCTAAAGAAAACACTGAATTCAAACCACCTTCTGAGATGAGGGATGAGATGACCTTAACATACCCAGTGCAAAAGTAACCGTCCACTGGACTATTCTGCTTTGAAAGTCACTATGATGCACAATTGGGAGATGCAGGGGGAGTGGTGACTACAGTGGTACTATTTGAATGAATGGTTCTCTTCGCATCCCCTCAGAATGTGCGCGTGGTGTAATGGTTAGCGGCTCAGAAAGAGGAATCGGAGAGTCGAATTCTTGACGTGTTTGTTACTGTCACTTACGCACAAATACTGATTGGAAAGGTATAGGTTAATCATTGTTATCTTATAATATATATATATATATATAGTTAACCCCCTTTCCCGCCAATAATTTGGGAAAAAACGTTTCATTTTCAGACGATTTTTTAAAAAAAATGTTTTTAATATAGTAACTAAGAAAATGAAACGTCTTGAAGTACCCCAGCGCTGGCTAACACCTCTTGCAGACCCCATGGGTTGACAACTGGAAATGTTTCAAGCTCAGAAGAGCATAAAAAGAATCATGATCGACGTATAAACACGCCTGTACGTTTTTTGTTTTTTTGTTGTTTTTTTTTTGTTTTTTAACGCTATGTTTTAGACGTGTTTATTCGTCTGTGTCTAAAAAAGATTGTCTATGAACGTATATACACGTCTACGCCGGGGAAGTGTCGAATATTTGTAGTTGATCAGGTCTTTCGAGAGATTCCATAAAAACGTCTTCGGGAAGATGGTGCAGTTGTTGCCCATTGTCTTCTCCACAGCTCGGAAATTTAGAGATTTCGTTCGCCTAGGCTGGCTTCCACTCAAAGGTAGAGAGACGAATCTCCCCCCGAATCTTCCTCCTTTTTGTTTCCAGTTTCTCTAAAATTTCATCGTGGGTCACATGTTCCATCCATAGTATTCTCAGTATCCTTCAGTAGAACCATATTTCTATTGCTGCAAATCACTTCTACCTTTGTCAGAGAGATTTTCTCGAAGTTACTACAAAGAACGTGTTAAAGCTATCGAAGATGAGAAGAAAATTTTGCATGTAAAAAGTGCAAGTAAAGATAATTCCTTATCCCAGAAATTCAGACTGTTAAATTTTATATATATGTTACATGAAATAAACATTAACCCCTTCCCCTCCAAGTACTTCATTTTCAGACGATTTTTAAAAAATTGTTTTAATATAGTAACTAAGAAAATGAGGTACCTTGTAGTACCCCAGCGCTGGCTAACACCTCATCCAGACCCCATGGGTTGACAATTGGGCACGTTTCAAGCTCAGAAGGGCATAAAAAGAATCATGATCGACGTATAAACACGTCTGTACCTTTTTTTTTAACGTTATATTTTATACGTGTTTATTCGTCCATGTCTAAAAAAAGGTTTCTATTCAAGATCGACGTATAAATACGTCCGTAGCTGGTTTTTGAACGTTATCTTTTGGACGTATTCATTCGTTCGCTTCTGAAAAGACTCTTTCGGTAATATAGGAAGTGTTAATGTAAAATTTAATAGCAAAAAATTATTGCTACAATCCAAAATATCTTTCGGCTTTAAATTTATAAACCCACCCCCCTGCCAAAAAAAAAAACAAAAACACATCAATCTATTAGTTACACTCTCTTGTCCACCCTCGCTAATATTGTGTACTTTTTCTCTCTTCCTCTATTTATTTAGCGTATATACTCGTGTAACGAGCGATCTCGCGTAACGTGTGACACCCAAAATTTTCACTTATAAAAAATCATTTTATGTATCAGGTATATTATATGAGTTCCTTTTAAGAGAGACCAAATTACAATAGACTGATCTCTTTTTCTCTATCACTTTATTCCATTTTCTAGTTAAATAAGTTAAAATGTAAAAGAGAATGCTAAAAGTATCATTAATAACGCTATACTCATTGCATACATGCGTACAGCCATAAACAACCGAACGAAAAACAGTTAAACATCTTATAAAACGTAAACAATTGAAAAGATGCATATTTGCTATGTTTCTATTTTATAAAACGATACTAATATGCAAATATTACGTGGATTATTATTGGATTAACAGTTAAGTACAATTAACATCAGTTTTATCAAAATCATGTTTATTTTAAATACAACTGTAATTTTTGACTATAGTCTGAGTAAATGGATATAGTTTGGTCAACGGCATAGCCACGGGCAGAAGTACATACGCTATTTTTATACCGTGTGTTTGATGCGACTCTCTTAACATTAGCTTCAAAATTAGGTCTTCAAATGTCGCAATATATTATATACTAGCAGTAGAGCCTGGCGTTGCCCGGGTATGTAAGAGATAGATCAAGTATTGACCATCATAAAGACTGAAAAATAAAATTGACAAAGATTATTGTTTAAGGTTGACGGATACACATGTCTTAATTAGTTTGGTTTTTTTGGGGTTTTTTTTTTACGAATTGGTCAAACCCAAATTCAAACAAAAACATTGTTTTCAATCGTTATGAGTTTACCGATTGAATAGAATTTTATTATAAACAATTGTCTTGTAAATGGAATTTTTAAAGCATTCTGAATGTAAAAATAAAGAAAAAGTGTGCAAGACAATAAGAAACACTACCTGCCAAAAAAAAGTGAAGTTTTGTTGAAATCGGTTGAAAAATGTAGGAAATCCGATCCTATATATAAGCGAACACACACACACACACAAACAACCTGGGTTTTATAATAAGTATAACTCGATATGAGTTGTCCCCCTTTCATTCTCACGATGCCTCTTAATCGTGTTTTCAAATTGATTTCGTGCAAAAACAAGTGTGTTTTTCCAATTTTGGGCGCTGTCAGAACTACCGCAAGGTAATTTTACGTAGTCCTGTGAAGTTTTGTTGAAATCGGTTGAAAAATGTAGGAAATCCGATCCCATATAAACACAACACACACACACACACACACACACACACACACAACACACAACCTGGGTTTTATAATAAGTATAACTCGATATGAGTTGTCTCCCTTTCATTAATGCCTCTTAATCGTGTTTTCAAATTGATTTCGTGCAAAAACAATTATGTTTTTCCAATTTTGGGCGCTGTCAGAACCACCGCAAGGTAATTGTACGTAGTCCTGTGAAGTTTTGTTGAAATCGGTTGAAAAATGTAGGAAATCCGATCCAA
>CAHIKZ030005433.1:1665000-1760000 GCA_903632075.3 Acanthosepion pharaonis | reverse complement strand
AAAGGAAGCTGTGGAGGGCGATGATTGCGTCCGTTCTGAAGAGACATGGCATTAAAGGGATTACCCATGATTTATACATGATGATATATGTCGAATTTATTAAATCCGCTTAAATCTTTATTCGTTAAAGTTTTAATTAATATTAATACAATAAAATGTAAAAACGAAATGATCCGATAAACTTTATCGGAGAAAATCTAGATTGTTGGAATTCAGTGTTTCCCAGGTTTTTTTTTAACCCTAGTACACTAACCATGGGTATATACGAGGGTCATTTAATAAATAAGGTGAATCTTTCGGTATAAGGACTTCTAATACAGATAGAAGCTTACTTTTTTTTTTCAACCTAGTCTCCCAGCACTGTCACACACTTTTCCCATCTGTGCACAAGCTTCCGTATTCCCTCAGCGTAAAAATCTTTGGACTGATGTCTCAGCCAGTCGCTCACAACACTTTTGACTTCATCGTCACTTTTAAACTTCGTGCCTCTCGTGAACACTTACAAAGGACCAAACAGGTGAAAGTCTGAAGGGGCAAGGTCTGGGCTGTAAGGGGGGATGGGGGAGCAGGTCCCAGCCCAGCTCGTTGATGGTCTGCACCGTTTGGGCTGCTGTGTGAGGCCTTGCATTGTCATGATGCAAGATGACTCTTTCTGACTGATGACCCCTGCGTTTGTCCTTTATGTCTTTCTTGACCTGCCTCAGCAGTTCACAGTAGTTCTTCTGTCAGACTGAATGAGGTCATTGACTGATTCGATCACCTAAGGAGACCTCACTTCTGTAGGCC
This sequence comes from Acanthosepion pharaonis, assembly GCA_903632075.3. NCBI lineage: Eukaryota > Metazoa > Mollusca > Cephalopoda > Sepiida > Sepiidae > Acanthosepion > Acanthosepion pharaonis. Next base: position 1,759,214 of record CAHIKZ030005433.1, on the reverse strand, counting down.
TCCCAGGCCTGTCTCCATCCTCAACACTGCTCAGTCCTTCTTTAAACAATTTAGACATTTTTTTTGGTTGAAACATGTGGCACCATACACAGTTGACATTCTCCTATGAATTTCAACTGGTTTGCACCCTTCAGCAACCAAAAACTTGATAACTGACCGCTGTTCAATCCTGGAGCATGCTTCTTTGTCGGCCATCTTTGTTAATCGCTAAAACTCTCAAAGTTTTTTTTTTTAATCTGCAAAAGAAATTAAATCCATGTGAAAAAGAAGTAAAACAAAAACAACTTTAAAAAAAGTAAGCTTCTATCTGTATTAGAAGTCCTTATACCGAAAAATTCACCTCATTTATTGAATGACCCTCGTAGTACCCAGCGCAAATTTTCCTATTTTTAATTACAATTTTCAGTACCTGATTTTCTTACTTAAATATGTTTTCCGTTCCTATTAATGTTAACTCAAAGTACAAAGTTTGAAGTGCCTGCATGTAAAATATTTCAAATAAAGATTTATATTTAATATTTTTTTGATATTTTCAAAATCGGATATGATGTACCTATGGTTAGTAGTGGTGTAACTTTAATTGATGCTTAGTGTTTAGAGTTAAGCAACGGCACACCTACACGTAAATGAAAATATCACGACACACTTAGCAAAATTTTTAAAGAGTATACATTTAAATGCTATGAAATAAAACCAAAGATTTTTTTTTTAAAAATACACACATAAATATGAACTTACATTATTTCAATGTTTCTGTTCAGCTATTTATGCAGCTTATTTAGTGGTAGTTGGGATTTCTTCAATGTTTGATCAAATGTACGATAAGCAGGCGATTATTTCTTTTTCAGTTGAGCATCGTCCTTCTTATTTTCGATGTTATTTAGGGTTGAGAAGCCTAACTCGTATAATTAAAAAGTAGAAAATTGCATGAAAACTGATAAAGCCTTTTTAGCTAATGTGGGACATGCCTTTTGTATTGAAATCCAAAATGTATCGATGGGTACCGTCGAATCTTTACCTTTTTTTGAGCCCACGAACACCAGAAAGAGTTGTCAATTCTTCTTCTTCTTCTTCGCATAACTCAAGTCCAATATTAGAAGGAACATTAATGAAGGGATTTCGATTCCAACCATACATTTGCGGCACACTTAAACGGATCGCGCGACATACTAGAATCATGTAGTTAAAACAAAATGACCAACCCAAAACGTCATTTGATTTGTTCATTGTTGACAGTCAGAGGTCATTGTTGACAGTCATTGTTGACAGTCAGAGGTCATTGTTGACAGTCATTGTTGACAGTCAGAGGTCATTGTTGACAGTCATTGTTGACAGTCAGAGGTTATTGTTGATAGTCATTGTTGACAGTCAGAGGTCATTGTTGACAGTCATTGTTGACAGTCAGAGGTCATTGTTGACAGTCATTGTTGACAGTCAGAGGTCAAATTTATAATAGCTAACAGGCAATAATATTTTTATATATGAACAATATATATACATAATATTATATATTTGTACTCGTGTATGTGTACTCATGCGTATATATATGATATGATATATATATATATATATATATGTGTGTGTGTGTGTGTGTGTGTGTGTGTGTGTGTGTGTGTGTGTTTATGAGTTTTCTTTTTTATATATTAGATGGGTTTATTTTAAGTGCTACATTTTGCCTGGACATTTGAATTTGGTGTTTTCTTAAGTGTATGCATATATATTTATTTTTCTATCCATTTCTATATATTTTAGTGTCTTTTTTCTTTACGCTGTTCATCGACGAATATTTGTTTTTCTATTCTGCCCATATTAAATTTTATCTATTGAACAATTTTTTATCTATATATCTTTGCCCGTGTAAGTTATATTTTAATAGTATATTTGAATTCGTTTCTAACACTTTCGAATTTGAATATTTGTTGGTGTGTATATGTGTGCGTCTTTATTAGTGTATGTGAGTATGACAGCTTATATACGACTTTCATTGGATGTATATGTTGTTTTTTTATTTTTGTTTTCGTTTTTTTTAAGGGTTGTGGACATCTATTTCCTGTTTCTTTCGTGTTTTTGCGTCTACGTGTTTGTGTATTATAATCTGATTGTGCATGTATTGTCTTTTGCAAATATTTCACACTCTCCTGCTCATATCATTTCAAATATATCTAAGCTGTAACGATGTTTAGTACAACATTAGATTTTAACATTTAATCTAACAGAATTCATGGCCATTCACTTAAAACAAAATAAATAACAAACCATATGCATTTTCCTCGGTATCTTCTTTAAATAATTTTTTAAGCTTAATACAGATTAAATTTAAAATTGGTAATTTTGAATTTTGAATTTTATAGTATAATTTAATATTTATTAATTAGAATGAATTCTATTTTAGTCTCTAACCCTAACATTAAAGCATTAAATAATTATTATAACCTAAGTCTGTTGTCAAGTTTTTTGAATTCTCCTATACTTGTATTTTGATTGATAGGGGGGGGGTGAGAAAAGGGGAGAGAGAGAGAGAGAAAGGAAGAGAGAAAGAGAAAGGAAGAGAGAGAAGGGAGATATATATAAAGAGGGAGACAGAGAGAAAGGTATAGAGAAAGAGAATGGGAGAGGGAGAAAAGCGAGAGAAATAAAGAGAAAGAGGGACATAGTGAAATAGAGAAAGAGAGAGAGTGAGAAAAGGAAAGAGAGGACAAGTAGGCATCATAGATCAAATTAATTGCCTCAGCTTTTTTAGGCTGCCTGTATTACTCAAAGAAGAGTCCAGTAATGTTATAAAAACATCGAAGAATTCCAGTAAGATATCTTTATTCATTTCTTAGAGTAAAAATAGGGCGAGAACGATAAAGAGAGACAGATATAGATTTATATTTAATACAGATTAAATTTAAATTTTATAGTATAATTTAATTAGTTTGAATGATTTCTATTTTAGTCTAACTGTAACATTAAAGCATTAATTATTATAACCAAGATTCGTAGTCAAGTTTTTTGAATTCCTATATATATATATATGTATTTTAATTGGTTGGCAGGCCAGTTACCACCCAAGGCTATAGAACCCGGTCTGTCCTGCTATTTACCCATAACTTGGATAAATACAGGGGATACATACATTTTCCCAATGTATTAGCACGTAAGTGAATGTAATGGATTCGACCTGAATTCGAAACCGGCACTCCGATTCCGCAATCCGAGCCACTATCCATTACTCCACTTTGCCTCCTCTAATACAAACAAACGATAAAAAAAATTAAGAATTAATATATAGCTTCAACTGAAGTCATAATATTAATTTCACACTTCATGAAAGCAATAGTCGACACGAGATAACTCGTAGTGGGCGTCATTATAAAAACAGAAAACCACGAGTTATCTCGTGGTTGGAGGTCAATGGGTTAAATGTCATGTCCCTTCAGGACGTAGGCGATAAAGACACTCTAAAGATTTCCTTTTTCTTTACTTATTAATTGCTATGCATTATTGAGAAAGATAGCGGAGTAGTTTCCCGTTGCTGTCTTCAAGGTCTGGAAGTCAAAGTTTCCATCCAAGTCTAGAGTTCTCAGTTTACCCTGCTATTTAAAACACAGCTGAGAGAAGGCATTTGAGCGAAATTGAACCCAACATATTAGCCTGGAATTTGAACCCGGCTGGTTCATTCGACTTTCAATAGGAATATCTGTTTCATCACGGACACATTCGATGCTAACCCAAACAAGAGGAGGAAATTATTACAGATATACTTGATAGTTTAGAATGTTAATGATTTGGAATTTATATAAACCGGATGTAACAGTAAAATTGTTCAAATCGTGTAACAACATAATTGTACATTTGTTACATTAAGCTTTGAACCGTTGGATCTAAGAAATGAATAAAGATATCTTACTGGTATTCTTCGATGTTCTATAGCATTACTGGACACTTCTTTGAGTAATACATGCAGCCTAAAAAAGCTGGGGCAATTAATATGATCTATGATGCCTACTTGTCCTCAGAGGTTCCAAGACATTTTTCGTCACATTGTTTTGTCTTTCAAACTGATGAAGCCAAGGAGAACGCACACTTTCTCCGGCGAAACGCGTCTTTTGATTAAAAAAAATTCCACTTTGTCTCATTTTTGTTTCGGATACTATTATACATCACACACACACACACACACACACACACACACACACACACACACATACAAACAAGCTCGTGCAAACACACACACATACATACACATACATATACACGCATATATATTGAGCGTATTTGGGCAACAATTTATATAGGCAAGTCTTTTTGTTGTGGCTTTTTCTTCATTTTTTTTTTCAGAGCACATTCCGGGCTTCTGGTCCATGCATAAATATTTACTGTCCAATGTCTTTCGGCTTGTGTAAGCCCTTATCAATGGGCTTGTGTCTTTATGCTGCTGGTTTTAACATTTCCAAATATGTCATTTATTTTTACCTATGAATTGATTCAGTTATATTATTTATTTATTTATTTATTTATGCAGACGAGAAACCGAAACATTCCCACTGCAAATGCAGGTGGGAAAACGAATTTGTTACTCGCTCTCTCAAAACCTAATTTTAATGAAATTTATTTCAAATACGAAAACTAAAGAAAGAAATATATCTATATTTTCACCATTCATATTTAATAGATCTGTCTTTCACCACTTTCTATCTATCTGTCTATTTATCTAAGGGATATTAATATGTCCATTGCCTAATATATAGTAGTCGTGGCTCCAGGGGACACAGTCCTATGGTTAGAGAGAATCTCAGTAGAGTTCCACCACGGAATATCTGAGAGAGCGGCGCTATATTGAGTCTGATTTGCAATCTCTTCGAGGCTCGTTGGAACAGTTGGTATGATGTTTGCTTGACAACCTAACAGTCAGGGTTTCAATTCTCGGTAGTGGATCCGCACTGCTGATGAGTTCAAAATACAGGACGGCTGTCCAGTGCATTCTGTTGAGGTTTCAGACTCGATAAATTACTTATATATATATATATATATATATATATATATATAAACAGTTGGGGCAGTTGAAGGATGTATAATTGTAACCGAAATAAAAGATGATCAGAGGAACTTGAAAATCTTATAAACAATGTGTTTCATCGACGTCTGTTCATCTCGGGTTCTTCGGGTCGAATGTGTGTAAGAAAAACGCGTTGGGACTTTTGAGGAGAAGTGGGGCAATAAATTAAATTACCTTATCAGATTCGACGACCAAAAAACATAAAGTGTTTGTTTGTTACATATATTGAATTGTTAGTGCCTGTTGAATTTTAAGTTAGCTCAAAGAAAGCAGAAAGTGCTTTGTTTTGTTTTTTATTTTATATATATATATATATATATATATATATATATATATATATATATATATATATATATATATATATATATATAGAGAGAGAGAGAGAGAGAGGGACCGAGTATATATATATATATATATATATATATATATATATATATATATAGAGAGAGAGGACCCTGGAGTATATATATATATATATATATATATATATATATATATATATATATATATATATACTAGCTCAGTCTCTCTCTCTCTCTATATATATATATATATATATATATATATATATATATATACTAGCTGGTCGCTCTCTCTCTCTCTCTCTCTCTCTCTCTATATATATATATATATATATATATATATATATATATATATACTTCAGTCGGTCGTTCTCTCTATATATATATATATACAGCCGGTCGCTCTCTCTCTATATATATACTAGCCGGTCGCTCGCAAGCTCTCGAGTGCAGTCACTTTGCAAGTGCTTTCGCTGCATTAGTGAGGCGTTCAACCAGTTACCTCTCTTCATTTGACAAATTGCATTTGATTCGTTCATGCAATACTGAGCGCAGGGCGATCAACCGTTCAATCCTCAGTCCATGTACACTGGTCGCCATTGCTCGACTTTTCTCGTCCACCATAGAATCCTTCTTATTAAATAACCAATCACTGAGATCCATCAAAGAAGAGGGGGAAAATAGTACATATTCCATAATACAGGTTTAATTAGCTATTAGGTTTCTCTCACTCTTCAAATGTTGAATGTATAACTAATTCTAATTTCTATTTTCCCATCTTTACACTATATTAATTCTATCTTATAAATTTTCACCTGTTCTGTCACCCATTAAATAAAAATAATTGTTTGTACAGAAAATAAGGATTTAAGTACATCAAATCGTCTTTAAATTAAGTGGCAGCAGAAGAATTATCGTTGAACTTTTAAAAGGTAAGCTTAAACATTAATTCAATACTTAAATGCAGCGACCAATTCTGAGTTCTTCTGTAGTTTATTGATGCCTGTTGTACCTACTCCTCCCGATATATTGTGATGATGGCCAAGCCAAGAGTTCTCTACGGCGTTTCCCCTATCGAGGAGTGTTTGTTCGATTTGAACCTTTTAAAACTCTTTATTCTACATTCAACACCATCACTTGATAAAGACACCAGAAGTGTTGAAACAAAATTTTTATAACATATTCATGTTATAATTTACAAAAAATTTATATATATATATATATATATATATATATATATATATATATATATGTATATATATGTATATTGATTTTTTTTAATCGTTTGATCCCCAATCAAGATCATAATGCTACTAAAACGCAGGAGAATTACCGGAAGTGAAAGAAATTAAAAAACCGAGAATAGGGAGGATTGAGGAAAGGATAACAAAGGAACGGGGGTCAAGAGGACAGAAGATGGCGATTGACGTTGCATTTAATTCTTTGATTATTGTAGTTATCTGGGAAGCAAGAAAACTGAAGGGAGTTCGAGAGGTGGACAGTGCGAAGAAAGAAACTGTTAGAGTAACTTATATTTAGATATTGTTAACTAATATAAGAAGTGCTCAGTACTTTGTCGAACTTAAATAAATATAAACACAACATTATCAAATATAAATATCTTCATCATTTTAATATTCTCCCTACTTTGTGTCGAATCCCCATGAACACTTTCCAGAGATCATTTGGCATTTTCAGATGGATTTTAGCTGGCTTTCGCTTTCCATGATGATTCAGAGCATCTTGTAAGATGTGGAGAGAACTTGTAGTAGTAACAATGGTTTTTCCAGATACAAGTCTTATTATTTAAAATTTTTTATGACCCCGACAGGGACTGAATTTCAGGCCCAAACCAACGAGTAAGTCGGAATACTTTGCCTTTGTCTAAATTTTGATGTAAGACTAAAAAAATAAAATAAAATAAATAAAATAAAAACGCACGAAATCGGTTCCGGAAGTAGAGAAGTTAAGAAAATGGCGCTTCACCCGAGTCTTCCTCTCAGCCTTTGTGCTCATGTTGTTTCGACGGGGAATTTTGAAGATTCAAAGAGCGTAAAAAAATAGAAGCTGGTCGGCCGTCTAATATCCGTTCTTCTCTCTCTCTCTCTCTCTCTCTCTCTCTCTCTCTCTCTCTCTCTATCTATCTATCTATCTATCTATCTCTTTCTTTCTCTCTTTCTTCCCTTCTTTCTCTCGCCCTTTTTCTCTCGCCCTCTCTCACCTGCCCCCTCTCACACTCTTCCTCTATTATCCTCTCTCTCGCCCTCTCTTTCGTGTACGCATGCTTTGTTAGGTTCTATATTATTGCAAAATGAAAAGTGTTTAACAAAAGTTATCTAAAAGAAAGTTATAGTTCCGTACAGAATATGAAAAAATTAACCATATCATAATAAGAAATTATTGGTTAATTACAACAATTAAAACATTAACCATTGATAAAAGAGAAGAAAAATAAAAAATAATGCAACTGCTGACACAATAACAAATGTCCTATTAAACAGCGAATATATTGTTTATAGAACCAGTATAAAATGCGACAATACAATTTGGTATCAACAGAATGAAAACGTAATAAAAGAAAATATAAAACAAAAGAGTTCCCTCAAAATATTATTGGTAGATCCAAGTAATTAAAAGAGTTCATCCAGAAATATCGTGGAAACTGGCGCCGAGACTTGAAATATATAATGGTAAAGGCAAACATTGTAATCTTTGCCTTTTGGAAAAACTTGCCATAATACGAAATATTAACCGAAAGTATTAAATTAAAGGAAGTGAATTATTACTTACATGTAGACATAAATATAAATATCTATTGAAAAATGCTGAACCGGATTAACTTTGGTGACTACTACCACTCCTCATGTATGGGCGACATTTTCACTTCTTTCCTTTTATTTATTTTATGTGTTTATCTATTCATTTATTTCTTCCATATAAAAATAGACTATTCCATTATCTTGTCAATGGACTATAAATAAAGAAGTGCTAGGTCAGATAGTTTTATTTTGCGTCGAACGATTGTTATATGCATAAAACTTCGAGTAGCATCGGACGTTGAAGAACAAATAAAGAATTATTCTTAGGGCATATATATATATATATATATATATATATATATATGAAGAGAGAAAAGAAAAGGAGAGAGCAAGAGGCAAGGACGATTTGGGAATACCAGGTGCTGTAATCTTTGCTCTCAGGGTAATAATAATAATAATAATAATAATAATAATAATAAAAATAATAATAATAATAATAATAATAGATAACAGCTCGGAATTTATAATCGGAAAACGGAGATCCAGTTCCAGTCGTGTTGGTTATGTTCACTTACTTGAAAATAACTTCGGTAAGTTATAAATACACGTTTTTCACTGGCCTCATCTATGGTCTGAAAATATTTTCTGGCTTTAAATAACCGGAGAAAGGTTGATAAAATGTATAAAACAAATCATTCAATCCATCAATAGATAGCTAGATAGATAGATAGATAATGTACCGACTTTGACATATATTAATATATATATATATATTTATATATATATATATATATATATATATATATATATATATATATATATATATATATAGAGAGAGATAGAGAGAGAGAGATGAACACGTTGGAAGGATAGATAAATAATGGATAATCATAGATAGATAGATAATGTACCGACTTTGACATATATTCATATATATATATATGCACATATATATATATATATATATATATATATATACACACACACACATATATATATATATATATATATATATATATATATATATATAGAGAGAGAGAGAGAGAGAGAGAGAGATGAACACGTTGGAAGGATAGATAAATAATGGATAATCATAGATAGATAGATAGATAGACTGTCACATATATATATATATATATAGAGAGAGAGAGGAGGGGAGAGGGATAGATAGATAGATAGATAGATAGATAGATAGATAGATAGATAGATAGATAATGTACAGCCTGTGTATGTCTGTATATTGAAGCTGAAGTCATTTTTTTTTTTTGGTAAAGTACCTATTAGAGTCAGAAATACGTTTCTTTCCGAACCAAATGCCACTTTGATCTGAAAGAACAATGAAATAAAATAAAATCAATGAAATAAAAGGATTTTCTTTCTTCAGCTTTGGATCATTTTTTTTTTTTCCTTTCTGTCGTTATGTCATTTTCTTGGCATTGCCGATATTACCAATCTGAAAGTAGAATGGATGGCAGAAATGGAACTTAAAAAATAAAAGAAATAAAACCCATTCAGAATCTTTGTCATGTCAAGAAATTTTATTGCATTTCAAGACGGTGAGTGAAAATGGTACCGGAGATGGAAAATATCTTTATTTCTTTTTATCCTTCTTTCACCAAACCCTAGAAGCAAGGGTTTTGATTTTAGCTCAATAAAAAGAAAGTGCTCTATTTTTATATATATATATATATATATATATATATATATATATATATATATATATATATATATATATATATATACGTTAAATGGTAGCTTTAAGAAAATAAACGTCTACTTTATACAGAAATAAAGAAATACGTTATTCTTATCAACTAGAATGGCCTGTGGTATATTCTCTTCAGTGTATAGTAACAAAAAACATATATTTGGTACTAAACTACAATTATAGGACATCAACCTAGAATCGAAACTCTCAATCAATACTGGGAGAGAATATAACGCCTACTAAAGCACTTACATGAGTGGTTCACAAGTAAAAAGCAAGGCCTTATCAAAAGCGTTTCAATGAGTGAAATAATCTCCTGGACATTAACAACTGAAGTGAGATCAATTCTCAACGAGGAACCCATTAAATGTATTAGAAAAATTAATGAGGAAAGAAGGCTGGTAGAATTTGACACTCACATGACATATTGAAGCAAAGAAAGGCAGTGCTACAAATGATAGGAAGTTGTGAAGAGCCATGATCACCTACCTAACGAGGTTGTGTAAATGAATGGCAGAACAGAGAATTAGAGGAGTAGTAAAAAAAAAAGACAAGCATTGCTAGGATCTACAAAGGTTAGAAAGTAGTGGAGAGCCATGATCACCAATTTAAAATTGTGTAAATGGATGGCAGAGCAGAAAATGAAAGGGATGATAAAAAGACAAATATGTCTAGAAGTTAAAATCGATAGGATGCTGTGGAGAGCCATGATCACCTACCTAATTAGCTTGTGTAAATAGGTGGTAGAACAGGGAGTAGTAGGAATAGTAAAAGGACAAATATCATTTACAGCCACAAATGATAGGAAGTTGTCGAGAGCCATCATTTCCTCCCTTACTAAGTTGTTTAAATGTATAGCAGAACAGAGAATGGGAGAGATAGCAAACAGACACATATTGCTTAGAGCTACAAATGATAGGAAACTGTGGAGAGCCATGATCAATTACCTAAAGAGGTTGTCTAAACCGATGACTGAACAGAGAATGAGAGGAGTAGTAAAAGACAATCATTGCTTAGAACTACCAGTGATAGGAAGTTGTGGAGAGTCATGATCATCTACCAAACGAGGTTGTTTAAATGGATTTCAGAACAGAGGATGACATACCAAAAAGAAAAACATTGTTAAGGGCTACAAATCATAGGAAGTTGTGGAGAGCCAAGATCGTACACTTCCTGAAGTGAAGTACATGAACCTGTTGCTGCGATAGAAGTATATTTTTTTATCAAGACAAGCAAGTGAGGACTGTGTAGCTCCAGCGCAGATATGGCAGCAATAAACCATTTTTGGTCTGATCTGACTCTTGTAAACATAGAGTAGGACATAAGGAGTCAGGTACTTTTTAAAGTGATACAAGCTGGAAAGTGAGGATTGGGAAGCTCCAGACCAGATATGGCAGCAATACACCATTTTTGGTCTGATCTGACTCTTGTAAAGACAGAGCAGGGCATAAGGAGTCGAGTACTTTTTAAAGTGATACAAGCTGGAAAGTGAGGATTGGGTAGCTCCAGACCAGATATGGCAGCAATACACCATTTTTGGTCTGATCTGACTCTTGTAAAGTCAGAGCAGGGCATAAGGAATCGAGTACTTTTTAAAGTGATACAAGCTGGAAAGTGAGGATTGGGTAGCTCCAGACCAGATATGGCAGCAATATACCATTTTTGGTCTGATCTGACTCTTGTAACGATAGAGAATAGCAGGGGGAGTCCGATACTTACTAGAGCACTACAATGTACCGACTTTTTTCCCACCATCTTTGGCAATGGATAGGATATTGAGGTCTGAGGTAAGCCTGATTCCATCCATCATAACTGATGAGAATTCGGCATCTGCCCGGTGATGGTGGCATGTTTCTAGTCAGGTTTTCAACGTATTGAATTTCACAAGCCATTCCTTCCGCTATTGATTTGGTCTCGTTCGTTGAACTACATATCATTTCCTTATGTATCATTTAATGCCAAAATTCTATTTTCTTGGAAAATTTGCTATTTTTTTACCACTAAAATGTATTGCTGGAAAGTTTTACTATAAAAATTTATTTTTATATTTTCATAATAGCTGGGACCCTAGAGAGGGTCCCCACCTCGAGTCAAGGCTGTTCCAATAACTTGGACCGATTTCAAATGTGAATTAATTTTAACCGTCTAATGATTTTTTTCTTTTTCTTTCAGATTTAACAACTTAAGTCATTGGCAATTTCAACCATGGAAAGATTAACAATCAAACAACGTATTAAACTTATCGAAGCCTATTACGAAAATGAACGTTCACTAAGAAACAATGGCTTTATTGAATTAGAAATTCCAAGGTTGCATTATCTTTCGCAACAACGAAGTCAAATGATCACCAACATCGTACGACTTGACACCTTTAGATTTCTTTCTTTGGGGGTCATCTCAAAAGTAAGGTCTATGCCAACAACAATTCAACAGCTGAAGGATGAAATAATAAGGCACATTAGTGAGATCGAGAACCAACTATGCAGAGACTTGATCAAAAATTTTGACCATCGAGTGGAGGTGTGCCGCCGAAACCTTGGCGGACATTTGGGCGATAGTATTCGTCACACCTAATTGCTATGATTTAAATAACATGATCCAATAGAGAAATAAATATATTTTCTCTAATAACACTGAATTATTTACTTCTGACTTTGATCCGTCTTAATGAAGTTCGGGGTAATAAATACGTTCTCTAGGCTGGTTTCCAGCAAGGCTAAAATCCCAGTCTACCCTACGATTTAACCCATAGCGACTAAGAATAGAAGAGATGGATTCATTCCTTTCCTGAAGGTATTCACGCGGAAATGAATGCAACGAACTCGAACGAAACACCAACTCAGATCGACGGCTTCTCTTTCCGATTCGTTGGTCATTACATCACCTACGCATGCCCATTACGAGTGAATCGTAAATTCAAATTAAGTCGACAAATGTCGTTATTGTGTCCTTTCGCTCTCTACGGCCAGAATTTGAAGCGTGACTATTCATTTCAAAGAGAGACAGTTTTGATGCGATATCGGAAGCCAGATAAGCCGCTACGTTTTTGTTTAATTGACAGCCGTTTTGCCTCGTGAATTTCAGAGAATCAAATGCCTTTATTGATAGCAGAACTGCTCTATTTTCAGATTTGTAATCTCTATTATCGAAATGACTCGTTTATCGTCTGCAATTTCAAAGCCTCTGTAGTTCTCACCGGCGAGCAATCCTCGACATGCGTGTACAGAATCCTTGTAATTATTTCACAGGAATGGAGAGGGACAGTTGTCAGTAAAATAGACAGACCAAGGTGTGAGCTATATGGTGGAGACGTCAAAATCAAGCAGGTATAGAAACTTGGTTAACACAGGCTACGGAAAACGTGATACAGAAATCCGAAAGCACATAAGAGTAATCATATATGTCTTCCGGAAACTAAGCGATAAGAAAATTAATTTGAGAACAAAGAAAACAGTGCCGAACTGTTGTGTAATATATAATACTTATTTTTATAGTGAAAATAGAGGAAATCTCTTTACAGATAATGAAGGGACTTAAAGTGAGGGATTGATTGAATTTTTACGGCTTATCAACCCGTAAAGTGTTGTAGAGGACCGTGTGGGTGTTTGCGTGTTGTTGAATTAGAAACACGTTCTGTTTATTCCTGCTAGAATGTCCAACTACAAGAACAATGCTGGACTCAAGTCGAGTCCAACCGAAAATATAAAGAAAACAAACAAGTCCGATATATATATATATATATATATATATATATATATATATATATATATATGTATCACAAAAGTGAGTAAACACCTCACATTTCTTCAAATATTTAAGTATATCTCTTCATGGGACAGCACTGAAAAAAATACCTTTTGACACAATGAAAAGTAGTCTGTCTGCAGCATATATAACAGAGTTAATTTCTTTTCCCCTCAAAATAACTCAAAATATAGCCATTAAAAGCTAAATCCCTGGCAACAAAAGTGAGTACACCCCTAAGAAACTACACCCCTAAATGTCTAATTTGAGTACTGCTTTTCATTTTCCCTCCAAAATGTCATGTGACTCATTAGTGTATCTATGCCCATGTGTTCATGGGGAGCAGGTGTATTCAAATTTGTAGTGCAGCTCTAACACTCTCTCTCTTACCGGTCACTGGAAGTTCCAACATGGCACCACATGGCAAAGAACTCTCTGAGGATCTTAAAAAACGTATTGTTGCACTACATAAAGATGGCCAAGGCTACAAGAAGATTGCCAACACCCTGAAACTGAGCTGCAGCACAGTGGCTAAGATCATCCAACATTTTAAAAGAGCAGGGTCCACTCAGAACAGGCCTCGGGTAGGTCGTTCAAAGAAGCTGAGCGCACGTGCTGAGCGTCACATCCAAATGATTTCTTTGGAAGACCGTCGTAGGAGTGCTGTTAGCATTGCTGCAGAAATTGAAGAGATTGGGATTCAGCCTGTTAGTGTTCTGAAGGCAATACACAAGAAAGCCCGCAAACAGTTTGCTGAAGACATGTTAACAAAGCCCATAGATTACTGGAACTATGTCCTATGGTCTGATGAGACGAAATTTAATTTGTTTGGTTCTGATGGCCTTAAGCATGTGTGGCGGCGACCAGGTGAGGAGTACAAAGATAAGTGTGTCATGCCTACAGTCAAGCATGGTGGTGGGAATGTCATGGTCTGGGGCTGCATGAGTGCTGTAGGTATTGGAGAGTTACATTTCATTGAGGGAAACATGAACTCCAACATGTACTGTGAAATACTGCAGCAGAGCATGATCCCCTCCCTCCTGAAACTGGGTCGCAGAGCAGTGTTCCAGCATGACAATGACCCCAAACACACATCCAAGACAACCACTGCTTTACTGAAGAGGCTGAGGGTAAAGGTGATGGACTGGCCAAGCATGTCTCCAGACTTGGACCCAATAGAACATCTTTGGGCCATCCCCAAGCAGAAGGTGGAGGTGCGCAGAGTCTCAAATATCTGCCAGCTCCGCGACGTCGTCATTGAGGAGTGGAAGAGCATTCCAGTGACTACCTGTGAAGCTCTGGTAAACTCCATGCCCAGGATAGTAAAGGCAGTTTTGGATAATGATGGTGGCCACACAAAATATTGACAGTTGACATGTTGTATGTTAATATTGACAACTTTTCCTAAGGGGTGTACTCACTTTTGTTGCCAGGGATTTAGCTTTTAATGGCTATATTCTGAGATATTTTGAAGGAAAAATAAATTAACTCTGTTATATATGCTGCAGACAGGCTACTTTTCATTGTGTCAAAGTGTCATTTTGTCAGTGTTGTCCCATGAAGAGATATACTTAAATATTTGAAGAAATGTGAGGGGTATACTCACTTTTGTGATACACTATATATATATATATATATATATATATATATATATATATATATATATATATATGGAGGCATATATGGTAGCGGCTTGGATTGAAGAATGGCAGAGCCGAGTTCGAATTCCAGTCGAATCCATTACATTCACTTACGTGCAAATACCCTTGGGAAAGGTATGAATCCTCTTCTTCTCCCTCCAGCTATGGGTAAAATAGCAGGACAGACTCAGTTCTATAGCCTTGGATGGCAACTGGTCTAGGAGAAGGACAATTCTGAATTCAAAACCTGCGGAGGGTCGTTTGGGAACCTTGTGGCATTCGGTGCACCAGGTCTCTGTATTCGTCCCTTCAAAAAGTGTGGATGGTCCTGCACGAGGCCTTCACCACTATAATCAAATCTCATGTGCCGGTGTCGAGCTGTTGGTTTCCTGGAAACTGATCTGCTTGACCCTCATACGTCGAATCTCGACGGGAGAGTCGATTATATATATATATATATATATATATATATATATATATATATGTCAACAAAAGACATCAACATTTGTGGTTGTGTGTGAAAGAGTTTGTATTTTGGTGAATGTTCGTACGTACGTGTATGTGTGTTTCATGGCGTTTGCCCACAAGTGGGCGAAAACGTGGATCTCTGTGAGAGATCACCTTTTTAAATGTGTCTGCTGAAATCCAAAGTGAAAAAGAGAACGAGGCAAGAAGTCGCCCAGTATTTATAGTGTAAGGAGAGCGACCCCTAGTGAATAATTAGGGAACTAAGGAGGAGCTAACTCTGACAGGGTTATATTATTAGGAACCTAAACATATATCCTGAATGGATATGACATTAAAATGGCTTTTTCCGTTTAGTGTTTTCTTTTTTCTTTTTCTTTTTTTTGTTGTCTAGACGTTTTATATAGTCTGTCTATATTTCTGAGATGAGGTATTATGTACATTATTTACATTACTCGGACTATTGTCCTCATCTTTGTCGCCATATTTATCACAACGTTTCGACCGTTGTACGCCCCGGCCTTCTTCGACATTCCAACCACCTGAAGAAGGCCGGAGCATACAACGGCCGAAACGTTGTGATAAATATGGCGACAAAGATGAGGACAATAGTCCGAGTAATGTAAATAATGTACGTTTTATATATGTTGTGGATTCCGAGATGAATTCGGTCTCCAATGAAGAACAAACGCAATAATTAAATATAAGAAATAAAATGTATTTACACAATCATACAAAGGGTAATACTGTTAGTAAATCCAGGAAAACGGTTAGTAGCAAATACAGATAGATATATACAGTCTCGAAGTAGGACTTCCTTAGAGTCTACGTGCTTGTAACTGACTTCTACAAGAGGCTACCTCACACTATCTCCGTTCGTATATTCTCTCTCTCTCTTTCCGACTACCCTCACACTATCCGACTACCCTTACTAACTCTGAGTATTTAACGGCAGCCGTCCAAGTAACACTGGTAGAGTCCACATATGGAAAAAGGGGAGGACCCCATAACAATATATTTATACAAATCTTCTTAGATTGAATCCCGCAACCCACGTTCTCTATGAGCTTTAATGACCTTTTCATTTCTTGTTATTATTTGAAATTCTATATCTTCTTTGTATTTAGAGTTGCTCAGTTTGACGACATGTCTTTTGGTGGCTCTTTTTTTCTAACTTGTTCTGTTTCTCATTTTCTTTTCCAAATGAATGATGAAAAACATCAAGCTAAATTAGCAAATGTAAAGACGCGTTATAATCGTTGCCTTAAAGGCAGATCATAGTGATTTAGAGATTGTTTGTTGTCGAAGTTCGCAAAGAACTGGAAGCCACTGACGGAGGAATTCTAAAACAGTAATGGAAAGTGAAACGTCTGCTAAGGGTCTAAATACCATCAAAACACCCAAAGTTGTTGAAAGGTGCAGAAAAATATTGCAAAGAACCCCAGATAGCCAACTAACACCATTGCCAAGGAGCTCAAGGTTTCAAGGCGATCTATCGGAAGAATTGTGAATCATGGCTTTGGATACAAGTCATATGTCCTGCAGAGCGGAGTATTCATGTCTCCAAAGACAAAAGATAACCGTCTGTGCTTGTTGAGCAAGTTGAAACATTAAGGGCCTTGAATGCTTTGGTTTTCCTTTGAGGAGAAAAATGCCAACCGAAGATGGTTATGCAAAATACCCTGTGGGCGTTCCAACAGTTGTGAACGCAAAGTTTCTGGCAACTGTGATGGTTCCGGGAATCGTGAGCAATGTGGGAGATACCAGGCAACCTCACTTCTTCCCTCGGGGCTTAAGTACCAATGCTGTTGATCCTAAAGTGGCGTTGGAGAGAAGTTTGAGGCCTTGGATAGAGAGTGTTAGCATAGTAACATCGTACACCTACCAACAATACTCTGCACAGTCTCATAAGGTCAATTCGGCCGAAGAATGGACGAATTACAGTCTCCATGATCATGTCACCCCCAAACGTACAGCATCCTAGCTCTCCACATCTGAATCAATTGGACTACTACGCATGGGACGTCGTCGAGAGAGAAGTCAATGAATGGTTCCATAACACAATAAAATCTCTGAAGGCCACTTTAAATAGCACATTGTCCAAAACAGATAGAGATCATCTGTTGTGGTTTAATGGGTAACGGCATGGAATGAGAAATCGGAGAGCCGAGTTCGAATCCCAGCTGGGTTGGCTACATTCACTTACGTGCAAACACTCTTCGGAAAAGCATGAATCTATATCTTCTCCCACCAGCTATGGGTTGAATAACAGGACAGGCTGGGTCCTATAGCATTGGTTGGCAACCAGTCTACCGCAGAAAGAAACGGTTCCTACTGCGGGAACATCTGCCTAATTAGTCATCAATCGAAAGAGACATAATCCCCCAAGCGTGAATCATGCATGGCACTTAATTGATTCGGATAGGTCAACCTTTCAGACCTCGTGGTGAAACAATCAGCGATGCTAACAGGGGGTCCATGCCAATTTTTTATCAAATAAAGCTCTACTTGCACGACTTTTACGTCTAAATTCATGCAAATGTCCGCAAAAAACTGAGCAACTCCCTATTTATTTGTCTTCGTTTTTTTTTTCAAGTTTTTATCTTTATCCCTACTACGAAAAACATTCTTAATTTACTGGTAAAATACGTCATAAATAATTGTCAAATGTTTCGATGCTTACCTAGGTATTATCTTAGATTACTGATCTTTTCCTATTCTGTTACCATTAAATATTCTATATATTTTTTGCATCTTTTTTTTTTTTCAATTTATTTTTCTTCACGAATCTTTACGTACTCTACATTTAACAATCTGTAAAAATAGTCAATCAAATTGAGTCTCATAATTGATACAGTTAGGGGATCAATCCATGACTAACTAGGTAGATGTTCCCGCAGTAGGTTGCCGTCTATTTCTGCGGTAGATTGGTTTCAAACCAAGGCTTTAGGGCCCAGTCTGTCCTGTCATTCAATTATTTATTTATTTATTTATTTTCCTAAAACCAAACAATCTCACTCTTATGTCTTTTCCGTCTTTTCACGCGATCAAAAACGAATTGTCCCTTATTTATGGAGGTATTCGCAGGGCGTAATGGTCGTGCTAAATAAGGGACGGAGAAGCAGAATTATAATGAGTATTTTTTTTAGTTTTTGTCTTCTGGAATTGTTATGTTTATAATGTGAATGATTCTTTGGGTTGTAAATAAATTGTCTAATCTCTCGATTAGTTATACTATATATTACCCATTAGGTATTGGCAAAAAAGGAAATTGCTTGATTGATTTGTTTTCTGCGACGTATCAACTCATTGGAGGTTATTTAAGTTTTTTTTTTGTTTTTTTTTTTGGCGATATTAATCAATGCATAGATGGGAGTAAAAGAGACGGATTCATATATTACCCAAGAGTTATTTTGGAATTGGAAGATGATTGTCCGATTAGCAATTCCGAGGCATTATCCATTACACTACCGGCAAATCGAGGCTGACAGCACCTGATATTCTCAAGCGGCTATTCATCTAGTTATTGACCAGGCTCGACGTTGCTTAACTTAGGTAATCATTCGGTAGCTAGTGTTTCAACATAATGTTTCCATAATGGGGAAAAAAAAGTAACGAAAATAATTAGAAATGTAAGAAAAACTTGGAATTTAAAAGTAACCCTCAACGTAAAAATTGTACCCAAACGGGTATCGAGGCACGTGCTAAATCGTGTCTTCATGTTTATATTTGCGAACGAAAACGTGCCGGTTGTCCCATGGTTAGCGGCCATGAACGAAAAATTAGCACTCTGAGTTCGAATCCTGGCCGAATTCGTTGCATTTCTTTTTGTACAAATAACCTTGAAATGGAAGAGTTACAGTTTCCATGATCATGTCACCCCATGTATGAATGCATCCCCTCTTCTCCCAGACGGTGGCAGGGAAGACTAGGCTCTTCAGCCTTGGAAGGAAAAATTCCGATTCCATACCTGGGTAGATGCAGATATTTAGCATGGAGACACATGGTCGTTCAAGAGAAGGAAAAACCTCGGCATGAAACCACCCCTTCCCTAAGGGTGTAGAAGTTGTGAGTAGAGCCAATCACCCCATCCTGTGGAACAATTAGTAACCTTCGACGCTACGAGGCACCGTTCAGATTGAATAACATACACTAGCAAGGACGTTCAAAACAGGCTTACGGCCACATCACGTTGAAACACCGATTCCCATACGATTACCGAAGTTAAGCAACGTCGAGCCTGATCAGTACTTAGATGGCTGACCGCCTGGGAATATCAACATGCAGTAAGCTTTGATGTGCGGCTGGTGTAATGGATAATGGCTCGGAATTGTTAAAAGGATAGCGGAGTTTCAATTCCAGTTGGGTTCGTTATATTCACTTACGCTCAAATACGATTAAGAAAAGTATAAATCCACCTATTCTCCTCCTTTAATTAGTTAATTAGTAATTAACCCATAGCAAGGAGGAAAATAACAGCCATTATTATCTAAAAAAATTGTACAAAATATTTAAATTTCAGCATTAAATGACGTATAAACTCTGATATGCCGTTAAGCAAAAACAACCAATCAACGTTAAGAACACATTAATGAGAGGGAATAAATAAATAAATACACAACGAAACTGTGATTCGCTTTCGTCTAGGTCCAGTGTACTCCGATGTGGTGCAATGGTTAGCAACTAGTTTTATTTATGATTCAGTTGTGAGTTCTAGTCCTCACTTGGTGCTCCACGCTTTCGCCAATGTGCCACGTCTAAGCTATACTAATAAAATCATTTCTCGATCTTTTGGCTCGGGGAGATTCAAATAATTTTCAGAATATACCCAGGGAGCCTTCCGCCCAGACTGGCCTGACACCTGAGGCGTCCCCAAAAAGAAGAGTGCCGTATGGGCTTGAGCAATTTTACCACGGTATTGCCTTTAAATTCGCTTTAAAATAACCTCGTGTCACATTCGGTAGCGACGAGGGCGCACTGAAAGATATTGGCATTCCTTCAGATTAAAAAGTTTGTCTGTTGATAGAAGAAACAGAAACTCATTAAAAAGTAAAACAATTTAAGGCTGGACGGAGGAGATGTCTAAAAGGAAAAGATAAAATAAATCTAATTTAAGTAATTAAGAAAATAGAGTACTCGTCAACAGAAAGATCTGAACTGTTTTCATTTCAAGAGCCGATTCTACAGAAGGATATTGAAGGATTCTGAGATAGAATATCATGAACGGAGCATGTGAGCAATAAGGAAGTTTTAAGGAAAATGGAAACATAAAGGACAGTTGCATTTATAAAAAGGAATGAAATTTCTGGGACACGTAATGAGGAAAGAAGTTTGGAGAATTTGAGGAAAGGGAATTTGGAGAAATTGAAGAATGGAGTTTAGAGAATTTGAGGATGGAAGTTTGGAGAAAATGAAGATGAGAATTTAGAGGATTTAAGAAAGGAAATTTGAAGAACTTGGGGAAAGCGAATTGGAGAATGTTTGGAGAATTTGAAGAAAGGGAGTTTGGAGAATACGAGGAACGGAATTTAGAGGATGTGAGAAAGGAATTTGAGGAAGGGAGTTTGTAGAATTTGAATAGGTGAACATGGCGAATTTAAGGAAGGGAATTTAGAGAACTTGAGGATGGGAGTTTGGAAAATCTGAGTAATGGATAGTATGAGGAAGAGAAATTGGAAGATTTGAGAAAAGAAATTTGGAGAATTTCTGGAAAGGGAGCTTGGAGAATCTGAGGAAGGGAATTTGGTGAATTTAAAGATGGGAGTTTGAAGAACTGGTGGAAGAGAGTTTGGAGAATCCGAAGAAGGGAATTTGGGGAATTTGAGAAAGGAAGTTTGGAAAATTTGAGAAAAAGGATTTTGGAGAATATGAGCAAGTGAATTCAGAGGGAAGTTTGAAGAATTTGAGGATAGGTGTTTGAGGAATTAAAGGAAGGTAATTTGGAGGATTTGAGAAAGGGAGTTTAGAGAATTTCTGGAAAGTGATCTTGGAGAATTCGAGGAATTGAGTATGGAGAATATGAGAAAGAGAATTTGGGGGCTATGAGGAAGGCAATGTGGAGAATTTGAGCAATAGAAATTTGTAGTTTGAAGAATTTGAGGATGGGAGTTTGGAGAATTTGAAGATGGAAGTTTGCGGAATTAAAGGAAGGGAGTTTAGAGGATTTGAGGAAAGGTATTTTGGAGTATTTTAAGATGGGAGTTCAGAGAATTGGAGGAAGAATGTTTGGAGAATTTGAGCAAGGGAATCCGGAAGATTTGAGAAATGAAGTTTGGAGAATTTGAGGAAAGGGATTTTGGAGAATTTGCGTAAAACGTGATTGGAGAATTTGCGTAAAGCAAGATTGGTGAATTTAAGGAAGGAATTTTAGAGAATTTGAGGAAAGGGAGTTTTGAGAAACTGAGGATAAAAGTTTGGAGACTTTGAGGAGGGGAATTTGGAGAATTTGAGGAAGGGAGCTTGGAGAATATGTGGAACGGAATTTGGGGGATATATGGAAGAGAGTTTATATAATTTGACCAAATGAATTTAGAAGAGAGTTTGAAGAATTTGAGGATGGAAATTTGGAGAATTCAAGGAAGTGTGTTTGGAGAATAAGAGAATCTAAGGAAGAGAATTTGCAGAAATTGAGCAGATGGAATTTGGAAGGGTTTTTGAAGAAATCGAGGATAGGAGTTTGGAGAATTTGAAGATGTGAGTTTGTAGGATTTGAGATAGGGAGTTTAGAGAATTTGAGGAAATTGATTTGAGAGAATTTGAAGAAAGTGAGCTTGGAGAATTTGAGAAACAGAATTTGGAGAATTTTCAGATGAGAGTTTTGGGAATTGGAGAAAGGCAGTTTGGAGAATCTGAGGACGGGAATTTGGAGAATTTGAGCATGGGAATTTAGAAGAGAGTTTGAAGAATTTGAGAATGGGAGTTTAGGGTATTGAAGAATGGGCGTTTGGAGAATATGAGGAAGGGTATTTGGAGGACTTGAGATACGGATTTTGGAGAATTTGAGCAAGGGAATTCGGAGAATTTGCAGAAAGCAAGATTGGAGAATTTAATGAAGGGATTTTGGAGAATTTGAGGACAGGGTGTTTGGGGAATTTGAGGAAGAGAATTTGAGAAAGGGATTTTGGAGTATTTGGGGGAAGGAATTTGGAGTATTGAAGGATGGAATCTGAAGAATTCAAGGATGGGAGTTTGCAGAATTTGAGGAATTGAATTTGGAGAATTCGATGAAGGTTGTTTAGAGAATTTGAAGAAGGTATTTTGGAGAATTTGAAACTCACATAACATTTTGAAGTCAAAGTGGACAAATGGATATATCAAGTACCCTGCCTAAAGAGTTTGTGTAAGCGGTTTACAGAATAGAGACTGTGAGGCATAAGGTGACAAACATCGTTTGCATTGAATCTCAACTTGGGCTCAACTTGGGCTCAACGTGGGCTCAACGTGGGCTCAAATGGGCTCAAAAAAAGTTTTAAAATAGGACTGGAGTTAAACCAAGGAAAATAAGTGGGCTTTGAAATTCTATTTTTCCCCACTGGCGTAAAATTATCAAAACGCAAACTGCTTGACTTACTTGTTTTAATGGCAAATAATTCAGTTCGATGTTTTCTTCTTAGAATAAATTATATTTCAAAATTGATTTAAACTTCCCTGGCTTGGAAGTTTAACTTGACAAGCTTGATAGACACCAGGAGCAGTGTAGTCATTTTTAGGGATTTATATTTTCTACTAAATTTTTCTTTTGTAAATAAAATGCATTTTCTGTTGCGTGTAAGTTCTATTTGTGCTTATGTGGGCCTAAATCTTTTTGACACCAAAATTATGCTACAATGGTTAAGAAACACGAGTTTAGAGCTACAATGTACAAGAAGTAGTGGAGGGCCATAATCGACCAAATTCTGAAAAGACACTGAACATAGAAGCATTTTTTATCAACTTTCGGCACTCACTATATGATTTGTGGATTTAAAATAAGGAAAAACGGATTGTTAGTGGTGAAATCATAGTCTATAATGGAAATACTTTATTCATGTCTTCGTTAGCAATGCAAATCATTTTCTTAGAGGTATCATTGCAAATTATTTTCTAATAGAAATACGTTGCAAATAAAGGAGAGCGGCATTGTTAGAGATCATAAATTAATTCATTAATCCGAGTATATGACGTCCTGGGTAAGACGATAAGCTACATCCGCGTCCTGGGTAAGACGATAAACTACATCCGACCGCAAGGCCTCTGAACAGGAGGTTTTGAGGAGCGTGGAACCACCTCTTCATTGCTGATGTTTCCAGGTCCCCCCTGAACCGGGGTGGTAGCACTTGTTAAAGCTCTAGCTATGGGCAAATAGTTAACTCCAAAACTGGGGTCAAAATGTGTAGAAGTAGGTTTTAATACCAGTAAAACATTTTTGTAAAAAAATTATTACCAACAATAACTTTTTTTAAGAAAAACTTATTACCAGCAATACATTTTTGGAAAAAATATTACCAAAAATACTTTTTTAAAAAAACATATTACCAGCAATAAAAATTTTGTCGGCAATAAATAACCCATTATGGTTGATATGCCGTAAAACATACCAAACCAAACCGAGTGTATATAGTAGGATGCACTGAAAAGTTCTTGTTTCAGACAAAACAAAATTTTTGATTGGTCAGTTTTGGGAAGAAAAATTTTCAGCGTACCCTCGCACAATGTAAACTGATACCTTATGATCTTATTTTAAAATATGCACTGTAAATGAAGAAGAAAAGTATTCTGGTGGTGTTACTGACAAAATAGCGACTTTATATATAATTTCTTAATTCAATATACTTTCGAAGTCTGTATCTGCTATCATTATCTGCGTACCCCTAAAGAAAATTATTTTAAATCAAATATTAGATTTTTTATAATCCAAGAAAATCCACCCACCCTAATCAGAAATCAAACACATTTCCCTGTTTTAATCTGAGAAACCCCTTCCAAGCCAAGCATGATTTACCATTAAGCTATTGTTATATTCCGTGCTAATAGGAACATATACTTGAAAAAAACGGTGGATAAAATAAGTAAATTGTAAAAACCAATAAAATAAGAACAGTTATGCGCAAGGTCGTCGCAAGTCAATCCATTAGTGAGTGCTACTATTGGAAGGTCGGTAGTTCTTGCGTAAGTTTGAGTCGTACTCAACTGGTCCCAGCAAGAAATATTTACCCGCCTCCCCACGAGGTAGGATGTGGCACAAGGTCGAATTTGATGTGGGGTTCCCGAGCCCGTAGGTTCGGCCAAAAAAATCCCCGTAGACCCCGTATAAACGGGATCGGGTCAGTCTACCTCCCCGGACGAGACTCTGCCCTTCAGCATAGCCTCATCCGGGTTCCTCTTTGCCCGAAGGCAGAGAGTTCGACCAGCACAGCTGGAAAAGATCCCAGCTAGTATATTTCGCTACATCCCCCACGAGGGTTACACCCACAACGTCGGTTTAACGTGCGTTCTCCGAGCCCGTAGGCTCGGCCAAAAATATTCCCTTTTTGAACCGGCATAAACGGGTTTCAGGGCCAGTCTACCCCCCCCCGGACGAGACTCTGCCCTTCAGCAAAGCCTCTTCTGGTTTCCTCTAGGCCAGAAGGCAGATAGTTCGACCAGCATAGCTGGAAAAGATCCAAGCTACTCTGTAATCCGTTGACTTACAGATACTTATAGGTAGTTACTACCTATAGTGTAGTCATTCATGGGGGTGACAGGTTATTCCATTACATCAGCTATGAACAGTCAATGCATCAAAGCGAAATTACCCTTTATAAGAAGTGCCCATCCCTCGTTTGGACATGTCGAAGCCTATATTTTGTAACTTTATCTCCTTTCTTCTAAAGAAAATATTTTTTAAACTAAAGATTTTGCAATCAGACAGTCTTTCTTCTTCTTATTATTATGAACGATATATTTTAGCCGATACACGTGTGAGAAGCTATGTGCGTTTCATTCATTTAAACAGTGAAATTGACATTTACCGGCCTGGAGATCGAGAGGCTTACTAAAGAAAATCAGCTCTCCTAGAGTCAGGAATCAAACCAACAACCCGTTTTAATCTGAGAAATCTCATCAAAAACAAGCGTACTTTACCATTAAACTAAGAAAATTCCATGCAGCAAACCAAACCTCAATTACCCTATATAAGCAAACCAAACCTCCATTACCCTATATAAGCAAACCAAACCTCAATTACCCTATATAAGCAAACCAAACCTCAATTACCCTATATAAGCAAACCAAACCTCAATTACCCTATATAAGCAAACCAGACCTCCATTACCCTATATAAGCAAACCAAACCTCAATTACCCTATATAAGAAGTGCACATCTCTCCTTGGGACATTTCAAAGTTTATATCTGCAAACTGTATTTTCGTACCTGTGAAAAATGTAATTTTAAAGCAGTTACTAGAGTATTTCTTTTAATCTGACATTATATCTTCTTACTACAAACTATATTTTAGCCGATCTTTGAGAACGTATGCATACTTTTCATTTATTTAAACAGTGAAATTAATATTTACTGGCCTAGAGATGGAAAGTCTTACTAATGAAAATCTGTCCCGCCCCCTCTGGAATCGAACATGCATACCTGTTTTACTCTTACAAACCACTGCCAAGCGTGCTTTGCCATTAGGCTACGAAAAGTCAATACAGCAAAACAAAGCAAGTTTCATTTTCCTTTATTTGCTAAGATTATTTTCGTACTAGAATGGTTAACCATGTAATTTTGAAGTAGTTAACGAATTATTTGTGTCAGACATTTTTTCATATTATCCGCTTTGGATGTTATTACGAGTCGCCGGAAAATAGTGAAAGCGTTACTGATACAACTAAGCTATATAATATGACAGATTAAGAAACCCTTAGCACAATAATTAAAAAAAATTTTTTTAAGCGTTTCACCCCAAGCAAGGCGGGAAGCCACTAGCACGCAAGGGGTCACAGAGAGTTGGAGCGAGAGCAAAGAGGAGTGATAGGGGAAAGGAATGAAGAGAAGGTTAGGGGATAGATCAGGGCATCTGGAGACGTCGATTGACATTACATTTGAATAGTTGGAGATTATAGCTATCAGGGAAACAGGAAAAGGGGAGGGAGTTCCACAGACGAGAAGTGCGAGACGTGAAGCTATTGGAGTAGAAGAGGCGGCTACATTTAACAGCTTCGACAGTGAAAGGGTGAGAGCGAGATGCCAGCCTAGCAGAATGCTTAAATTCATAAAGTCTGGGAACCAGCGAAAGCAGCGAAATCAGAGCAGTTACCGTGAAAGTATTTGTAAAAAAGACAGAGGGAGGCGACGGCACGTCTGTGAGAAAGCGACTGCAGACGAGATGCCAGATCAGGGTCAATTACATTGCATATCCGTCTCTGGATTTTATCAAAGACGTTGGGACAAGCGATGAAATATAAACATTTCATTGATTTTTATTTCATCTATCCCCTTGACAATGCACTTAATTCAGTAGTGAATAATAATTATTATACAGTGAAAATTCTAACGTCTATGTTAAGCTATGAACTTATTCATCCATTTCTCTATATGCGGTACGTCGACGTTGTGTAATGGTTGCCTCGCTAGATCTAATTACGATTGAATAGTGAATTCGATCCTTACTGTGTGGCTCAAACTTCTGGTATTGCGCTAATCTAAGCTATGCTTAGTAAATCACCAGCCATTTCCCTATATAAATACTAGACACATTTTCTATTACTGAATCCTTTTTCACGTTCACTTGAACATGTCCTTTGGCCACTGGAGAAAAGAACTACTTAAAGAGTAAAGGAAAATATTTGCATAAAGGCCGCAAAATCCCGCTGTCGGTGCCTCCAGTAATTTAACCGCAATGGGCAGAAATGAGTAATATTATTTGATCTGTGGTCACTCGTCTAATGAACCATCGCAAAATTCAGCAACAACAGCAGCCAATTCGGGCTTCATAAATATGTATATAAAGATGATATGCAAGCCATTTCATCAGCAGGGTGAGTATACGCTTCCCTGCTAGTATAAATAGAATTCCAGTCGAGGATGTCAAAGACTTAAGTTTATTGGCGGAAATGAGTTGTCCGGTCAGAATTTGGCGAATCACCAATTGAGGCTTATAAAAAGCAGTTTCTGTTGGGAGCTGAAGCATCATGGGAATCTTATTGCCATCGGTCCTTTCTCCCATGTGCATTTGAAACGACTTTATGAAAAATTACATTGGAAGTAATTTGCAATATAAATTCATTGAAACTCTATGGAAATCTTGCCCCATAGAAAATGTATTATTTATTGGCAACCATTTATATTTAAAAAAAAAATCAAAGTTTTTCCTTTCTTTTTCTTTGTAGATTATGAAACGAAGTATATTTCATTATTACTTTTGTCCATTTTCTTAATCATTTGCTTGCGTTCTCTTTCAAAAATATTATCTGATCCATTGTTCAAATGAAAAAGAGGCTGCACAATGGAGAATAAGTCTTTCCCCTACACTCCCGTGTAAACGATTTTGAGGGCTGGAAAGTGAGGATTTGGAAATTGATGCCCTATCAATGCTGAAAATTGTGGATCTATCAAGGAGACATAGGACATAAAAAAGAAGTCTAACAAAGCAAGGAATGAATAGTTTATCCACAAAGGAACAGCTGCCTCACTAAAAAGGGAAAACGAATAGTTATTCGTAAAGAGACCCACCGCAAAGATAGAATGATTGTCTGCAAAGAGAAACCTACAAAAGAGGCAGAATGCATCACTGTCCGCAAAGAGCCCCCCCGAAAAAAAAACAGAATGTATAGTTGTCTGCAAAGGGACGCCAAAAAAAAAAAAAAAAACTTAATACATAGTTACCCGCAAAGGGTCTCCCTAAAAAAAAGACAGACTGCAAAGATTTTACTTAAATCTCGACAACCACAAAAATCAGAATGAATAGTTTATCCTCAAATGAACATCCTACCCACCAAAGACACAAAACGAATAGTTATCCACAAAGATACCCCACAAAAGAGACAGAAGGTATCACTATCCGAAAAAAGGGCACTCAAAAAAAAAAAAAGACAAAAGCTTGTATCACTTTAAAAAGTACCTGACTCCTTATGCACTGCTCTATCTTGACAAGAGTCAGATCAGACCAAAAATGGTGTATTGCTGCCATATCTGGGCTGGAGCTTCCCAATCCACACTTTCAAGCTTGTATCACTTTAAAAAGTACCTGACTCCTTATGGCCTGCTCTATCTTTACAAGAGTCTGATCAGACCAAAAATGGTGTATTGCTGCCATATCTGGGCTGGAGCTACCCAATCCTCACTTTCCAGCTTGTATCACTTTAAAAAGTACCTGACTCCTTATGCACTGCTCTATCTTGAGAAGAGTCAGATCAGACCAAAAATGGTGTATTGCTGCCATATCTGGGCTGGAGCTTCCCAATCCTCACTTTCTAGCTTGTATCACTTTAAAAAGTACCTGACTCCTTATGCACTGCTCTATCTTTACAAGAGTCAGATCAGATCAAAAATGGTGTATTGCTGCCATATCTGGGCTGGAGCTGCCCAATCCTCACTTTCAAGCTTGTATCACTTTAAAAAGTACCTGACTCCTTATGGCCTGCTCTATCTTTACAAGAGTCTGATCAGACCAAAAATGGTGTATTGCTGCCATATCTGGGCTGGAGCTTCCCAATCCACACTTTCAAGCTTGTATCACTTTAAAAAGTACCTGACTCCTTATGGCCTGCTCTATCTTTACAAGAGTCTGATCAGACCAAAAATGGTGTATTGCTGCCATATCTGGGCTGGAGCTACCCAATCCTCACTTTCCAGCTTGTATCACTTTAAAAAGTACCTGACTCCTTATGCACTGCTCTATCTTGAGAAGAGTCAGATCAGACCAAAAATGGTGTATTGCTGCCATATCTGGGCTGGAGCTTCCCAATCCTCACTTTCAAGCTTGTATCACTTTAAAAAGTACCTGACTCCTTATGCACTGCTCTATCTTTTACAAGAGTCAGATCAGATCAAAATGGTGTATTGCTGCCATATCTGGGCTGAGCTGCCCAATCCTCACTTTCAAGCTTGTATCACTTTAAAAAGTACCTGACTCCTTATGGCCTGCTCTATCTTTACAAGAGTCTGATCAGACCAAAAATGGTGTATTGCTGCCATATCTGGGCTGGAGCTGCCCAATCCTCACTTTCAAGCTTGTATCACTTTAAAAAGTACCTGACTCCTTATGCCCTGCTCTATCTTTACAAGAGTCAGATCAGACCAAAAATGGTGTATTGCTGCCATATCTGGGCTGGAGCTGCCCAATCCTCACTTTCAAGCTTGTATCACTTTAAAAAGTACCTGACTCCTTATGGCCTGCTCTATCTTTACAAGAGTCAGATCAGACCAAAAATGGTGTATTGCTGCCATATCTGGGCTGGAGCTGCCCAATCCTCACTTTCAAGCTTGTATCACTTTAAAAAGTACCTGACTCCTTATGGCCTGCTCTATCTTGACAAGAGTCTGATCAGACCAAAAATGGTGTATTGCTGCCATATCTGGGCTGGAGCTGCCCAATCCTCACTTTCAAGCTTGTATCACTTTAAAAAGTACCTGACTCCTTATGCCCTGCTCTATCTTGACAAGAGTCAGATCAGACCAAAAATGGTGTATTGCTGCCATATCTGGGCTGGAGCTACCCAATCCTCACTTTCCAGCTTGTATCACTTTAAAAAGTACCTGATTCCTTATGCACTGCTCTATCTTGACAAGAGTCAGATCAGACCAAAAATGGTGTATTGCTGCCATATCTGGGCTGGAGCTGCCCAATCCTCACTTTCCAGCTTGTATCACTTTAAAAAGTACCTGACTCATTATGCACTGCTCTATCTTTGACAAGAGTCAGATCAGACCAAAAATGGTGGAGTGCGGCCATATCTGGGCTGGAGCTTCCCAATCCTCACTTTCCAGCTTGTATCACTTTAAAAAGTACCTGACTCCCTATGGCCTGCTCTATCTTTACAAGAGTCTGATCAGACCAAAAATGGTGTATTGCTGCCATATCTGGGCTGGAGCTTCCCAATCCTCACTTTCCAGCTTGTATCACTTTAAAAAGTAACTGACTCCTTATGCACTGCTCTATCTTGACAAGAGTCAGATCAGACCAAAAATGGTGTATTGCTGCCATATCTGGGCTGGAGCTACCCAATCCTCACTTTCCTTGTATCACTTTAAAAAGTACCTGATTCCTTATGCACTGCTCTATCTTGACAAGAGTTTCAAAAAATGGTGTATTGACATCTGGGCTGGAGCTGCCCATCCTCACTTTCCAGCTTGTATCACTTTAAAAAAGTACTGATCTTGATCTTTTACAAGAGTCAGATCAGACCAAAAATGGTGTATTGCTGCCATATCTGGGCTGGAGCTTCCCAATCCTCACTTTCCAGCTTGTATCACTTTAAAAAAGTACCTGACTCCTTATGGCCTGCTCTATCTTGACAAGAGTCAGATCAGACCAAAAATGGTGTATTGCTGCCATATCTGGGCTGGAGCTACCCAATCCTCACTTTCCAGCTTGTATCACTTTAAAAAGTACCTGACTCCTTATGCCCTGCTCTATCTTTACAAGAGTCAATCAGACCAAAAAATGGTGTATTGCTGCCATATCTGGGCTGGAGCTACCCAATCCTCACTTTCCAGCTTGTATCCTTTAAAAACCAGACACCTTATGCCCTGCTCTATCTTTTTTTTTACAAGAGTCAGATCAGACCAAAAATGGTGTATTGCTGCCATATCTGGGCTGGAGCTGCCCAATCCTCACTTTCCAGCTTGTATCACTTTAAAAAGTACCAGACACCTTATGCCCTGCTCTATCTTTACAAGAGTCAGATCAGACCAAAATGGTGTATTGCTGCCATATCTGGGCTGGAGCTTTACCCAATCCTCACTTTCCAGCTTGTATCACTTTAAAAAGTACCTGACTCCTTATGCCCTGCTCTATCTTTACAAGAGTCAGATCAGACCAAAAATGGTGTATTGCTGCCATATCTGGGCTGGAGCTACCCCAATCCTCACTTTCCAGCTTGTATCACTTTAAAAAAGTAACTGACTCCTTATGCCCTGCTCTATCTTTACAAGAGTCAGATCAGACCAAAAATGGTGTATTGCTGCCATATCTGGGCTGGAGCTACCCAATCCTCACTTTCCAGCTTGTATCACTTTAAAAGTACCTGACTCCTTATGCACTGCTCTATCTTTACAAGAGTCATATCAGACCAAAAAATGGTGTATTGCTGCCATATCTGGGCTGGAGCTTCCCAATCATCACTTTCCAGCTTGTATCACTTTAAAAAGTACCTGACTCCTTATGCACTGCTCTATCTTTACAAGAGTCAGATCAGACCAAAAAATGGTGTATTGCTGCCATATCTGGGCTGGAGCTACCCAATCATCACTTTCCAGCTTGTATCACTTTAAAAAAGTACCTGACTCCTTATGCACTGCTCTATCTTTACAAGAGTCAGATCAGATCAAAAATGGTGTATTGCTGCCATATCTGGGCTGGAGCTACCCAATCCTCACTTTCCAGCTTGTATCACTTTAAAAAGTACCTGACTCCTTATGCACTGCTCTATCTTGACAAGAGTCAGATCAGACCAAAAAATGGTGTATTGCTGCCATATCTGGGCTGGAGCTCCCAATCCTCACTTTCCAGCTTGTATCACTTTAAAAAGTACCTGACTCCTTATGCACTGCTCTATCTTGACAAAGTCAGATCAGACCAAAAATGGTGTATTGCTGCCATATCTGGGCTGGAGCTTCCCAATCCTCACTTTCCAGCTTGTATCACTTTAAAAAGTACCTGACTCCTTATGCACTGCTCTATCTTGACAAGAGTCTGATCAGACCAAAAATGGTGTATTGCTGCCATATCTGGGCTGGAGCTTCCCAATCCTCACTTTCCAGCTTGTATCACTTTAAAAGTACCTGACTCCTTATGCACTGCTCTATCTTGACAAGAGTCAGATCAGACCAAAATGGTGTATTGCTGCCATATCTGGGCTGGAGCTTGTACCCAATCCTCACTTTCCAGCTTGTATCACTTTAAAAATGATTCCTTATGGCACTTTAAAAGTACTGCTCTATCTTGACAAAAGTCAGATCAGACCAAAAATGGTGTATTGCTGCCATATCTGGGCTGGAGCTTCCCAATCCTCACTTTCCAGCTTGTATCACTTTAAAAAGTACCTGACTCCTTATGCACTGCTCTATCTTGACAAGAGTCAGATCAGACCAAAAATGGTGTATTGCTGCCATATCTGGGCTGGAGCTACCCAATCCTCACTTTCCAGCTTGTATCACTTTAAAAAGTACCTGACTCATATGCACTGCTCTATCTTGACAAGAGTCAGATCAGACCAAAAATGGTGTATTGCTGCCATATCTGGGCTGGAGCTACCCAATCCTCACTTTCCAGCTTGTATCATTTTAAAAAGTACCTGACTCCTTATGCACTCCTCTATCTTTTCAAGAGTCAGATCAGACCAAAAATGGTGTATTGCTGCCATATCTGGGCTGGAGCTTCCTAATCCTCACTTTCCAGCTTGTATCACTTTAAAAAGTACCTGACTCCTTATGCACTGCTCTTTCTTGACAAGAGTCAGATCAGACCAAAAATGGTGTATTGCTGCCATATCTGGGCTGGAGCTTCCCAATCCTCACTTTCCAGCTTGTATCACTTTAAAAAGTACCTGACTCCTTATGCCTGCTCTATCTTTTCAGCTTGTACAAGAGTCAGATCAGACCAAAAATGGTGTATTGCTGCCATATCTGGGCTGGAGCTACCCAATCCTCACTTTCCAGCTTGTATCACTTTAAAAAGTACCTGACTCCTTATGGCCTGCTCTATCTTTACAAGAGTCAGATCAGACCAAAAATGGTGTATTGCTGCCATATCTGGGCTGGAGATTCCCAATCCTCACTTTCCAGCTTGTATCACTTTAAAAAGTACCTGACTCATGCTTGTCTTTACAAAAGTCAGATCAGACCAAAAAATTATTGCTGCCATATCTGGGCTGGAGCTTCCCAATCCTCACTTTCCAGCTTGTATCACTTTAAAAAGTACCTGACTCTATGCACTGCTCTATCTTGACAAGAGTCAGATCAGACCAAAAATGGTGTATTGCTGCCATATCTGGGCTGGAGCTTCCCAATCATCACTTTCCAGCTTGTATCACTTTAAAAAGTACCTGACTCCTTATGCACTGCTCTATCTTGACAAGAGTCAGATCAGACCAAAAATGGTGTATTGCTGCCATATCTGGGCTGGAGCTACCCAATCCTCACTTTCCAGCTTGTATCACTTTAAAAAAGTAAAGTATGGCCTGCTCTGACAAAAGTCAGATCCTTATGCTCTTCTCTATCTTTAAGAGTCAGATCAGACCAAAAATGGTGTATTGCTGCCATATCTGGGCTGGAGATTCCCAATCATCACTTTCCAGCTTGTATCACTTTAAAAAGTACCTGACTCCTTATGCACTGCTCTATCTTGACAAGAGTCAGATCAGACCAAAAATGGTGTATTGCTGCCATATCTGGGCTGGAGCTTCCCAATCATCACTTTCCAGCTTGTATCACTTTAAAAAGTACCTGACTCCTTATGCACTGCTCTATCTTGACAAGAGTCAGATCAGACCAAAATGGTGTATTGCTGCCATATCTGGGCTGGAGCTACCCAATCCTCACTTTCCAGCTTGTATCATTTTTTAAAAGTACCTGATTCCTTATGCACTGCTCTATCTTGACAAGAGTCAGATCAGACCAAAAATGGTGTATTGCTGCCATATCTGGGCTGGAGCTGCCCAATCCTCACTTTCCAGCTTGTATCACTTTAAAAAGTACCTGACTCCTTATGCACTGCTCTATCTTGACAAGAGTCAGATCAGACCAAAAATGGTGTATTGCGGCCATATCTGGGCTGGAGCTTCCCAATCCTCACTTTCCAGCTTGTATCACTTTAAAAAGTACCTGACTCCCTATGGCCTGCTCTATCTTTACAAAAGTCTGATCAGACCAAAAATGGTGTATTGCTGCCATATCTGGGCTGGAGCTTCCCAATCCTCACTTTCCAGCTTGTATCACTTTAAAAAGTACCTGACTCCTTATGCACTGCTCTATCTTGACAAGAGTCAGATCAGACCAAAAATGGTGTATTGCTGCCATATCTGGGCTGGAGCTACCCAATCCTCACTTTCCAGCTTGTATCACTTTAAAAAGTACCTGATTCCTTATGCACTGCTCTATCTTGACAAGAGTCAGATCAGACCAAAAATGGTGTATTGCTGCCATATCTGGGCTGGAGCTACCCAATCCTCACTTTCCAGCTTGTATCACTTTAAAAGTACCTGATTCCTTATGCACTGCTCTATCTTGACAAGAGTCAGATCAGACCAAAAATGGTGTATTGCTGCCATATCTGGGCTGGAGCTACCCAATCCTCACTTTCCAGCTTGTATCACTTTAAAAAGTACCTGACTCCTTATGCACTGCTCTATCTTGACAAGAGTCAGATCAGACCAAAAATGGTGTATTGCTGCCATATCTGGGCTGGAGCTACCCAATCCTCACTTTCCAGCTTGTATCATTTTAAAAAGTACCTGACTCCTTATGCACTCCTCTATCTTTTCAAGAGTCAGATCAGACCAAAAATGGTGTATTGCTGCCATATCTGGGCTGGAGCTTCCCAATCCTCACTTTCCAGCTTGTATCACTTTAAAAATACCTGACTCCTTATGCACTGCTCTTTCTTGACAAGAGTCAGATCAGACCAAAAATGGTGTATTGCTGCCATGTCTGGACTGGAGCTTCCAAATCCTCACTTTCCAGCTTGTATCACTTTAAAAAGTACCTGACTCCTTATGGCCTGCTCTAGCTTTACAAGAGTCAGATCAGACCAAAAATGGTGTATTGCTGCCATATCTGGGCTGGAGCTGCCCAATCCTCACTTTCCAGCTTGTATCACTTTAAAAAGTACCACTTTGCTCTATCTTTACAAGAGTCAGATCAGACCAAAAATGGTATTGCTGCCATATCTGGTCTGGAGCTGCCCAATCCTCACTGTCCAGCTTGTATCACTTTAAAAAAGTACCTGACTCATTCCTTATGCACTGCTCTTCTTGACAAGAGTCAGATCAGACCAAAAATGGTGTATTGCTGCCATATCTGGGCTGGAGCTACCCAATCCTCACTTTCCAGCTTGTATCATTTTAAAAAAGTACCTGACTCCTTATGCACTCCTCTATCTTTTCAAGAGTCAGATCAGACCAAAAATGGTGTATTGCTGCCATATCTGGGCTGGAGCTCCTCACTTTCCAGCTTGTATCACTTTAAAAAGTACCTGACTCCTTATGCACTGCTCTTTCTTGACAAGAGTCAGATCAGACCAAAAATGGTGTATTGCTGCCATATCTGGGCTGGAGCTTCCCAATCCTCACTTTCCAGCTTGTATCACTTTAAAAAGTACCTGACTCCTTATGGCCTGCTCTATCTTTACAAGAGTCAGATCAGACCAAAAATGGTGTATTGCTGCCATATCTGGGCTGGAGCTGCCCAATCCTCACTTTCCAGCTTGTATCACTTTAAAAAGTACCAGACACCTTATGCCCTGCTCTATCTTTACAAGAGTCAGATCAGACCAAAAATGGTGTATTGCTGCCATATCTGGTCTGGAGCTGCCCAATCCTCACTGTCCAGCTTGTATCACTTTAAAAAGTACCTGACTCCTTATGCCCTGCTCTATCTTTACAAGAGTCAGATCAAACCCCAAATGGTGTATTGCTGCCATATCTGGGCTGGAGCTGCCCAATCCTTTTAAAAAGTACCTGACTCCTTATGCCCTGCTCTATCTTTACAAGAGTCAGATCAGACCAAAAATGGTGTATTGCTGCCATATCTGGTCTGGAGCTGCCCAATCCTCACTTTCCAGCTTGTATCACTTTAAAAAGTACCTGACTCCTTATGCCCTGCTCTATCTTTACAAGAGTCAGATCAGACCCCAAATGGTGTATTGCTGCCATATCTACGCTGGAGCTGCTCAATCTTCACTATCTCGCCTCGAAAGCATTCAAAATGCTTACGCGGCCTTGTGGGTGATGAATTATTCGTTATCATACTACCCTTATTTAACGAATGAAATGTTGTTACCTTTTCACTACTATATCATTATTACTATATCAGATGTTCGTACAAATTACATTCCTCGGTTAAAACAGATATATTAAGAAAGTCAGACAGCTCATTTTGCTGAACAGTTACTGTGTAAAACAAACTCCCTAGAGAATGCTTCCCTGACAACTCCAATCTTCGTCACCTTAATTCCAAGGTTCATCTATCCTACTTGTCCTCATAATACTCTCTTACTTCCCTGTTACACCTCAATAACCCACTACATTGAGTGGCTCTTGCGTCTTTTATTGGATGAAGTAACAGTAAAAATGAATAAAATAAACAGGTGGGAAAATTATAATTACATTTTTTCGTTTTTTTTAATTTGTTCACCCTAGTCAAGGCAACAAAGCCACTAACACGGAAGCGGCTACTGAGTTTGAAAGGATATAAGAAAAATGTTATGGTAATTTACCTACGCACACATGGACTCTCCCAGCTATAAATAGGAGCAAGTAATGCATTTTGAAGAGATTTCTTTAAGTTTCCAGCGGTCAGCTCTGACAGTCAGACCGAACATTCTTGCTGTAACACTCTCCTTTGTATATGTTTGTATTACTGTTTCTGTTAATATATTTGTTTAATTCGATGCCTCACTTGTGTCTTTATTTCTGGCCCTAACAAGGTCACAACAAAAAATAAAAACATTATGAAGGAGAGAGCACAATAAAAGAAAAGACAATAAGAAGACAGAAGGTAACGATTGACATTGCATTTAAATTTTTGAAGATCAAAGGCAATAAAGCCACTAGGATGCAAGAGGTTACCGAGTGTCAGAGAATATGAGAAAAACTACTATTAAGGAGAGAGGACAATAAAAAGACAAGGATTAAGAAGACAGAAGATAATGATTGACATTGCATTTAAATTTTTGAAGATCAAAGGCAATAAAGCCACTAGGATGCAAGAGGTTACCGAGTGTCAGAGAATATGAGAAAAACTACTATTAAGGAGAGAGGACAATAAAAAGACAAGGATTAAGAAGACAGAAGATAACGATTGGCATTGCATTTAAATTTTTGTAGATCAAAGGCAATAAAGCCACTAGGATGCAAGAGGTTACTGAGTGTCAGAGAATATGAGAAAAACTACTATTAAGGAGAGAGGACAATAAAAAGACAAGGATTAAGAAGACAGAAGATAATGATTGACATTGCATTTAAATTTTTGCAGATCAAAGGCAATAAAGCCACTAGGATGCAGGAGGTTACCGAGTGTCAGAGAATATGAGAAAAACTACTATTAAGGAGAGAGGACAATAAAAAGACAAGGATTAAGAAGACAGAAGATTACGACTGACATTGCATTTAAATTTTTGAAGATCAAAGTTTACTGGGAAGCAAGGTGCCGGAAGAGAGTTCCACAAGCGAGAAATGCGAGAAAAGAAACCGTTAAGATAGAACTTACTGTCACATCTAGCCATTCGATCTCTAAAATGATGAGATCTTTCCCTCAACCTATTTGTGTGTATAAGTTCAATAAATGTGGCCACCACAGAGGAAAGTTCCCCAGAACAATTACCATGAAAGTATTTATAGAAAAGGCACAGGGAAGCTACATTACGGCGGTGGAAACGAGACTGAAGCTGAAATACCTGGGCACAGGATGAATGACATTGCAGATCTTTAGATTTTATCAAGAGCTTTAAATATATATCAGGAGCACCAGAACAGCGGTATTTTTAGCGTGGACGAACGGTAGACTTGTAAACATATAACTTAGAATCTATGGGAGAGAAGAACTGTCTCGCACGACGCAGAGAACCAATTTTCTTTACAATTAATTAGGTTTTAAATAAATTTTAATTAAAATATCATACGTACAGCTGGAATCTTGTTTTTTTGTTTTTCCAACTAATATAGTTTGATGTGGTTAAAATGAAAATTCAGAAATAAAACAATGGAATCCGAAGTAAAAACTTTCTCGAGTTGTAAATTATGGTCACACTGTCGTGTCTCAAATAGACGTCTCTTTCCCGCCGGCAATTAACTATTTTTGAAAAAAAAAAAATTTCCAGACATTTTTATTCCAACCTCCCTCACTTGATAATATTCTCGAACACTTCCTACCTGGACGATTCTATACGATGTCTCCTGAAATATTCTTTAAGTTTTTATGGTTAAAATCGATATGATTTTGCATTGCAATCATGACAGTTTTCCCTCTAATTTTTTGATGACGTGACCTTGCACTACAGTCGAATATTGATCAACACCCAACACGATGCTCATTATATTTACTGCATTATTTTTTCCACTCGCTGTTTTTTCTAATCCGCCTTGTTTACAGAACTTGAGAATAAGTTATTAATCAACTTTAACCATAGAATAATGTCTGATAATTATAGCTTTAAACCGCTTAAATATAATATTTCATATATTGTATGAACGTAATTGGGCAGAAGCCTTTTTTCTATTTTTATTTAATTATTGCTTCATTCAAAAAAATTATATAGAACCACTTTGGTGTCAAGATCTCTGATAGTGTCATTCCCTGCTGTCCGCGTCCTCTCTCACCGTACACACGCTTGCGCCACCACAGCTTTCATGATGTTTTAATATTATCAAAGATGTTAAGCATGATTTCTGACGACATCATCAATGGCAATTCATTTTGTAATTATCTCGATATTGTTATATATGAAAGTTATTTTACAGTTTCATCATAGAATAATGTGTGATAATTATAGAACTGAATTGCCAAAATCGTACATTTTTTATCTGAACACGAACAATGAACAGCAGGCTTAAGGTATCATCATGTTGAAACATTGGTTCTTGTACGATCAACGAAGTTAAGCAACGTCGAGCCTAATCAGTACCTAGATGGCGGGTGACCTCTTGGGAATATGAGATGATGTAAGCTAGAATGTGCGGTTGGTAATGGCTCGGAATTTTTAATCAGAGAGCTGAGTTCCAATTCCTATTGGGTTAGTTTATTCACATATCCTTGGGAAAAGGTATGAATTCACATTTTCTCCCTCCAGCTATGGGTTAATTAGTAAGACTTGTATCATTAAATCAGCATTATATACCCCCCACACACAAAAAAAATTAACAATCTAAAAACAGTTTTAGGATTTAGCTAACCTGCAAAGAGCTGACAAAGCCGTAAAAAATAAAACGAATCGAACAATATCAATAAAAGGGTATTGTAAAAAAATATTTTTGGCCTGCTAAAATCGTTCTGGGTTTTTCTTACATTTCATTTAAGTAGATCCCCGACCATCAAGAAAATTTTAGATATGACTTCTTTTTTGTGTCGTGTCACTAGAAAACGGGACGACTATGATACTCCACAACTTCCTAACATTTGTAGATATAAGCAATATCTGTCGCCTTACTCTCCGTCCTAATCCCTGATCTGCTATCCGTTTACTAAAACTCGTTAATTAGGTCGATCATTGCTCTCCACAACTTCCTATCTTTTGTAGCTATAAGCAATATTTGTCTCCTTACTCTCCGCCCTAATCCCTGATCTGCTATCCGTTTACTAAAACTCGTTAAGTAGTGTGGCACCTTGCATTATTAGAAATATTCATAGAAATATGATTTAATTTTTTCTTACTCGGTTTACTAAACAAGTTGTTAATTTTTTTTTTAAAACGGAAAATAATTGAGTTGAAAATAATTCACTAAGATTGTACTTAGACGATCTTAAGGGAAGAAGAAGGAAGGGGAAAGAGAGAGGTCGAGAAATACAAAAAGCGGTCATTAACAAAAACACGAGTCAGAAAGATATCTTAGCTAGCATGTTGACCGAATTTTTTAAAGACAATTGGAAGAATAGAATTAGAAATAATAAAAAAGAAAAGAAAGGGAAAGACATGATATCAAAACGGGCCGCTTGATGAAAACCAGATATCGGTCAAAGCATCTAGCCTACTTTTGCGTAGAAAGACACCTTATCAAATTGGAGAAAGGGAAATTCTTTTAGAACAATAGAAATGAAAACGAAATCTTAATCAGAGAAAAAAAGTGTTTTTGGGTTGAGGGAGTGACCGGTGGAACGGTATACAGATTCTGAGCTGTTAAAAAATTAGAACCCCCACATTGACGAGTGAAAGATGTTTTCAATTCAGATAAATTAAGATTTTCTGACTGCCGGGTCTGACAAAAAACAAGAGGTGAAAAAAACGATTGTCTCAGATCACAGATGGCGACAATATTCTTTCCTGAAGTCACAACTAATTAGCGGCAGGCTGTGTTAACAAAACCCAGGTGAGAAAAAAGCCAAGATTATCATTTTTCGTACGTGCGAAAAAAAAGCCAACTTAGATTTTTTTTTTTTTAAAACAAGAACGATGTAACCACGCCCGAAAGGAGGAGAAAGGATGCTCGATCAATAACAATTGGTCGGAAACGGTCACGTGATCTGCAGAAAAGAAGAGAAAGAAATGCCCGATCAGGAACCATTGGTCGAAAAACGGTCACCTGACATACAAGAGACTAAGAGAGATGGGTGTGCACCTCCCCACAAAAGGCACTGTGAGGAAGTAGGGGTGAAAACAATAGCGATAATGAGAAATCAAAAATAATGCGACTTTTGGAATTATCGAGAAAACCCCTGACGCTGACAGACCCACCCCAGTTTGTTGCGGCGTCAATAAAAGCAGGACCCCAGTCGACAGAAATGAGTTGGAGTTGAGAGTTGCAGCTGGACCGCGGGCAGGGATAGAGCCTGAACGCGGGCATCAGGCCCGATTCACTCGCCCTTTGCGGGCAAAAGAATCCTCAGACAAAAATCCTCCCAGCCCAAGTCGAAGACAGAAGAGTTCAGCCCCGGACGGCAGCGAGAAGAGATCACCTCGAACGACAGAGAGTTGCGGCTGAGTTGCGGCAAGAGATCCTTCCAGCCCAAGTCGAAGACAAGAGAACTTCCAGCCTAAGTCGACGAAGAAGAAGAAATACGACTCAAGTCGAAGAGAAGAATCAACTGCGAATGATCGATAGAAATTAGCCCCAGTGTCGAACCAAACCACACTCCGACATACACAATTCTAAAGAGTAGGCAATTCGAAATCTTTAGGTTGTGTGATAGAAAACTTGGTGCCATAGTCCACAGAGCGGGTCGGGAAATGAGAACAATTTTGTTTTTATGTAACGGACATTAAGATATAAAAAGGTTGTTACCCATTTTTTTCATCAGCAATCTTTTTTGTCTCGTGAGTTTATTTTCTCTTTTATTTGTGTTTTGCCACCCCGTCGGACTCAACTTGTCGGCCCCAATCCCTGCTGGTCCCGTCTGTCTAAGATCTAAACACAGCGTGGGT
Organism: Acanthosepion pharaonis; assembly: GCA_903632075.3. Classification (NCBI taxonomy): domain Eukaryota; kingdom Metazoa; phylum Mollusca; class Cephalopoda; order Sepiida; family Sepiidae; genus Acanthosepion; species Acanthosepion pharaonis. Next base: position 1,717,087 of record CAHIKZ030005433.1, on the reverse strand, counting down.
AGACAGACCGGAGATCGGTACAGTTGCTTTAGTGACCAGGTATTGGAAGCGAGTCAGGAAAGGGCGAGGCTGGTGATCATCTGACCAAGGGGTTGGAGCGGCACGCTTGGACCCAGGAGGAGCGACCAGGAGGAGCGACGTCACCGTTGGCGCCGTAACCAAAGGATCCGACCCTGGGCCAGGTGTGTAACCGTCACAAGTGGTGCCGTGACCAACGGATCAACCCTGAGACAACCACGTCACATATGGTGCCGTGGTGACCGAGGGATTCAACCCTGAGAAGACCACGATCGACCGCCGTTGCTGAAAATTCAGACAGAACTCAGAACGACCGGGGACCAAAGGAAAAGAAAGAACAGAATCGTCTGTAAGGTAGGACACCTTGTTTTGTTTCCCAACCTCGATTGTTGCTGTATAGACTGTCTTTCTCTGTAGACATGTCAGATTATGATTCGGATAGAGCAGTGGGGGGTGAAGAAGAAGTAGGGCGGGGGTTGTCAGTGGATTTAAAGGAAGCTGTTGGGTGGACCGAGGGTCCCAGTATTTGATGGCAGCGGGAAGGAGTTTAAAAACTGGCTGGCAATCCTCGAGAAGAGCCGAACCATCTACGAGCTCTCGGACCAAGAAACCCTGTATTTGGCATACGATGCCACAAAGGGAAAAAGCGTCTGAGTTCGTGAGGGGCTCTTGGAGAACCAACCCCTTGGCTTGGGAAGAAATAAAAAAAACTGCTGACCAAAGAATTCGCCGACGAAGGTACGGCCATAGAGGCCATGAGGGCCCTTTAAAACTGACACAGCTACGGGATGAAACCCCGGGAGAATTAGGGGCCCGAGCAGGGGAAGCTATCGTCATTGGCATTCCCCGAAGTGGTCAGGGATAATGCGGTTATGCAGGCTCAACTGGCGGACCTGTATGTAGAGGCGCTGAGCGACGAGCGTGTTCGTCACGACGTATTGAAAGAAGGACCGCTCAGACTGTCGGCAGCGATAGAGCTGGCCAGGGAGAGCCAGGGGTGTGGGATAAAGTGAAGAGGTGTGGGAAGAAGCAGATACCAAGTCAGGAGGCTGGAAGAAGGGGGGTAGGCGGAAGAACCCCGTGTGGAATCAGAGGGTTAAGGAAGAGGTGGATCAGGCAGAATTATGGGAGGAGGACCCCAATAGAAGGGCATGGTCGACCAGGCATGGCTTTTATAAGCCCACGCCGGGTCGATACGGGCTGGTCTGCTGGACCTGTGGGTACGAGGGACCACAGGGCGGCGGAATGTCCGACGAAGTGGGGGTTGCCCCAGACTTCAATCAGGACAGATGCACCAGGTGTGGTAAGAAAGGACACCTGGCCAAGTGGTGCGGGCTGAGGAAGGGTGCCCCACCGATATTAACAAAGAAGGCTGAGCCCAAGAGACCGTCCCAGGGAAAAGCCAGCGGGCCACCCCAGAATTAAGAGGAGGGTGGCCCAGTTAAAAAGGAGAGAAATAAAAGCTTGGACCAGTGGGTGGGCGAACCGCTTGAATAGAGGACAGGTTCCCCGAGGATGAACACAAGGCCAACCCAGTTAAAAAAGGAAAGAGCAAAATGTTGGACATGTGGTCGGGCGGGCCACTTGGCGGCAAGCTGTCCAGCAAGAAGGTGCTGGTTTTGCAGGAGGCCAGGACACCTGAAAAGAAACTGTATTCTTAAAACGGCCATGGGAGACCAGGAGAGGTCCGGCCAGGGTCGCCCAGGTGCAGGGGGCGCAGAACTCCACCTCATAAAAAAAATGAAGGTGATTTATTACTACCGGCGCCTATGGCTGGGTTAACCCAAAGGTGGGGACCCAGGAAGAAGAAAGCTCAGGTGTTCTCTTCGCTAACGCAAGAGAGAAACTATCCTGTAGAGCAGAGATAGGTGGTAGAGATGAGGGGCTTTGGTGGACACAGGAGCATCTGTGTCATTGATGAGAGAGGAGACATACAGGCGGGTGAAACGGAAGAAAGGTTACAGGAAGCGGACATAGAGATCACGCAAGCAGATGGCCCCCCCTGGAGATAAAAGGGATGGTGAGGCTCCCGGTGAGGATTGGGAGGGTGAAAAGCACCCAAAATTTTTACGTAACCCCCGACCTGTGTACGGAGGCAATCTTGGGAGAAAGATTGGCTCCGGAGCCAAGGGCCCAGATTGAGTTTAATCCTACTGTGTTGGTGGTGAACGGCGAGAGAACGCCATTGGGATGCCCACCAGAGGAAGAGATAACCATAGTGGTGGAGGAAGATGTAAAGTTACCTCCTAGGACCGCAGTGTCGGGAAAGGGTAGGCTAATGTCAGAAAAAAAGGTACGGAGAGGACCTCTGCAGTTGGTCCCTGTAGAAGAAAAGGGCCTAGAAGATAACGAGGTAACCCTGTGCGAAACGGTAGTGGAGGCAGCCGAGTTGGTGCCCATTATGATGGTGAACCAGGCCCAAAAGACTATCAAGGTTAGGAGAGGGGAGAAGATAGGAAGAGCACTTCCCCTACGAACTCTGAATCGGGTGAGATTCGAGGAGGAACGAAGGAAGCTAGTAGAGCAAACAAAAGGAATCTTAGATGAGGATATATTAGCACCGGATCAATTTAGAACCAGAGTGGGGGGTCTGTTAAGGAACAATCGAGATGTGGTAGCCCAGTCAGATAAGGAACTAGGTCAGACCCACACAGTCGAAATGAAAATCGACACCGGAGACCACCCCTGTGAAATTAAAACCCTACCGAACACCTATACATAAAAGACCCCTTGTAGAAGAGGCAGTAGAGGAAATGTTGGAAGCTGGGATGATCGAAAGATCGATCTCTCCTTGGAGCTTCCCAATAGTAATAGTAGGTAAGAAAGATGGCGGCCACCGTTTCTGTGTAGATTTTTAGAAAGCTGAATTCTATATCGAAGCCGTTGGCGGTGCCATTGCCATTGATAGACGACATTTGGCATTATTAGGGAAGGCAAAGTACTTCTCTACGTTGGACTTGAGGTCCAGGTATTGGCAAGTAGCCCTGGATGAGGCTGACAAGGAGAAGGCCGCATTCGCGTGTCACCTGGGACTGTTTCAGTTCAGAGTGATGCCATTCGGTTTAGCTAATGCCCCGGAGTCTTCCAACAGCTAATGTCAATAGTGTTAGGAGGATACGAGAGCTTTGCCATGGCGTATTTAGACGATATCTTGATATTTTCGGAACAGTGGAACAACACTTTTTTCATTTAAGACAGGTGTTGGGAAGGTTGAGAAACACGGATTAAAATTGAAATTGTCAAAGTGTCAGTTTCTGAGGGAAGAAACTAGGTATTTAAAGCTTCGTCATAAACGGAGACGGTATTAAACCGACATGGATAAGGTAAAGGTCATAAAGGAAATGCCAGAGCCTAAGACAGTGAGGCAGGTAAGAGGTTTTATAGGAGCTATAGGCTACTACCGGCGCTTCGTCCCGGCATTTTCAAGAATTGCCATACCGCTAGTGGCCCTGACGAAGAAATACGCTAGGTTCAAGTGGACAGAGGACTGTCAACGAGCATTTGATTCGCTAAAAGAACAGTTGACAACCGTCCCACTGCTGACGTACCCAGACCTCAACAAGCCCATGATATTATACACGGATGCCAGTGAGCAGTGTGTAGGAGCAGTACTTACCCAGCCGTGTCCTGATAAGGAAGGACCAGTGCCAGGCATACCAGAGGAAGTACCGATATACTTCCTCTCCCATAAACTCTCAGAGACACAACAGAGGTGGCCAGTAATAGAGAGGGAAGCATATGCTATCATGTATGCTCTCCAAAACTGGACTACTATTTAAATGGTGCGGTCTTCACTATAAAGACAGACCACAAGCCTCTGCAGTACCTATTGCAGGCAAAGTGGACAAATAATAAGAAAAATTCAACAGTGGGCACTTAAGTTAAGTGGCTACCACTGTAAGATAGAGTATTTGGCAGGAAAAGAAAACACGTGCGCAGATTTACTCTCAAGAATACCGAAGCAACTGGAAGAAAGATCTGTAAAGTTAGAACAGGGAGTAGATGATAAAGCCTATAGAATAGGAGTAATTAACTCTAATAAGCTAAAAGATCGCCCTATATTAGAATCGGACGAAGAAGGGGACGCCCAGATAATAACCGATCCCTACTGGACAGAAGGAATTGAAAAGGAGCAAGCAGACAGTGAAATAGCTGCTCTGAGAGAGAAAAGGTAAAGGCAGGAGAGACCACCAAGTATGCCATAATAGAGGAAAGGCTGTATTATCTCTCAGGAAGGGATGAAGAAGTCAAACCCAAGTTGTATGTGCCCAAAAGTTTAAGACCAGAGATATTGGAACAGTGCCACGAAAGGTTGGGTCACATGGGAATTGATAGGACATGTGATCTCATAGGAAGAAAGTACTATTGGCCCAAACTGTACGGAGAAGTCACTAACTATGTTCGGAGTTGTGTAGTGTGCCAGTCGCAGAGCAGAAGGCAGGAAATGGCACCCTTGGAGGAGACAGACGTACCAAACTTCCCCTTCGAGAAAGTGAGTATGGATGTATCAGGACCATATGGGGAAACTGCACAAGGAAACAACTATATAGTGAGTTTTGTCGATTGGCTAACAAATTGGCCTGAGGCATTTGCAGTACCAGACAAAGAAGGCCAGAACTGTGGCCGGGTTGATAATAAGCGAAATCTTCCCTAGGTATGGTGCCCTATTGCAATTGGTAACAGATAATGGCACGGAGAATGTGAACAGCATCATGAGAGAGGTTTGACAAGTTTGAATGTAGAGCACATAAAAACATCCCCATATCACCCCCCCAGGGAAATGCTAAAGTGGAAAGGTTTCATAGAACCTTGGGAGATGTATTAGCCAAGTTGGTCAGAGAAAACACTGGAAATTGGGACTTGTATTTGACGCAGGCTCTGGCGGCCGTGAGGTTTACGATAAACAGAAACCTCCAGATTTTCTCCTTATTTTTTGTTGTTTGGCAGAGACGTGGTCCTGCCTGTAGATAACCTACTGAAGCCCCGAAGAAGGTATATGGGAGAAGATCATCATCAACTATTGCTGGAACAGCAACATAAGATATTCGTACAGGCCAGAAGAAGAATAAAGAGGGCCCAGAAGAAAAGAAATGAGAGGGTGAATGCTGAAAGAAAGGTGGTAGAATTGAAGGTTGGAGACCCTGTCTACTATAAAATCCACCAGAGAGAAGGAAAACTGGACCAGAGATGGGAACCGTACTACCGGATAGTAGAGCAGACAGGCCCCAGTATCATATGTAATATGGGATCAAGTGGCAGGACGAGCGAGGAGGTTCATGCCAATGATCTGAAGAAGGCTGAAATAGCTAACCTGGAAATGAGCGAGCCGAGGCCTAAGAAGACAAGGAAAAGGAAGGTAACTCTGGTTGAACCGGAAGGAATGGAGACGGAGGAAGACTCCGAAGAAGATGAGAGATAGGTCGACTTGACCAGATAAACGAAGCAGTCCGAGTGACAGAGTTGGAACCCTCAGCGGGGATTAGCGATGTTCAGTCGTCGACTGAATCAGTGCAGAAAGACCCCGTGAGATCGCCATCACCCCCCATGTCCGAAGAAAAGGAAGAAAAAAGACGAAGAGGTCCAATCAAGCAGTCAGAAGGCTCTAAAAAAGAGACACCCTGAACAGGACGAAGGACCCAGCGAGTGGGAGGAGGAGGATCGAATACCCTTTCCCAGCAAGGAAAGGATAAAGAACAGGAGAAGTTTAGACATAGAGTCGAGAGGTATTGAAGACATTCAAGGCGAAGACTCTAAACAGAAAGAAGAATCAGGGGATGAAGAAGAGGACAAAAAACCTCCTGGACAGGAGTTAAACCCAGAAAAGAAGGTTAGAGGTTGAACAGGAATCACCTCAGAAGATGAGATCAGGGAGGAGAAGAACCCCAAATCTCAGTAGAACAAAAGGGCTGTGCAGAATAGAAGCATTTAGTGTCGACAGATAACGACACTGGCTCATCAAAATCCTATTGGCTGACTATGGTAGATGTGAGTGGAGGGATGGAGTCGCGGGCTGCACCTCACAAGGGACGGAAGAAGATCATTGGCATTATTGATTGGCCACCAGTGGTGTCATGAAGTACGACCTTTAGAGTGGGCGCCACGCACACCTGACCGGACCATTCTGTCTGCTAGAGGTTAGTTAGGGGAGGGAAGAGCCGAACTAAGAGAAAAGTTATGAAATGATTGAGTGATGAGTCGAGCGAGACTAAGTGATTGTGAAGAATAACAACAAGAGAATTTGTTACCTTTCAGGAATGATGGCAAGGTAGAAGGTGGAAGCAGACTACATAGCATTAAATTCGGGGAGAACGAAATTTATGTTGCTATCAGCTGAAGAAGCTAGAAGGTGTAGAGATGATACCCTGGGGACTTGTACCTCGTTGAGCCCTATCTATAAAACTGGTAACCGCAGAATGTGCATATTAGAATTGTTTGAAGGGAAGGGGAAGGAATCAAAAGAATCTGCCAAGTAGAGATATTAACAAACTCAGCATTACCACAAGCTATCAGTGTTTCAGACAGGGTGTGGGCAGTAGCCACACAGAAACATATCAGCCTGTCTAGGGTATGTGGGGAGAGTCCACAAGGACATTAAGAATAATAAGGCCACCGTTATCCCTGGTGACGCTACCCATGGGATGTTCGGCGGTTGGGGTGTCCATCTCCTTGCCCCCTATTACCAGATGGAAGAAAGGTATGAAGAAAAAGATTCACTCATAGAGATGATTGGTAGAGGCTTAGTCAATTGTACAGAATTATGGGAGCCGATAGTGAAGAGATTCTCTAATGTCACCTTAAATAAGATGCCAGTATTAATGAAGCCAATAGAAAAGATCGATATGGATCACTTAAGGGATAAGTTAAGTGCGTTGGGAGACGAAGGTGTAGCTTGGGAAGACGATGAGCAGATCGCGATAAGTTGGTCAATAGTGATGGGTACATTCCTAGTTATAGCCATCGGGGTGTAATAATATGGAAGATTAAGAGTAAGAGAAGATTGGCGAACGACAGTCTAGTGAGCATGCAGCAACTCGAGAGGGAGATGCCGAGCAGTGTTCCTTACTCAGACAGGACTGGCGAAGAAATTGCTGAAAGACCAATGGAGGAGGCTGGCGTGAGACCACCACGTGCGGCGGAAAAACCTCCCACGGCAGAGAGGAAAACATTGACCAAGAAGAACAAACCCTAGTGAACACATCTGCACCTACAAACACACGCACACATTACCTTGCATGTAAAACAGAAGAAAATGAAAAGAACATTTCATTGCATGTAGAACAGAAGAAAATGAAAAGAACATTACATTGCCTGTAGAACAAAAGAAAATGAAACAAACATTTCATTGCATGTAGAACAAAAGAAAATGAAAAGAACATTTCATTGCATGTAGAACAAAAGAAAATGGAAAGAACATTACCCTTGCATGTTAGAAAGTAGAATAGAATTGCATGAGACAAATGCACGGTGCATGTTAAATGATGTAATTGGGTTTAGGTGTCATTTACGGGTAAATGACAAATCAGTTAGGGAGGATTGTGGCACCTTGCATTATTAAAATATTCATAGAAATATGATTTAATTTTTTCTTACTCGGTTTACTAAACAAGTTGTTGATTTTTTTTTTAAAACGGAAAATAATTGAGTTGAAAATAATTCACTAAGATTGTACTTAGACGATCTTAAGGGAAGAAGAAGGAAGGGAAAAGAGAGAGGTCGAGAAATACAAAAAGCGGTCATTAACAAAAACACGAGTCAGAAAGATATCTTAGCTAGCATGTTGACCGAATTTTTAAAGACAATTGGAAGAATAGAATTAGAAATAATAAAAAAAGAAAAAAAGGGAAAAGACATGATATCAAAACGGGCCGCTTGATGAAAACCAGATATCGGTCAAAGCATCTAGCCTACTTTTGCGTAGAAAGACACCTTATCAAATTGGAGAAAGGGAAATTCTTTTTAGAACAATAGAAATGAAAACGAAATCTTAATCAGAGAAAAAGTGTTTTTGGGTTGAGGGGAGTGACCGGTGGAACGGTATACAGATTCTGAGCTGTTAAAAATTAGAACCCCCACATTGACGAGTGAAAGATGTTTTCAATTCAGATAAATTAAGATTTTCTGACTGCCGGGTCTGACAAAAAACAAGAGGTGAAAAAAACGATTGTCTCAGATCACAGATGGCGACAATATTCTTTCCTGAAGTCACAACTAATTAGCGGCAGGCTGTGTTAACAAAACCCAGGTGAGAAAAAGCCAAGATTATCATTTTTCGTACGTGCGAAAAAGGCCAACTTAGATTTTGTTTTTTTTTTAAAAACAAGAACGATGTAACCACGCCCGAAAGGAGGAGAAAGGATGCTCGATCAATAACAATTGGTCGGAAACGGTCACGTGATCTGCAGAAAGAAGAAAAGAAATGCCCGATCAGGAACCATTGGTCGAAAAACGGTCACCTGACATACAAGAGACTAAGAGAGATGGGTGTGCACCTCCCACAAAAGGCACTGTGAGGAAGTAGGGGTGAAAACAATAGCGATAATGAGAAATCAAAAATAATGCGACTTTTGGAATTATCGAGAAAACCCTGACGCCGACAGACCCACCCCAGTTTGGTGCGGCGTCAAATAAAGCAGGACCCCCAGTCTACAGAAATGAGTTGGAGTTGAGAGTTGCAGCTGGACCGCGGGCAGGGATAGAGCCTGAACGCGGGCATCAGGCCCGATTCACTCGCCCTTTGCGGGCAAAAGAATCCTCAGACAAGAAATCCTCCCAGCCCAAGTCGAAGACAGAAGAGTTCAGCCCCTGACGGCAGCGAGAAGAGATCACCTCGGACGACAGAGAGTTGCAGCTGAGTTGCGGCAAGAGATCCTTCCAGCCCAAGTCGAAGACAAGAGAACTTCCAGCCTAAGTCGACGAAGAAGAAAAACGACTCAAGTCGAAGAGAAGAATCAACTGCGAATGATCGATAGAAATTAGCCCCAGTGTCGAACCAAACCACACTCCGACATACACAATTCTAAAGAGTAGGCAATTCGAAATCTTTAGATTGTGTGATAGAAAACTTTGGTTTGTGTGATTGCCATAGTCCACAGAGCGGGTCGGGAAATGAGAACAATTTTGTTTTTATGTAACGGACATTAAGATATAAAAGGTTGTTACCCATTTTTTTCATCAGCAATCTTTTTGTCTCGTGAGTTTATTTTCTCTTTTATTTGTGTTTTTGCCACCCCGTCGGACTCAACTTGTATCGGCCCCAATCCCTGCTGGTCCCGTCTGTCTAAGATCTAAACACAGCGTGGGTAGACAGACCGGAGATCAGTACAGTTGCTTTAGTGACCAGGTATTGGAAGCGAGTCAGGAAAGGCGAGGCTGGTGATCATCTGACCAAGGGGTTGGAGCGGCACGCTTGGACCCAGGAGGAGCGACCAGGAGGAGCGACGTCACCGTTGGCGCCGTAACCAAAGGATCCGACCCTGGGCCAGGTGTGTAACCGTCACAGTAGGTTGATCATTGTTCTCCACAACTTCCTATCATTTGTAGCTATGAGCAATATTTGTCGCCTTACTCTCCGTTCTAATCCCTGATCTGATATCCGTTTACTAAAACTCGTTAAGTAGGTTGATCATTGCTCTCCACAACTTCCTATCATTTGTAGCTATAAGCAATATTTGTCTCCTTACTCTCCGTCCTAATCCCTGATCTGCTATCCGTTTACTAAAACTCGTTAACTAGGTTGATCATTGCTCTCCACAACTTCCTATCATTTGTAGCTATAAGCAATATTTGTCGCCTTACTCTCCGTTCTAATCCCTGTTCTGATATCCGTTTACTAAAACTCGTTAAGTAGGTCGATCATTGCTCTCCACAACTTCCTATCATTTGTAGCTATGAGCAATATTTGTCGCCTTACTCTCCGTCCTAATCCCTGATCTGCTATCCGTTTACTAAAACTCGTTAAGTAGGTTGATCATTGCTCTCCACAACTTCCTATCATTGGTAGCTATAAGCAATATTTGTCGCCTTACTCTCCGTCCTAATCCCTGATCTGCTATCCGTTTACTAAAACTCGTTAACTAGGTTGATCATTGCTCTCCACAACTTCCTATCATTTGTAGCTATAAGCAATATTTGTCCCTTACTCTCCGTCCTAATCCTGATCTGCTATCCGTTTACTAAAACTCGTTAAATGGGTTGATCATTGCTCTCCACAACTTCCTATCATTGGTAGCTATAAGCAATATTTGTCACCTTACTCTCCGTCCTAATCCCTGATCTGCTATCCGTTTACTAAAACTCGTTAACTAGCTTGATCATTGCTCTCCACAACTTCCTATCATTTGTAGCTATAAGCAATATTTGTCGCCTTACTCTCCGTCCTAATCCCTGATCTGCTATCCGTTTACTAAAACTCGTTAAGTAGGTTGATCATTGCTCTCCACAACTTCCTATCATTTGTATCTATAAGCAATATTTGTCGCCTTACTCTCCGTCCTAATCCCTGATCTGATATCCGTTTACTAAAGCTCGTTAACTAGGTTGATCATTGCTCTCCACAACTTCCTATCATTTGTAGCTATGAGCAATATTTGTCGCCTTACTCTCCGTCCTAATCCCTAATATGATATCCGTTTACTAAAACTCGTTAACTAGGTTGATCATTGCTCTCCACAACTTCCTATCATTTGTAGCTATAAGCAATATTTGTCGCCTTACTCTCAGTCCTAATCCCTGATCTGCTATCCGTTTACTAAAACTCGTTAAGTAGGTTGATCATTGCTCTCCACAACTTCCTATCATTTGTAGCTATGAGCAATATCTGTCGCCTTACTCTCCGTCCTAATCCCTGATCTGCTATCCGTTTACTAAAACTCGTTAAGTAGGTTGATCATTGCTCTCCACAACTTCCTATCATGTGTAGCTATGAGCAATATTTGTCATATACTCTCCGTCCTAATCCTGATCTGCTACCGTTTACTAAAACTCGTTAAGTAGGTTGATCATTGCTCTCCACAACTTTCTATCATTTGTAGCTATAAGCAATATTTGTCTCCTTACTCTCCGTCCTAAAATCTGATCTGCTATCCGTTAACTAAAACTTGTTAAGTAGGTTGATCATTGCTCTCCACAACTTCCTATCATTTGTAGCTATGAGCAATATCTGTCGCCTTACTCTCCGTCCTAATCCCTGATCTGCTATCCGTTTACTAAAACTCGTTAAGTAGGTCGATCATTGCTCTCCACAACTTCCTATCATTTGTAGCTATGAGCAATATTTGTCGCCTTACTCTCCGTCCTAATCCCTGATCTGCTATCCGTTTACTAAAACTCGTTAAGTAGGTTGATCATTGCTCTCCACAACTTTCTATCATTTGTAGCTATAAGCAATATTTGTCGCCTTACTCTCCGTCCTAATCCTGATCTGCTATCCGTTTACTAAAACTCGTTAAATAGGTTGATCATTGCTCTCCACAACTTCCTATCATTGGTAGCTATAAGCAATATTTGTCACCTTACTCTCCGTCCTAATCCCTGATCTGCTATCCGTTTACTAAAACTCGTTAACTAAGCTTGATCATTGCTCTCCACAACTTCCTATCATTTGTAGCTATAAAGCAATATTTGTCGCCTTACTCTCCGTCCTAATCCCTGATCTGCTATCCGTTTACTAAAACTCGTTAAGTAGGTTGATCATTGCTCTCACAACTTCCTATCATTTGTATCTATAAGCAATATTTGTCGCCTTACTCTCCGTCCTAATCCTGATCTGATATCCGTTTACTAAAGCTCGTTAACTAGGTTGATCATTGCTCTCCACAACTTCCTATCATTTGTAGCTATGAGCAATATATGTCTTATACTCTCCGTCCTAATCCTGATCTGATATCCGTTTACTAAAACTCGTTAACTAGGTTGATCATTGCTCTCCACAACTTCCTATCATTTTGTAGCTATAAGCAATATTTGTCGCCTTACTCTCAGTCCTAATCCCTGATCTGCTATCCGTTTACTAAAACTCGTTAAGTAGGTTGATCATTGCTCTCCACAACTTCCTATCATTTTGTAGCTATGAGCAATATCTGCCGCCTTACTCTCCGTCCTAATCCTGATCTGCTATCCGTTTACTAAAACTCGTTAAGTAGGTTGATCATTTGCTCTCCACAACTTCCTATCATGTGTAGCTATGAGCAATATTTGTCATATACTCTCCGTCCTAATCCTGATCTGCTACCCGTTTACTAAAACTCGTTAAGTAGGTTGATCATTGCTCTCCACAACTTTCTATCATTTGTAGCTATAAGCAATATTTGTCTCCTTACTCTCCGTCCTAAAATCTGATCTGCTATCCGTTAACTAAAACTTGTTAAGTAGGTTGATCATTGCTCTCCACAACTTCCTATCTTTTGTAGCTCTAATCAATATTTTTCTCCTTTCTATTCCTACTTGTCCTAGTTCTGATATCCATTTTTTCGTAGGTTTCTCGCTGTTTCCCTCTGTTTTTCTTGCCTTTGATATCCTGTGAGTGTCAAATACTCCAAACCTTCTTTTTTCATTGTTTGACCCAGAAATATCAATTGTCATTTCCTCATTACTCTGTTATTACAGTTAAAGAAACGGTAAACTGGTTAAAATCTTGATCTGTGACCCCAAAAATACAATCAGGAACGTAACAAATAACGCATGCAATAGAAACATAACGCCAAAAACAAATTGTAGAATCATCTTGGAGTGATTATATCTGATGATGTTAAAAGCTGTTCCTTAACTTAGTGTGGCGCAAGGCCAAAATAGCTAGGTGTCCTGTGAAGGTTGATGTGTAGTGATAATAATCATTAATCCATACAAAGGATTCTCAAAGTGATGTGGTTCTATGAAAGGATGGGAAGAATTTCATGGACTGAACATGTGAGTAACGGGGAAGTTTTGAAAGAAAATGAAAATACAAAGGACTTAGAATCAGAAACAGGTCATTTTTAGCCTTAACCAAAGGTGCATTAGAATGGTAGATGACGCCTTCTAAAAATCAGGCAAAGTACGAAGACTGGAAAATGTTATTGCAAAAAAAAAGGGAGTGTTGAGCTTCTTTTTTTTTAAGCGTTTCACCTCAAGCAAGGCGGGAAGCCACTCGGATGCAAGGGGTTACAGAAGATTTGGAGCGAGAGCATATAGGAGTGACAAAGGAAAGGATGAAAAGAAGGATAGTAGATAGATCAAGGCATCTGGAGACTGGATTTTATCAAGGGCCTAGAGACAAATAGAAGGAGCTCCAGACCATATATGGCAGCAATGCTCCATGCAAGGGCGAATGGTTGATTTGTAGATTTGAAGGATCGGCTCCGGTGAGAAAAATTTCCTGGCGCAGCACAGAGAGCCAACTTTCCTTGCGGTGGACGAAGCAATTGACTCAATGTATTTGTTCCATCTCAGATCAGCAGTCAATATGAGACAAGCAGTCGCAAGTAGGTGCTCTCGTAGAGTTGAGCGACAGATATTCTAATAGGTGGCAGGGATGGTTCTCTCTGGTGAGTAATAGAGAGCAGTTTTGTTTTTGAGGCATTAAAGTTAACCAGCCAATTCCTGCCCCAGTCCACAACCGATTGGAGGTCCTTTTCGATACAAACGGCCAGGTTAGTTTTGTCAACGACACAAGATTTGTTTTTGAGGCAGGAGTAAATAGTAGTGACGACCGCATAGATGCCTACTTGGGAATCTATGACGTCAGGAAGATCGTTAATAAAGATAAGGAACAGGGTAGGGCCTAGGATAGAGCCTTGGGATGTAATATCCGTCCTCCTGTATGTGAAGACGATTTCCTGACATATGAAGAGAAGACTGGAGGCAACAGAAACGCTGTTCTACAGAAAGATGTTGAGAGTACCATGGACGGAGCATATAAGCAACGGGGAATTTTCTATAGGGAACTGGAAACAAAAAAGACGCTTGTGCCCAGAATCAGAAAGACATAGCAGAAATCTTTTGAACACATAAAGAAGAAGGGTTTAAAGAATTTAACTCTCAGGTTCAAATCCTGCCGGGGAGCTCTTATTTTTCTTGAAGATTTCTTGAATGTTCAGGCTGGTAGACAAAAATAAATAAATATACAGTTTAATAAATAAACGGAGTGTTTACTCAAATATGGTTATCCATTAAAAATAACTTTTATGTAATAAAATATGTCGGATTATTAAATAAAATACATTACTTCCTTAGAAATACATACATATATATATAGATAGATAGATAGATAGATAGATAGAGAGAGAGAGAGAGAGAGAGAGAGAGAGAGAGACGACAATCTATTTCATGCTAGATGCAATCGTCAGGCCTGACGATTGCATATAGCATGAAACAGACTGTCGCCTCTAAGTGTTGACTTCTATGTTCACTTTTATATTTACACACGCTCTATCTCTGGTATTGAGCACTTTATCCATAAATATAGCACATCTTAAGACTATATTTCTTCATATATATATATATATATATATATATATATGTGTGTGTGTGTGTGTGTGTGTGTGTGTGTGTGTGCGTGTGTGTGTGCAAATATATAGAAAAATAGAAAGAACACGTTAGGTAAATAATCCAAAGTTCTTTAGTATTTTTGTTTTTTTTTTTTAAAAACAGATGCTCAATACAAAAGTAGAACCTTAATTCTAATTATTTTTAAAAAATAGATTCCTTCAGTACATGAGAGTTCCCAGGTTGCAAAAGAGGAACCACAAACTTCAATATAATTATTAAATTAAAATTCGCTTGAGAATGAACCAGAGATTGATATTTTAATTCAATTTAATTTTTATAATTATATTGAAGTTTTTTGCTCTATTTTGAAACATGAGAACTCTTATGTAACAAAAATCATATTTTAAAAAAATAATTATATATATATATATATATATATATATATATATATATATATATATAAATGATGTATTTCATAAGCAAGAAATCTCTCGTCGGATTAATATATAAATATTTCAAAACATAGTTATCTCCCCTGACATCGTGAACTTTAAATCGTATAATACACAACCTTAGCGTTATTCATTTCACAGTTTAAAAAAAATTAACTTTCAGATGAACACAGCAATTTTGTCTTAGAAAAAATCAACACCCTGATACTGCTAATGTCCAATCTACTCGCAATAAATGAATATCAATCAACATGGTAATTTAACGCAGCATTTATTTTCCAATGGGCAGTCTTTGGAAAAATAAATTTATTTTCCAATGGGCAGTTATAGGATACAAATACTATATTCCAACAAATGACTAAAAAAACCACAAAGTAGATTTGCACACCCGCAAAATCGGATCAAAACGACCAAAATAAGGTGTGAAATTAATTTTCTGACCAATGAAAGGAGGCGATTTGCTAAACCAAAAACAAGAAAACGAGCCAGTGTTCAAGTCAGCCGCCAGTCAGTCAGTCAGAGAAGGGCGCAAAAGATCACAGAAGATTGACAGTAAATTTCATCACTGACTCAAACCGACACAAAGAGCCGAAAGTGGAGTAGGAAAGAACAACAACAACAACAACAACAATTAATTTACAACTGACTCAAAACAATTCATAAGTACATTTTCCTTTTATCTTTATTCCTCATTCACCTCTCTTTTCAACAAATTTATACTCGCCCTTTTCATTTGCAACTATACAAATATATATTATTCTGCTACTCTGTTAAAAGACAACGAACACAGACATTTTCATCAAAATCACATTTTTGCTTAAACGAACTAAAGCATTAATCATTTTTTACCCTATTCACAAGATAATAAATATACAATGTTCTATTTTCTATAAACGTTCCTTATCGTGTTGTTTCCTCTTGAAATTTGCGTTGTATTTTGTGGGCAGGGTATCCCGTATTAAATTCTCCTTTAATCCGGGTACGCTGAACCCCACACAGTCTTTGGAAAAATAAATTTATTTTCCAATGGGCAGTCTTTGAAAAAATAAATTTATTTTCCAATGGGCAGTCTTTGGAAAATAAATGCTGTGTTAAATCTGTGGTATACCAATGTACTATCTCATCCATTGAGAGTCCTAATACTAATATGATATACATTGGGTCTACGAAGAATGAATTTAAAACCAGATGGAGGCAGCATAAGTGCTCTTTCAACAATATAAATAAAAGAAATCAGACATCTCTATCTAAATATTTTTGGCATTTGAAGGAAATGAATAAAACACCAAAAGTAAAATGGAAAATTATAAACAAAACTAGAACTTGTAAAACTTGGGATGACCCATGCCCTTTATGCCTACATGAAAAACTACATATTATTAAGTTTCTAAATAATAAAAAATCTATTAAACAATAGACATGAGTTAACAGATTTTTGCCGACATCATCAAATTTTGCATTGAATAATTAGCATAAAACAAACAAACAATAAAATAATTTTTAAAAATCCATAGTCCTAATAAATAGTTTAAATGCCCTACAAAAAAAAGATAACCCTTTATGAAGTCGTCAAAAAACAAATGTTACGGCAGTTTTATATACACAAAACCCTTTCAGAAAAAAGTAAAATAAAAAAATAAATAAATCTCCATAGACACGTAAACCAGTCTAGGCGAAATCATCTTCCGTTTTAAATTTAGACACCCCAACCTTACTCTGACTTGACATCTGTGAATGTAACTTTATACTGATACAAAATATTAACACCCTACACCCCTTTTTATTTAAACAATTGCTCTAGCCGTTACCATAGAAATTTTGTTTTCAATAATGAATATGCTTTTAAAACACGTAAATTTCAGAAATAAGTTATTCCAAAAAAAATTTCTCTTGAAGATGGAACAGAGCTTACTTTAATTCAATTTAATTCAAATAATTATATTGAAGTTTTCGGCTCTTGTTTTGAAATATGAGAACTCTTACGTAGCGCGTTGGAATCATATTTTTAAATAGATAATTATATTTATGCTCTACTTTTGTATCGAGCACAATTTTTTTTTAAATAATAAGAAAAATACTAAAAAGAACTTTGGATTATTTACCTAACGAGTTCGTTCCTATTTTCTATATATTTTTCACACACACATATATATATATATATATATATATATATATATATATATATATATATATAATTTGTGTGCTTTGAGTGTGTGCGTAATGCCATATAGAATTGTATATTTTTCTTCTCTAATATCTGACATTTTTTTCTATGCTAGTGTTATCTCCCCTTTCATTAGTGATGAAAGTAATTACTAACATTCAAATTCTGAAATCAGAATTCATAAAGTACTCTAAATCTTTTATAATTATTGTTCTTTGAATAATCATAATGTTAGATAGATTGATGGGCAGAATCGCAGCTAACACCTTTTTAGGGGTTGGGTGGGGGGGAGAACAATCCAATTTTCTCGTAGACCAAGGTAATTTATTTATTATCTTGTTGGTCTCGTGGGGGGACGGATAATCATTTCGTAATTTTAGTTCGAATGAATAAAAGTAAAATGATAAAAATATGAAGTGTGCGTGACTCTTTTAAAAACATGAAGCCATATATATATATATATACATACACACATATATATATATATATATATATATATATATATATATGGCTTTTTAAACTCAAACAAAATTAGTTTATATATATATATATATATATATATATATATATATATATATATATATATATATATATAGTTAATATATATATATATAAACTAATTTTGTTCGGTTTTATTTAGATGAGAAAAAAGGAAACAGGCGAGAATCTTACTGGGCGGTCGTTTGAGAAAAAAAAACATTAATGGATGGAGATCCGAGTAACCATGGTTACAGTGGCGAAAAAGGTCACGGAGTAAAGAAAAGATGAAGGGACAAATAACGGATGGTAAAAGAAAGAAAGTAGGCAAAGATGTAATTTGAAGAAAAAGCAAAAGTTTGATATAAAATGTCGCTAAAACAACGAAGTTGATGTATAGTGAGGTCACTAGCCTAAGAATATTTCTTGGACTGTTGACGTCATACCCGCTCCACCACCATACGAACGAATTTTCCGGTGTGTGTTCACAGAACTACCATAATGTCAAATATGAAACATAATGTACTGTATTTTAAGCAAATATATATATTTTTAATCTGGTAATATTTCTTCTTATTACAAACGTTACTTTAATTAGCAACCTCTGCTTATTTACAAACAGGGAAATTAACGTCTACCATCACAGATCATTGAAAGTTTTACTAAAGAAATTTAATCTCTCAGAAAGAATTGACCATGCCTCCCACGTCCACCCATTACACTTATTAAGCAAGAATATTACGACAGCAAATTATTAGATATCATTTTATACTAATTCTTATCCAAAAGAAATCCCAGATACCTCTGAAGTTAGAGGGTTATTGTATGATGTCGTATGAGCATAACAGAATGCAAGTCGTACAGATCACCAGGCTATGTAGGAAAAATGACGGTTACCCCTAGACTTGAAGAGGTTAAGATTGTAGTGATCGGGAAAGCATCCTCTTGGGAGTCAGTTCCACAAAGAAAGAGGTAAGAAGCGTAGTTTATGTGGATATATGGGGAAGATAACGGTTACCTCTACACTTGAAGAGGCTAAGATTGTAGTGGTCGGGAAAGCATCCTCTTGGGAGTCAGTTCCACAAAGTAAGAGATAAGAAGCGCAGTTTATGAGGATATGTGGGGAAGATAATGATTAACCCTAGACTTGAAGAGGTTAAGATTGTAGTGGTCGGGAAAGCATCCTCCTGGGAGTCATTTCCACAAAGTAAGACGTAAGAGGCACAGTTTATGATGATATGTGGGGAAGATAACGGTTAACCCTAGACTTTAAGAGGTTAAGATTGTAGTGGTTGGGAAAGCATCCTCCTGGGAGTCATTTCCCCAAAGTAAGACGTAAGAAGCACAGTTTATGAGGATATGTGGGGAAGATAACGGTTAACCCTAGACTTGAAGAGGTTAAGATTGTAGTGGTTGGGAAAGCATCCTCCTGGGAGTCATTTCCCCAAAGTAAGACGTAAGAAGCACAGTTTATGAGGATATGTGGGGAAGATAACGGTTAACCCTAGATTTGAAGATGCTATGATTGTAGTGGTTGAGAAAGCATCCTCCTGGGAGTCATATCCCCAAAGTAAGACGTAAGAAACACAGTTTATGAGGATATGTGGGGAAGATAACGGTTACCCCTAGACTTGAAGAGGTTAAGATTGTAGTGGTTGGGAAAGCATCCTCCTGGGAGTCATTTCCACAAAGTAAGACAATAAGAAGGACAGTTTATGAGGATATGTGGGGAAGATAACGGTTAGCCCTAGACTTGAAGAGGTTAAGATTGTAGTGGTCGGGAAAGCATCCTCCTTGGTGTCATTTCCCCAAAGGAAGACGTAAGAAGCACAGTTTATGAGGATATGTGGGGAAGATAACGGTTAACCCTAGACTTTAAGAGGTTAAGATTGTAGTGGTTGGGAAAGCATCCTCCTGGAAGTCATTTCCACAAAGTAAGACGTAAGAAGGACAGTTTATGAGGATATGTGGGGAAGATAACGGTTAACCCTAGACTTGAAGAGGTTAAGATTGTAGTGGTCGGGAAAGCATCCTCCTGGGAGTCATTTCCACAAAGTAAGACGTAAGAGGCACAGTTTATGATGATATGTGGGGAAGATAACGGTTAACCCTAGACTTGAAGAGGTTAAGATTGTAGTGGTCGGGAAAGCATCCTCCTGGGAGTCATTTCCACAAAGTAAGACGTAAGAAGCACAGTTTATGAGGATATGTGGGGAAGATAACGGTTAACCCTAGACTTGAAGAGGTTAAGATTGTAGTGGTCGGGAAAGCATCCTCCTGGGAGTCAGTTCCACAAAGTAAGAGGTAAGAAGCGTAGTTTATGTGGATATATGGGGAAGATAACGGTTACCTCTACACTTGAAGAGGCTAAGATTGTAGTGGTCGGGAAAGCATCCTCTTGGGAGTCAGTTCCACAAAGTAAGAGGTAAAAAGCGCAGTTTATGTGGATATGTGTGGAAGATAACGGTTACCCCTAGACTTGTAGAGGTTAAGATTGTAGTGATCGGGAAAGCATCCTCTTGGGAGTCAGTTCCACAAAGTAAGAGATAAGAAGCGCAGTTTATGAGGATATGTGGGGAAGATAACGATTAACCCTAGACTTGAAGAGGTTAAGATTGTAGTGGTCGGGAAAGCATCCTCCTGGGAGTCATTTCCACAAAGTAAGACGTAAGAGGCACAGTTTATGATGATATGTGGGGAAGATAACGGTTAACCCTAGACTTGAAGAGGTTAAGATTGTAGTGGTCGGGAAAGCATCCTCCTGGGAGTCATTTCCACAAAGTAAGACGTAAGAAGCACAGTTTATGAGGATATGTGGGGAAGATAACGGTTAACCCTAGACTTGAAGAGGTTATGATTGTAGTGGTCGGGAAAGCATCGTCCTGGGAGTCATTTCCACAAAGTAAGACGTAAGAAGTACAGTTTATGAGGATATGTGGGAAGATAACGGTTAACCCTAGACTTGAAGAGTTAAGATTGTAGTGGTCAGGAAAAGCATCCTCCTGGGAGTCATTTCCACAAAGTAAGACGTAAAGAAGCACAATTTATGAGGATATGTGGGGAAGATAACGGTTAACCCTGGACTTGAAGAGGTTAAGATTGTAGTGGTCGGGAAAGCATCCTCCTGGGGAGTCATTTCCACAAAAGTAAGACGTAAGAAGCACAGTTTATGAGAATATGTGGGGAAGATAACGGTTAACCCTAGACTTGAAGAGGTTATGATTGTAGTGGTTGGGAAAGCATCCTCCTGGGAGTCATTTCCACAAAGTTAGACGTAAGAAGCACAGTTTATGAGGATATGTGGGGAAGATAACGGTTAACCCTAGACTTGAAGAGGTTAAGATTGTAGTGGTCGGGAAAGCATCCTCCTGGGAGTCATTTCCACAAAGTAAGACGTAAGAAGTACAGTTTATAAGGATATGTGGGGAAGATAACGGTTAACCCTAGACTTGAAGAGGTTATGATTGTAGTGGTCGGGAAAGCATCCTCCTGGGAGTCATTTCCCCAAAGTAAGACGTAAGAAGCACAGTTTATGAGGATATGTGGGGAAGATAACGGTTAACCCTAGACTTGAAGAGGTTAAGATTGTAGTGGTCGGGAAAGCATCCTCCTGGGAGTCATTTCCACAAAGTAAGACGTAAGAAGCACAGTTTATAAGGATATGTGAGTAAGATAACGGTTAACCCTAGACTTGACGAGGTTAAGATTGTAGTGGTCGGGAAAGCATCCTCCTGGGAGTCATTTCCCCAAAGTAAGACGTAAGAAGGACAGTTTATGAGGATATGTGGGAAGATAACGGTTAACCCTAGACTTGAAGAGGTTAAGATTGTAGTGGTTGGGAAAGCATCCTCCTGGGAGTCATTTCCACAAAGTAAGACGTAAGAAGGACAGTTTATGAGGATATGTGGGGAAGATAACGGTTAGCCCTAGACTTGAAGAGGTTAAGATTGTAGTGGTTGGGAAAGCATCCTCCTGGGAGTCATTTCCACGAAGTAAGACGTAAGAGGCACAGTTTATAAGGATATGTGGGGAAGATAACGGTTAACCCTAGACTTGAAGAGGTTAAGATTGTAGTGGTCGGGAAAGCATCCTCCTGGGAGTCATTTCCACAAAGTAAGACGTAAGAGGCACAGTTTATGATAATATGTGGGAAGATAACGGTTAACCCTAGACTTGAAGAGGTTAAGATTGTAGTGGTTGGGAAAGCATCCTCCTGGGAGTCATTTCCACAAAGTAAGACGTAAGAGGCACAGTTTATGATAATATGTGGGGAAGATAACGGTTAACCCTAGACTTGAAGAGGTTAAGATTGTAGTGGTTGGGAAAGCATCCTCCTGGGAGTCATTTCCACAAAGTAAGACGTAAGAAGCACAGCTTATGAGGATATGTGGGGAAGATAACGGTTAACCCTAGACTTGAAGAGGTTAAGATTGTAGTGGTTGGGAAAGCATCCTCCTGGGAGTCATTTCCACAAAGTAAGACGTAAGAAGCACAGTTTATGAGGATATGTGGGGAAGATAACGGTTAACCCTAGACTTGAAGAGGTTAAGATTGTAGTGGTCGGGAAAGGATCCTCCTGGGATTCATTTCCCCAAAGTAAGACGTAAGAAGCACAGTTTATGAGGATATGTGAGGAAGATAACTGTTAACCCTAGACTTGAAGAGGTTAAGATTGTAGTGGTCGGGAAAGCATCCTCCTGGGAGTCATTTCCACAAAGTAAGACGTAAGAAACACAGTTTATGAGGATATGTGGGGAAGATAACGGTTAACCCTAGACTTGAAGAGGTTAAGATTGTAGTGGTTGGGAAAGCATCCTCCTGGGAGTCATTTCCACAAAGTAAGACGTAAGAGGCACAGTTTATGATGATATGTGGGGAAGATAACGGTTAACCCTAGACTTGAAGAGGTTAAGATTGTAGTGGTCGGGAAAGCATCCTCCTGGGAGTCATTTCCACAAAGTAAGACGTAAGAAGCACAGTTTATGAGGATATGTGGGGAAGATAACGGTTAACCCTAGACTTGAAGAGGTTAAGATTGTAGTGGTCGGGAAAGCATCCTCCTGGGAGTCATTTCCACAAAGTAAGACGTAAGAAGTACAGTTTATGAGGATATGTGGGGAAGATAACGGTTAACCCTAGACTTGAAGAGGTTAAGATTGTAGTGGTCGGGAAAGCATCCTCCTTCGAGTCATTTCCACAAAGTAAGACGTAAGAAGCACAATTTATGAGGATATGTGGGGAAGATAACGGTTAACCCTGGACTTGAAGTGGTTAAGATTGTAGTGGTCGGGAAAGCATCCTCCTGGGAGTCATTTCCACAAAGTAAGACGTAAGAAGCACAGTTTATGAGGATATGTGGGGAAGATAACGGTTAACCCTAGACTTGAAGAGGTTATGATTGTAGTGGTTAGGAAAGCATCCTCCTGGGAGTCATTTCCCCAAAGTTAGACGTAAGAAGAACAGTTTATGAGGATATGTGGGGAAGATAACGGTTAACCCTAGACTTGAAGAGGTTAAGATTGTAGTGGTTGGGAAAGCATCCTCCTGGGAGTCATTTCCACAAAGTAAGACGTAAGAAGCACAGTTTATGAGGATATGTGGGGAAGATAACGGTTAACCCTAGACTTGAAGAGGTTAAGATTGTAGTGGTTGGGAAAGCATCCTCCTGGGAGTCATTTCCACGAAGTAAGACGTAAGAGGCACAGTTTATGAGGATATGTGGGGAAGATAACGGTTAACCCTAGACTTGAAGAGGTTAAGATTGTAGTGGTCGGGAAAGCATCCTCCTGGGAGTCATTTCCACAAAGTAAGACGTAAGAGGCACAGTTTATGATGATATGTGGGGAAGATAACGGTTAACCCTAGACTTGAAGAGGTTAAGATTGTAGTGGTTGGGAAAGCATCCTCCTGGGAGTCATTTCCACAAAGTAAGACGTAAGAAGCACAGCTTATGAGGATATGTAGTGGGGAAGATAACGGTTAACCCTAGACTTGAAGAGGTTAAGATTGTAGTGGTTGGGAAAGCATCCTCCTGGGAGTCATTTCCACAAAAGTAAGACGTAAGAAGCACAGTTTATAAGGATATGTGGGGAAGATAACGGTTAACCCTAGACTTGAAGAGGTTAAGATTGTAGTGGTTGGGAAAGCATCCTCCTGGGAGTCATTTCCACAAAGTAAGACGTAAGAAGCACAGTTTATAAGGATATGTGGGGAAGATAACGGTTAACCCTAGACTTGAAGAGGTTATGATTGTAGTGGTCGGGAAAGCATCCTCCTGGGAGTCATTACCCCAAACTAAGACGTAAGAAACACAGTTTATGAGGATATGTGGGGAAGATAACGGTTAACCTTAGACTTGAAGAGGTTAAGATTGTAGTGGTTGGGAAAGCATCCTCCTGGGAGTCATTTCCACAAAGTAAGACGTAAGAAGCACAGTTTATGAGGATATGTGGGGAAGATAACGGTTAGCCCTAGATTGAAGAGGTTAAGATTGTAGTGGTCGGGAAAGCATCCTCCTGGGAGTCATTTCCACAAAGTAAGACGTAAGAAGGACAGTTTATGAGGATATGTGGGGAAGATAACGGTTAACCCTAGACTTGAAGAGGTTAAGATTGTAGTGGTTGGGAAAGCATCCTCCTGGGAGTCATTTCCACAAAGTAAGACGTAAGAAGCACAGTTTATGAGGATATGTGGGGAAGATAACGGTTAACCCTAGACTTGAAGAGGTTAAGATTGTAGTGGTTGGGAAAGCATCCTCCTGGGAGTCATTTCCACGAAGTAAGACGTAAGAGGCACAGTTTATGAGGATATGGGGGAAGATAACGGTTAACCCTAGACTTGAAGAGGTTAAGATTGTAGTTGTCGGGAAAGCATCCTCCTGGGAGTCATTTCACACAAAGTAAGACGTAAGAGGCACAGTTTATGATGATATGTGGGGAAGATAACGGTTAACCCTAGACTTGAAGAGGTTAAGATTGTAGTTGTTGGGAAAGCATCCTCCTGGGAGTCATTTCCACAAAGTAAGACGTAAGAAGCACAGCTTATGAGGATATGTGGGGAAGATAACGGTTAACCATAGACTTGAAGAGGTTAAGATTGTAGTGGTTGGGAAAGCATCCTCCTGGGGAGTCATTTCCACAAAAGTAAGACGTAAGAAGCACAGTTTATGAGGATATGTGGGGAAGATAACGGTTAACCCTAGACTTGAAGAGGGTAAGATTAGAGTGGTCAGGAAAGGATCCTCCTGGGATTCATTTCCCCAAAAACGTAAGACGTAAGAGGCACAGTTTATGAGGATATGTGAGGAAGATAACTGTTAACCCTAGACTTGAAGAGGTTAAGATTGTAGTGGTCGGGAAAGCATCCTCCTGGGAGTCATTTCCACAAAGTAAGACGTAAGAAGCACAGTTTATAAGGATATGTGGGGAAGATAACGATTAACCCTAGACTTGAAGAGGTTATGATTGTAGTGGTCGGGAAAGCATCCTCCTGGGAGTCATTACCCCAAAGTAAGACGTAAGAAGCACAGTTTATAAGGATATGTGGGGAAGATAACGATTAACCCTAGACTTGAAGAGGTTATGATTGTAGTGGTCGGGAAAGCATCCTCCTGGGAGTCATTACCCCAAACTAAGACGTAAGAAACACAGTTTATGAGGATATGTGGGGAAGATAACGGTTAACCCTAGACTTGAAGAGGTTAAGATTGTAGTGGTTGGGAAAGCATCCTCCTGGGAGTCATTTCCACAAAGTAAGACGTAAGAAGGACAGTTTATGAGGATATGTGGGGAAGATAACGGTTAGCCCTAGACTTGAAGAGGTTAAGATTGTAGTGGTCGGGAAAGCATCCTCCTGGGAGTCATTTCCACAAAGTAAGACGTAAGAAGCACAGTTTATGAGGATATGTGGGGAAGATAACGGTTAACCCTAGACTTTAAGAGGTTAAGATTGTAGTGGTTGGGAAAGCATCCTCCTGGGAGTCATTTCCCCAAAGTAAGACGTAAGAAGCACAGTTTATGAGGATATGTGGGGAAGATAACGGTTAACCCTAGACTTGAAGAGGTTAAGATTGTAGTGGTTGGGAAAGCATCCTCCTGGGAGTCATTTCCCCAAAGTAAGACGTAAGAAGCACAGTTTATGAGGATATGTGGGGAAGATAACGGTTAACCCTAGATTTGAAGATGCTATGATTGTAGTGGTTGAGAAAGCATCCTCCTGGGAGTCATATCCCCAAAGTAAGACGTAAGAAACACAGTTTATGAGGATATGTGGGGAAGATAACGGTTACCCCTAGACTTGAAGAGGTTAAGATTGTAGTGGTTGGGAAAGCATCCTCCTGGGAGTCATTTCCACAAAGTAAGACGTAAGAAGGACAGTTGATGAGGATATGTGGGGAAGATAACGGTTAGCCCTAGACTTGAAGAGGTTAAGATTGTAGTGGTCGGGAAAGCATCCTCCTTGGAGTCATTTCCCCAAAGGAAGACGTAAGAAGCACAGTTTATGAGGATATGTGGGGAAGATAACGGTTAACCCTAGACTTTAAGAGGTTAAGATTGTAGTGGTTGGGAAAGCATCCTCCTGGAAGTCATTTCCACAAAGTAAGACGTAAGAAGGACAGTTTATGAGGATATGTGGGGAAGATAACGGTTAACCCTAGACTTGAAGAGGTTAAGATTGTAGTGGTTGGGAAAGCATCCTCCTGGGAGTCATTTCCCCAAAGTAAGACGTAAGAAGCACAGTTTATGAGGATATGTGGGGAAGATAACGGTTAACCCTAGACTTGAAGAGGTTAAGATTGTAGTGGTTGGGAAAGCATCCTCCTGGGAGTCATTTCCACGAAGTAAGACGTAAGAGGCACAGTTTATGAGGATATGTGGGGAAGATAACGGTTAACCCTAGACTTGAAGAGGTTAAGATTGTAGTTGTCGGGAAAGCATCCTCCTGGGAGTCATATCCCCAAAGTAAGACGTAAGAAGTACAGTTTATGATGATATGTGGGGAAGATAACGGTTACCCCTAGACTTGAAGAGGTTAAGATTGTAGTGGTCGGGAAAGCATCCTCCTGGGAATCATTTCCACAGAGTAAGACGTAAGAAACACAGTTTATAAGGATATGTGGGGAAGATAACGGTTAACCCTAGACTTGAAGAGGTTATGATTGTAGTGGTCGGGAAAGCATCCTCCTGGGAGTCATTTCCCCAAAGTAAGACGTAAGAAGCACAGTTTATGAGGATATGTGGGGAAGATAACGGTTAACCCTAAACTTGAAGAAGTTAAGATTGTAGTGGTTGGGAAAGCATCCTCCTGGGAGTCATTTCCACAAAGTTAGACGTAAGAAGCACAGTTTATGAGGATATGTGGGGAAGATAACGGTTAACCCTAGACTTGAAGAGGTTATGATTGTAGTGGTCGGGAAAGCATCCTCCTGGGAGTCATTTCCACAAAGTAAGACGTAAGAAGCACAGTTTATAAGGATATGTGGGGAAGATAACGGTTAACCCTAGACTTGAAGAGGTTATGATTGTAGTGGTCGGGAAAGCATCCTCCTGGGAGTCATTTCCACAAAGTATGACGTAAGAAGCACAGTTTATAAGGATATGTGGGGAAGATAACGGTTAACCCTAGACTTGAAGAGGTTATGATTGTAGTGGTCGGGAAAGCATCCTCCTGGGAGTCATTTCGACAAAGTAAAACGTAAGAGGCACAGTTTATAAGGATATGTGTGGAAGATAACGGTTAACCCTAGACTTGAAGAGGTTAAGATTGTAGTGGTCGGGAAAGCATCCTCCTGGGAGTCGTTTCCACAAAGTAAGACGTAAGAAGCACAGTTTATGAGGATATGTGAGTAAGATAACGGTTAACCCTAGACTTGAAGAGGTTAAGATTGTAGTGGTCGGGAAAGCATCCTCCTGGGAGTCATTTCCACAAAGTAAAACGTAAGAAGCACAGTTTATGATGATATGTGGGGAAGATAACGGTTAACCCTAAACTTGAAGAGGTTATGATTGTAGTGGTTGGGAAAGCATCCTCCTGGGAGTCATTTCCACAAAGTCAGACGTAAGAAGCACAGTTTATAAGGATATGTGGGGAAGATAATGGTTAACCCTAGACTTGAAGAGGTTAAGATTGTAGTGATTGGGAAATCATCCTTCTTAGAGTTTGTTCCACAAAGTAGCATTTCCTTGGAAGAAGTTTTCCGAGTGGAACTTGCTAATGGAATATATATATATATATATATATATATATATATATATATATAAAAAAAAAAACAGACCACTTTAAGGTACCATTATAATAATTTATTTCACCAGAGTCCTTTTAAAAGGACGCCGGATCATCAGATAGCACTTCCAACAACGAATATATATATATAATCGACTCTCCCGTCGCGTTCGACGTATGAGGGTCAGGCCGATAAGTCCCCAGGAAACCGACATCCCGACACCGGCACATGAGATTTGATTATAGTGGTGAAGGCCTCGTGCAGGACCAGCCACACTTTTTGGAGGAACGAATACAGAAACCCGGTGCACCGAATGCATGCCACAAGGTTCCCAAACGACCCTCCGCAGGTTTGAATTCAGAGTTGTCCTTCTCCTAGACCAGTTGCCATCCAAGGCTATAGAACCCAGTCTGTCCTGCTATTTTACCCATAGCTGGAGGGAGATGAAGAGGATACATACCTTTCCCAAGGGTATTAGCACGTAAGTGAATGTAATGTATATATATATATATATATATATAAGCAGTAATATTTGTTCTCCTGATGATGGCCATGTTGGCCGTAACTAATAGAATCCGAAGTGATGATTTATTCCCGTGAAGGCACTACGGCGGGTCCCAGCTGCAAAGATCAGGGCTATCGCTATTCCCTTGTCAAATGTTGTAACTATCTGAATTCCTTGGCTCCACCAGTCCAAACATTTGCAGCTGGGACTCGCCAATCAATCTCATTCCGTTCGACTTTATAAATTTCAACTGAAAGTGGCTCTGGTTGCTCGATCAGAATGTTTCCCTATAAGGAAACAGCTAATGTTACCATTGCTATTATAAAAGAAATATTCCAGTTTTTGATACAATGAATTCCTAAGCAATTTTATTCTTTAGATTAGCAGAAGATTGTTCCAGGGATCCAAATCCCTAAGAGCTTAAAGGATATGTTTTCCAAACCGTTTCCAGAGAATAAGTCGCATTTATTAAGAAAATATTTTTTCCAATTCGGCGATTGTTTCTTCCGTCATATTTGCCTCCTCTTTCGTCGTGCAACAAAATCAATGTTCGCCTTCCTTGCCCAGAATCTTACGACAACATCCCATGGAAACACCGGTTTTCGTACGATCAGACATTTTGTTAAGCAACGTCGAACCTGGTCAGTACCTAGATGGGTGACCGCTTGGGAATACCAGATGCTGTAAGCTTGGATGTGCGGGTGGTGTAATGGATAATGGCTCAGAATTGTTAATCGGAGAGTCGAGTTCCAATTATAGTTGGCAAAGCTATGAATCTACCTTTTTCTCCTCTGGCTATGGGTAAAATAGTAATACTTCTATCGCTAAATTATTATCATCTCAAAAAATTCTTACAATCTAAAAATATTTTCCGGCTTTAAATAACCTGCAAAGGGTTTATAAGTCGTATAAAATGAATCTATCAATCAATCTTGGCACAGAAAAAATTAATTTCAGTTTTAAACACAGTGATTTTTTTTTCTTCGGAGACGATCACCTTAAAGTTCAGATCTTGAAGGCTGTCCTGAAGATAAATACAATGTAATTTTTTTACAATATTTACATTTGGACGATTATCCTAATTTTTGTTGTTTTATCACAATGTTTCGAGGTCGTTGTGATCTCCAGCCTTCTTAACTTGCTTTTCAATCCAAGTAATCTATTTTTTTAAACCATTCCACCCCAAGCAGAGCGATAATGTTACTGAGAATGAAAGTGAAATGAGAAAGAATGGGTGAAGAAAAAGGACAATAAAAGCACAGAGTTCAAAAAGGCAGAAGATGGCGATTGACGTTGCATTTAAATTAATGTAGATCGTAGTTCATAGGAAAACAGAAAATCGGAAGGGAATCTCACAGGAGATTTAAATGCGTTCGAAGATACTATTAGAATAGAAGTTGCGGTTGCATCTAGCTAATTCAACAGTAAAACGATGAGACCTAATTGCCAACCTAGTACGTTGTTTAAATGCACCAAAGAGAAAAAACCATTAAAACAATTACCATAAAAATATCTATACAAAATGCACAGGGGAGATACGTAGCTCTTTTTCCGTTGTGACATTAATTCTACTCGTTCATACCATCGTGTCTGTTCCAACCATCACTATATACTGGGTATAACAGCAAAATTGTCCAATTGTTAGATTAAGCTCTGAACCGTCTGTATCTTAGAAATGATTAAAGATATCTTACCGGAATTCTCCGAGGTTTGTATAACACTATTGGACTCTACTTTGAGCAATAAGAATGTATAATTACCCTCCAATTTTAACAGAACAATGGCGATGAAATCGATCATAAACGAAAATGATATCATTAATCAATCATAGCTTAGGATCGAAAGCGATGAAGGATTGAAATTAAGTTCAAGATTACACATATTATTCCCGGGTCATTTTCCAACTTATTCAAGATGATATTCGCCCTGTCTAACTTTCTAACTTTCTGTCCTCTAGAGTAACAAGGTGCCTCACACGTTTCATTTTCAAGTCTTTGGACTATCATACTCGCGTTTCAAACGTTTATGAATTGGGTTGGATCTTTTCTAATTGATCTCTTTAGCACTAAGTTGAAATGATGATAACTTTCTAGCCCAGGTTTCCTCTCTAGTGTTCCCTCTTCTTTAAACTTATTCACCATTTTCTTGATGGTTCTTGAATGGACACTGAGTATGAATGTTGATACAATTACTGAAGACCTGAATGTTATATTTTCCTTTCATCATTGCTCAGACAGTGGTTCTGACACAAAACAATTTTAACCTGTTCTCGTTGTGGTGAATAACAAATGATTTTTCACTGATTCTTTCAACAAATGTTGTCAAGATTGCTAAACGTCTTATCTGAAAATCTGAAAATAAGAAATTCAATTGTTTAGTGGTTTTTAGATATTAAACATTTTGTGGGGTGGATAATTAGGCTGTTAGACGATTTAGACAATTTACAGCCGTTATATATACAGTGAATCACAAAAGTGAGTACACCCCTCACATTTCTTCAAATATTTAAGTATATCTCTTCATGGGACAACACTGACAAAATGACACTTTGACACAATGAAAAGTAGCCTGTCTGCGGCATATATAACAGAGTTAATTTATTTTTTCCTCAAAATATAGCCATTAAAAGCTAAATCCCTGGCAACAAAAGTGAGTACACCCCTTAGGAAAAGTTGTCAATATTAACATACAACATGTCAACTGTCAATATTTTGTGTGGCCACCATCATTATCCAAAACTGCCTTTACTCTCCTGGGCATGGAGTTTACCAGAGCTTCACAGGTAGTCACTGGAATGCTCTTCCACTCCTCAATGACGACGTCGGGGAGCTGGCGGATATTTGAGACTCTGTGCACCTCCACCTTCTACTTGAGGATGGCCCAAAGATGTTCTATTGGGTTCAAGTCTGGAGACATGCTTGGCCAGTCCATCACCTTTACCCTCAGCCTCTTCAGTAAAGCAGTGGTTGTCTTGGATGTGTGTTTGGGGTCATTGTCATGCTGGAACACTGCTCTGACCCAGTTTCTGGAGGGAGGGATCATGCTCTGCTGCAGTATTTCACAGTACATGTTGGAGTTCATGTTTCCCTCAATGAAATATAACTCTCCAATACCTGCAGCACTCATGCAGCCCCATACCATGACATTCCCACCACCATGCTTGACTGTAGGCATGACACACTTATCTTTGTACTCCTCACCTGGTCGCCGCCACATATACTTAAGGCCATCAGAACCAAACAAATTAAATTTCGTCTCATCAGACCATAGGACATGGTTCCAGTAATCTATGGGCTTTGTTAACATGTCTTCAGCAAACTGTTTGCAGGCTTTCTTGTGTATTGCCTTCAGAAGAGGCTTCCTCCTGAGGTGACAGCCATGCACACCAATATGATGTAGTGTGCGGCGTATGGTCTGAACACTAACAGGCTGAATCCCAATCTCTTTAATCTCTGCAGCAATGCTAACAGCACTCCTACGCCGATCTTTCAAAGAAAGCATTTGGATGTGACGCTCAGCACGTGCGCTCAGCTTCTTTGGACAACCTACCCGAGGCCTGTTCTGAGTGGACCCTGCTCTTTTAAAATGCTGGATAATCCTAGCCACTGTGCTGCAGCTCAGTTTCAGGGTGTTTGCAATCTTCTTGTAGCCTTGGCCATCTTTATGTAGTACAACAATACGTTTTTTAAGATCCTCAGAGAGTTCTTTGCCATGTGGTGCCATGTTGGAACTTTCAGTGACCGGTAAGAGAGAGTGTTAGAGCTGCACTACAAATTTGAATACACCTGCTCCCCATGAACACATGGGCATAGTTACACTAATGAGTCACATGACATTTTGGAGGGAAAATGAAAAGCAGTACTCAATTTAGACATTTAGGGTGTAGTTTCTTAGGGTGTACTCACTTTTTAGGGTGTAGTTTCTTAGGGGTGTACTTACTTTTGTTGCCAGGGATTTAGCTTTTAATGGCTATATTTTGAGTTATTTTGAGGGGAAAAGAAATTAACTCTGTTATATATGCTGCAGACAGACTACTTTTCATTGTGTCAAAAGGTAATTTTCTCAGTGCTGTCCCATGAAGAGATATACTTAAATATTTGAAGAAATGTGAGGGCTGTACTCACTTTTGTGATACACTATATATATATATATATATATATATATATATATATATATATATATATATATATATATATATATATAATATTTGAATTTTTTAATTTCAATTAAAAACAAAATAAATAACAAAAAATGTATTTTTCCTCAGTTTCTTCGTTAAATAATTTCATAAAATTTTAAACTTAATACAGATTAAATTTAAAATTAATAAAAATTTTAATTTTCAATTTTGTAGTAAAATTTAATATTAATCAGTTAAAATGATTTCTGTTTTAGCCTAATCTTAACATTAAGGCATTAACGATTATAATCAAGGTTCGTTGTCAAGGTTTTGAATTCTCATATACTTGTATTTTGGTTGGCCATTGCAGCTTATGTAACAGCGTTTTCGCTATCAAGGGCGTTTGGTTGATTTGAACATTTTAAAACTGTTTATTCTACATTCAACACTATCACTTGATAAGACACCAGGAGTGATGAAAAAAAAAAAAAATATTTTGTAGTGAACATATTTGTTATACTTTTCGAATAAATTATATTTGCTCAACTCTGTTTTTGAGCACTCATTTAAGAATAGTATTTTTTGGTTATTGGAATTTATTCTGTATACACCAATCTTATATATATATATATATATATATATATATTTTTTTTATTTTTCCTTGAGAAAGGACATAGGCATGTCCAAAAATTCTGATTCTTAACATTTTGTAATGTTTCTATTTTGTCTAATGGCCTAATAATGAATATTATTATTATTA
This sequence comes from Acanthosepion pharaonis, assembly GCA_903632075.3. Lineage (NCBI taxonomy): Eukaryota > Metazoa > Mollusca > Cephalopoda > Sepiida > Sepiidae > Acanthosepion > Acanthosepion pharaonis. Next base: position 1,683,906 of record CAHIKZ030005433.1, on the reverse strand, counting down.
TTCTCTTCTTTCAAATTTCTTTGATTGGTCTACTACACCTACAGATATATATATATATATATATATATATATATATATATATAATATAATGGATTTATTTTTCATCTAACAATTTTATCACTTCAGATGTTTTCTTTAGATGATCGAGGCGTTAGAAATAGTCATTCTGTTTATTTTAAACAGTGTGTATTATGGATTTGTGGTTTGTTTTGTGCACTCGACAAAGATTAATAAGGGAAATATGCTTTTTAAAACCCTTTATTCTACATACAACACCATCACTTGATAAGACACTAGAAGTGTTGAAACAAAATGGCTATTTTTGTAGTGATTTTATAACATATTTATGTTATAATTTTCGAATAAATTATATATATATATGTGTGTGTGTGTGTGTGAGTGTGTTTGTTATGCTTATGCTTTGGCAATGAGCGAATGTACATATCTCTTTATTTTCCTTATATTCGGACGATTATCCTCATCTTTTTTGTTATTATCACAACATTTCGGCTGCTTGTCCATCTGAGTTTCCTTCACATTAATTACTGATCTCGTTCCGCTGTTCATGTCTACGTCTATCTGGTCTTGTTCTTTATTTAGCACTGCATATTTATTACTGACCCCCGAGTTTAAATCTATTCCAGCTTCGTAACGTTTGCTCTCTGGAAACATGCTCCGTCTAACGATGTTATTTTGAACCCCTCCTCCCCCGATATAGTTTCCGTGTAAACAGATAAGAGGGGTTACTTTCGGAGCGTTCTTCGTAACTTGTCCGATTTTACTTCACCTGACTTTTTTCACCCAGTCATTTGGGTTGTCTTATCCAGAAGTTTTATTGCGGTGCAGGAACTACTACAACTACTGCTGCTACTACTACTGCTACTATAAACAGAACCAAAATGACCCGGATTTACCTCTTGGACTTCTTCGCTTCACTGGAAGAATTGTGGTCGGTTTACAGGAATCCAAAAGTATCTCTAAATAAAATGATAAACCCGTACAGGAAATAAAAGTTTTGTTTCTACCGTCATTTTCCGAGCACTGACTACTGGCGCGTGTCGATGTGTCTCTGTGTATTGTTTAAAGATGGTTTTATGTTTCTGGTCTCCCGTAGAGAGCGATGTTTATAACTTTCAGTTAAACATTATCTCTCTCTCTCTCTCTCTCTCTCTCTCTCTCTCTCTCTCTCTCTCTCTCTCTTCCCTCTCTTTTCCATCTCCCCCCTCTCTCCCCCATCCTCCCTCTCTCTCCTTCTATCTCTCCCTCCCTCTCTCTCTCTCCGTCTTCCCCTTCCCTGCCTCTCTCTCTCTCTCCGTTTTCCCCTCCTCTCCCCTTCTCTCTCTCTCTGTCTCTCTCTCTCCCTTCCCCTCTTTCTCCCTCTCTTCTTCCCTCTCTCTCCCCCATCCCTCCCTCCCTGCCTCTCCCTCTCTCTCTCCCCTCCCTTTCTTGTATCTTTCTCCCTCTCTTCTTCCCTCTCTCTGCCCATCCCTCCCTCTCTGCCTCCCTCTCTCTCTCCACTCTCTTTCCTGTGTCTTTCTCCCTCTCTTCTTCCGTCTCTCTCCCCCATCCCTCCCTCTCTCTCCTTCTATCTCTCCTTCCCTATCTCTCTCCCTGTCTCCCCGTCTTCCCTCCCTCTTTCTCTCTCCGTTCCCCCCTCTCTCTCTCTTTCTCTCTCTTTCTCTCTCTCTCTCTCTCTCTCTCTCTCACTCTCTGATGGAAGGTACACTTGAACCGAATGAGGAGACCGGCGTCACAATAGGGTCGATTAAAGTGAAATTATGAATAATATCAAGAGTAATAAATGAACTAGAAATACGGGCTGAAGTAATCGAAGCTCCTTTATTAAGCACCGGTTCTTCCTGGACAGTTTAGATTAGATTTAGCCTAGGAGCGGGCATCTAGATGCTTAGCACTAAAGTCTGCACAGCTATAAAAAAAAATATCGACTAAAGAAAAAAATATTGTTTATTCAATAAGAACTTAAAACTAAAGAAAAACATCATAGATATTTCTTAACCCAGAGCAGCGATTAAGAATTTTCTGTTTGCAGTGGTCATGGGTATCCACAGCGTCTTTTTAGTTTATTATCTATGAATTAGCATGACTTTAGAAATCTGCAAGAGTATTTTCCTCTTTTAAGTTCAAAATTTTCCTTCATCTCGAATGGTTTCCACGCAAGTTTAAAGAACCTCTCTAACATATATTCATGTATACTTCTTCATAATTGATGTTATTAAGTGCTGCCTTTTTTTTCTTTTTCTTTCCTTTTTCTTGTATATCTATATCTATAAAACAGAAGATGTTTGTGTGTGTGTGTGTCAGTATGTGTGTGAGTGTTTGTATGCTCTTTATGCACGTCCACATTTCTCGACCGATTTCGACGAAATTGTACACATTTGCCGACATAGGTCAAGATCAACGTTTCAATCTCCAGGTCCCACGGGTTTGGCAGAAAAATCGATAAAACTTAAAGTGGGTACGACTTTTTGCAACAATTTTTTACTGGATGAGCTGATGTTCTTTGCACTTCACGTAGAACATAGCTCTTGTTACGAGGTTTATGTAGAATGCTTGATAGTTTTCCTGTGACATTTGCTACAGACATAAAATTGCAAAAAAAAACAACTGTGAAAAACTCGGGGTTTTCGTACTATTAAAAATAAAAACTTGAATAACTTCCTCATTTTTTATCCGATTTTCTTCAAATATATCGCCCAAAATTTGCCATCATGCAAGAAATAAGCATGGTTTTAGTCCTGCTTGCTTTTCCGCATATCACGAATAACTGTTTAAAAAGCCCGTTTTGGGTTTTTTTTTTGTTATAACTCCATGGTTTTTCGTCCGATGCTTTCCAAATTTGCCATGTAAACTACATATGACACAAAAATTGTCTAGCGTGAAGGTTTAGTTTAGATTATTCATTATTTATTGGTATCCGAACAATCTTTGATGCAAAGATTGTTTGAAAAGGATTATTGAAGCGTTAAAAAGGGAAAATTCCTGAAGAACCTCTTATTAATCCCAGCTTTACAGTAAACGTGTGAACAAGGAGGGGGGGCGTTCATGCATTTGCACTTGCACTTGAATCAAGCTCTGACTCTTCATCTCTTGTTTGATTATTAGATTTGTGGACAATGCCGCACCGTTTGAAAGTTATTACGGCCATAGGAAATTTACTGAATATCTAAAGCATTGAAAAAATTAAACCCTGAACAATGACCACACAAGAAGGTTTTATCAATGGAATTCCCTTATTAAGAACAATCAAACACTTGCGAAGGACGTACCGTAAAAAAGGGGTGAGGAGTACCTTAGCATACGAACGAATGATGCTTGCAAGCGGGACGCATGCAGACATTTTTAGACAGAGGTGTGCGTGTATACAGGGGGTGAGGTTATACAATTGCGGCAGGGAAAAACCAGGGAAGGCTTGGTACCTCGGCTAGTATATATATATATATATATATATATATATATATATATATATATATATATATATTATAATAATATTATTTGTTTAAAAATATGATTCCTTCGCTTTACATAAGAGTTCTCATGTTTCAAAACGAGACAGAAATATCCAAATAATTATTAAAATTTTAATAATTATTTGGATATTTCGTCTCTCGCTTTTGAAACATGAGAACTCTTATGATTATTTTAAACAAAAAATATTATTATAATATAAGCTCTACTTCTGTATGGAGCACTGTCTTCTTAAAAATAAAAACAAAAATACTAAAATTTTGGATTATGCACCCAACGTGTTCTTTTCTATTTTCTGCATACCTACGCACTTATATATATATATATATATATATATATATATATTCTAGATTACAATTGATATTATTGAGTTGGCTTTTTCTTTATATATATATATATATATATATATATATATATATATATGAGGAGGAACAGTGGAGTAAAGGATGCCGGCTTGGATTAAGGAATCGGAGAGATGAGTTCGAATTCCACTCGAATCCATTACATTGACTTACGTGCTAATAAACTTGGGAAAGGTTTGAATCCCTCCAACTATGGGTAAATAGCAGGAAAGACTATGTTCTATAGCCCAGGACAACTCTGAATTCAAAACCTGCAGAGTGTCGTTTGGGGATGGGCAACAGGTCTCTATATTCGGCCCTTCAAAAAGTATGGATGGTCCTGCACAAAACCTTCACCCCTATAATCAAATCTCATGGGCTGGTGTCTGGCTGTTAGTTTCCTAGAAACTGATCTGCTTGACTCCCATACGTCGAACACGACAGGAGAGTCGAATATAAAAAAAAGTATATATATATATATATATATATATATATATATATATATATATATATATTAACAATGCCAATACTCAATAATAACAACTATAAACACGGCCACAATATACTGACCGTGTTTCTAAAATAAAACATTCCTATAACTTTAGATGCATACTTGAAAAATTCATACATTCAGTTAAAAGTAAAAATAAAATAAAATCATCCTTGATAATGGCTAAAAGTATAGCTGAAAGCGCTTGGTCATGTCGATTATTTTATGCTCAGAAACAAAAAAAAATATAAGAACACAAGAAAAACGAAATAGAAATGTGAACTGCTGTATCAGGTGAGCCGGTTTTAATGAGCGCTTAGCCTTGGAACGGCTAGAATGGACATCAACGCCTTTTAGTGGACTCAGCCGTTTTCAATCTGCTTGTCTGAATCATCTTCAAGAAGCGAGAGCAAGATCTAAAAGGTCAGCCAATCTAATAGTGATCTCATCCCACAATCCTCACACTTGCTCCATATGTGGCCTCCTTTGTAAATCACTAGCGGGTCTTAAATGCCACTTAAGATTATCGCACATATTTTCATAACTGAATCAATTAAGTTGTTAGCTCCTCATACGTCGAAACCGACGGGAGAGTCCATAGTATATATATATATATATATTAATGATTCTTTTAATACGACATTAAGATATTTCTTAACCTTTATATTTAGTAGGTTACATTTGATTTAACATTGCTTACATAAATATATACCAGCCTAGAATGTGTAAGTGTCATTATTTTAGAACCGGTAGACATTAATTTCACAGTTTATAGATTAAAAAGAAAACAGCGATATCTACTCAAACACTTGTACCCACGAAATATAACTTGTATAGCAATATACATTAAAAGCGAGAGAGACGTGTAATAAAAGGAAGAAGTCACTCCGTATTACAACACAGAATGTCACTGACAGAGAAGTTGAGACACATGTTTCCCGTTCGAACGTTTGCAGCGAAGAGATTGAATTCAACATCTTTTGGCGGGATGGTCGTATTTCCGGCAGGAACAAGTTTTTGTTGCATACTGGGAGAACTTTTATTTGATTTATTTTATTTTGATTTGCGTAACTTCAGACAGGCTGTATATGTACTGCATATATATGTAAACTACTCACACACACACACACACACACACACACAGATACATATATATTCATCACACTGGCCTTGTTCATGTAACTGATCATTTCTGATTATCTGCTGTATCCGAGAAGCTTTGTTCTCAGTCAGATCGATAGAAAGACAATTCTGAGTTCAAGGGATAGTTGCCGCGCAATCTCTCAGCCTCAAGCTCATTCTATTTGACCTTGTGCCATAGCTAAGATTTTTAATATTCTATAACCCCGAGATGAGGTATTTTCTATATCTCTGAGATGAGGTATTATGATTACTTACATTATCTGCATTTTTCGTACTGTTATCCTATATCTTCATTGCCATATTCACAACATTTCGTCCGTTGTACGCTCCGGCCTTCTTCAGGTGATTGGAATTTCGAACCAAACCCTTTATTTCGTCTACACAGAATGACACCTTCATACTCTGGCCACCTTAGAAAGAAGTCCAGCTACTACTGGACCATATGAACACAAAAATATCATCGATAGAATTCACAATGGAGAGAGAAAACAGCAACAAACTCAGTGTAAAAAAGGGATCGTACACTGCTTATAACATCGAGCAAACGTCATAAGTGGCGACCCAGAGACATATGAACAATGGTCAATATAAGCAGAGCCCTACAACGTAACAAATTACCCCGGGTACATGACAGCAGCTCCGACAAACTCGTATATAAGGGTACAGGAGAATAACAAAACTCAGAAACAACTTCGGTCTGCCTATCCTACATGAAAGGATTATCGGAGAAAATATAGAAGATCTGTGGTCGATATAACATCAAGACACTCTTCAAAACTAGTTCAACGCTTCGCAGACACCTCTTCCGAGTACCCCCCCCCTCACTAGAAAGAACTGTGTGTACGCAATCCCGTGCAGCTGTGGTAAGAAATATAAAAGAGAAACAGGCCACCCCTTAAAGTAAGACTACAAGAACATCGGTAACACGAGGGAAAATCAGTCGTAGATGACCACATATGGAGAGAAATGTGTGAGATGAGGTTGAAAGAATAGACAGAGAATATCACTGGAAAATACGAAAACTTAAAGAATCAGCACATATGCTAGGCCACAAAAATCTCCTGAGCCGACCAAGCATAGAAATGAATACAATATGGGAACCAGTAATAAGGAGTGCTAGAGAAAAGCAATGAATAACAACGCAAAATTGCAATATAAGTTCTGGTAAAAAAAAAATATACAATAATAATAACGGAAAAATGCAATATGAGCACTGGTAAAAATAGTTGATGAGACATTAGGTTTATACGTCCCAAAACTTGATGCACAGATGTCCACAAGGACACATGGGAAAAGTCGTTGGTTTGATCCATTGACTAGACCCAAAGAGTTATGTGTTCAATACCAAGTAGTAGTGGTGAACAAAAAAAAAAAAAAAAAACTGGAGATGAGTTAAAGGGAAATAACTGAGACACCCGGATGTGTTATAAGACGTGGAACTGAAACAATCTACCCTGTGGACGAAATAAAGTGTTCGGTTCGAAATTCCAATCACCAGAAGAAGCCCGGCGCGTACAACGTCTGAAACGTTGTGGATATGGCGATGAAGATTAGAATAACAGATAATGTAAATAGTATTTTTAAATACTAAGAAATCATGAGATATTTTTTGTTTTTGTTTTCGATCGACCTTGTTCGAGAACAGACAAACCGTGAATTGAAGGTCGTTCTCAACGGATTCTCCTCCAGTTCCTATCCCACGAACGCAGGTGTTCCTCAAGGCTCCATCCTAGGCCCCACTATATTCCTTATCTACATAAAAGACCTTCCTGAAGCCATAACTTCCCAAGTTGGCATCTACGCGGATGGCACCACAATTTATTCCTGCCTCAAAAACAAATCTAGTGTCGCTGACAAAACTAACCTGGGCGTGCGTCTCCAAAAGGACCTCCAATCGGTTGTGAACTGGGGTAGGAATTGGCTGGTCAACTTTAACGCCTCAAAAACTAAACTACTCTCTATTAATCACCACAGAGATCCTTCCCTGCCCTCCATTAGAATGTCTGAAACTCAACTTCTCGAGAGCACCTCTCTGCGGCTGCTCGGTCTCACGTTGACTGCTGACCTGAGATGGAACAAATATATTGAGTCAATTGCTTCGTCCACCGCAAAGAAAGTTGGCTCCCTGTGCCTCGCCAGGAAATTTTTCTCCCCGGAATTGATACTTCAAATATACAAATCAACAATTCGCCCTTGCATGTAGTATTGCTGCCATATATGGTCTGGAGCCCCTTCTGTTTGCCTCGGGGTTCTTGATAAACTCCAGAGGCGGATATGCAATATAATTGGCCCTGTTCTGGCATCTCGTCTACAGTCACTTTCTCACAGACGCGCCGTCGCCTCTCTCTGTCTTTTTTACAAATACTTTCATGGCAATTGCTCCGAGGAGCTGCATTCGCTGGTTCCCAGACTTCATGAGTTCAAGCGCCCTACCAGGCTGGCATTCTGTTCTCACCGTTTCACTGTTGAAACTCCTAAATGTAGCCGTCTCTTCTACTCCAATAGCTTCATATCTCGCACATCGCGCCTGTGGAACTCCCTTCCCTATTCCAGTTTCCCTGAGAGCTATAATCTCCAACTATTCAAATGTAATGTCAATCGACATCTCCAGTTGCCTTGATCTATCCACTATCCTTCTCCTCATCCTTTCCTCTATCACTCCTATCTGATCTTGCTCCAAATTTTTTGTAACCCCTTGCGTCCCAGTGGCTTCTCGCCTTGCTTGGGGTGAAACAATCCCACGCCGTATTTGACTGTGACCTCCATATATCTTTCCATAGCACTATGAGCCTCGCCAGGGTTATATACCCAGTCCGAAATTGAGGGCATTTGTCAGCTTACCGAAGAATTATCTCTCTACCAGATGTCACATTAAAATTTAAAGATATACCAGACAGATGAAAACAGAAGAATTTTTTCTATTGCCTTCCGAGTTTCAATATAGGGTGGTCCGAAAGTCGTGTCACCCCGACATAATATAATTTTCTATTTCAGATGGCTAACACGAAAATGATGTGGCCATACAGACCTCCTCGGTGTGTGACAGCGTCAGTGAAAGTGAATAAACTGAATCCAATACAGGTGCTTTGTATTACTGTATTAATTGTTCTTCTAATGTTCACCTATCCTGGGTATGACGATAAACTACATCCGCGTCCAGGGTAAGACGATAAACTACACCCAACAGCAAGGACTCTGATCAGGAGGTTTTGAGGAGCATGGAACCACTTTTTAATTGTTGGTGTTCCCAGGTCCGATGTGGTAGCACCTGTTAGGGTCCCAGCTATGGGCAAATAGTTAACCCTGAAACTGAGGTAAGAAGCATTACGAAAGTGTAAAAATAAGTTTTAATACCAGAAATACTTTGTAAAAAATTATTACCAGAAATAAATTTTTAAAGACAAAATCTATTACCAGCAATACGTTTTTGAAAAAAAAAATGTTACAAGTAATACATTTTTTTAAATAATATTACCAGCTATACATTTTTGAGGAAAAAAAAAAGATTACCAGAAATATATTTTTGGCAAAAGTAAAATATTACCAGGAAAAAAAAATTGTCGGTATGAAATAGCCCATTGAGGTTAATTTGCCGTAAATCAAAACAAACTATTGTTCACATTAATTTTTGGTCGGCGGGGTGACAATAATTTTGGACCAGCTGTACATCTGCAATAGAGGGTGATTTAGGGTTTACTCCTGCTTTAATTACCACTATTGAATTTTCCTAGACTGGTTGCCAAACACAGCTAGAGTTCAGCCTGCTCAACTACTTAACCTATAATTAGGAGTGTTATTTATGTAAAATAATTTTATGAGAAAGCAGGATGAAAAGAGATGTATTCCAAAAGCTTAGAAAAGTGTTAGCAAAAAGATAAGTTTCTTTAGAAACCGTCCTGGGTATGAGGATAAAGTACATTCGACAGCAGTTTGATCGGCAAGTTGGACAGAGGAAAGCCGCAAGTAATGTATCCAAAGATCTTATGTAAAATGGATGACGTAAAAAGGGATTGGTGAAGGTGTAAAAAGACAAAGTCTACGAAGGGGTGCAAAGAACACTAATTTGTGTAGAGCTATAATCGCTAATACCCTGAAGGGACACACGTCACATCGATGAAAGACAAAGAAAAACAAGACAAAAAAGAAGATGAATAAGTAGAAGACAAAGAAGAAGAAATCGAAGAAAACAAACAAGAGAAGACGAAGTAGAAGACATTGAAGACAAAGAGGACGAAGTAGAAGAAGAAGAAAAAGAAAAGGATACAAAGAAGAAAGAGAAAAAGTAGAAGAATACAAAGAAGAAGAAAAGAAGAAAAAAAGGCAAAGAAAAAGAAGACAAAGAAAAAGAAGACAAAGAAGAAGAGGAAGAAGACGAAGTAGAAGACGAAGAAAAAGAGACAAGGAAGGATATTAAGAAAAAAAGAAGAAAAAGAAGGCAAAGAAGAAGACAAAGAAGAAAAAAGAAGACAACGAAAAAGAAGACAAGGAAAAAGAAGGCTAAGAAGAAGAAGAAGAAGAAAGAAGAAAAAAGAAGACAAAGAAAAAAGACAAGGAAAAAGAAGAAGGAGAAGAAGAAGAAGAAGAAGACAAAGAAGAAAAAAAAGACAAAAGAAAAAAGAAGACAAGGAAAAAAAGAAGAAGAAGAAGAAGAAGGCAAAGAAGAAGAAGAAGACAAAGAAGAAAAAAAAGGGACAAAAGAAAAAAGAAGACAAGGAAAAAAAGACAAGGAAAAAGAAGAAGAAGAAGAAGAAAGAAGAAAAAAGAAGACAAAGAAAAAAAGACAAGGAAAAAGAAGAAGGAGAAGAAGAAGAAGACAAAGAAGAAAAAAAGAAGACAAAGAAAAAGAAGACAAGGAAAAAGAAGAAGAAGAAGAAGAAGGCAAAGAAGAAGAAGAAGACAAAGAAGAAAAAAGAGGACAAAGAAAAAGAAGACAAGGAAAAAGAAGACAAGGAAAAAGAAGAAGAAGAAGAAGAAGAAAGAAGAAAAAAGAAGACAAAGAAAAAAAGACAAGGAAAAAGAAGAAGGATAAGAAGAAGAAGGCAAAGAAGAAGAAGAAGGCAAAGAAGAAAAAAGAAGACAAAGAAAAAGAAGACAAAGAAGAAGAAGAAGAAGAAGAAGAAGAAGAAGAAGGAGAAGTATGATCGAACAAAATTCGAAAAGAAGAGATAAAGACGAAAAATGAAATCATAAACCTGCCGTTTCTAAAATAAGTGAATAAGTACAGGGTTATAAAAATCTATCAAAGAATGGCCTGTGATGTTATCGGTCCTGACCTGGCATCTCCACTTCAGTCACTATCCTACCGCCGACACGTCTTCCCTGTGCCTTTTCTATAAATATTTTTAAGACATTTGTTCTAATGAGCTTTCTTTCTTCATACCTTAACCGCGTACCTTAAATGTACTACTAGATTGGCAATTAGGCCTCACCGTTTGACGATTGAAATAGAAAGACGAAACCGTGAGTTCTATTCTATTAGTTTCCTTTCTCACACTTCTCACGTGTGAAACTCTCTTCCGGCTATGTACCGTGTCCCTTCAGGACGTTGGCGATAATGTCTCCCCATAATTTTCCTGTCCTTTGTAGCTCTTAATATATTGCGTCATGTTATTTCTGCTCAATGCTATTCTGCCATGCATTTACACAACTTCACTACGTAGGTTATGCGTTGTTTTCCTTTGTTCTTCTTGCCTTCAATATGTCCTGTGAGTATCAAAATTTCCAAGCCCTCTTTCCTCATTATGTGCCATACAATGTGTAACTGTCTCTTTCTAATGTTAAGTAAATTGTTCATTTTGTTTCCATTTTCTCTAAAATTTAGTCGTTGCTCACATAATCATTCTATGGTATTCTCGGCATCTTTCTGTAGAACCATATTTCTCCTGCTTCAAATCTCTTCTTCGACTGTAAGGATATTAACTAGCATTCACTGCCATAACAATTTAAATGCAACGCCAATCGCCATCTTCTGTCTTCGTAATTCCAATCTCTTCAGTCCTTGTCCTTTTTCTTCGGTAAAGTCTTCTCATTCTCTTTTAGTCCCAGTAATTGCTTTGCGTCTTAGTGACATTATCGCCTTGCTTGGAGTTAACTGATTTATAAAAAAAAATTCAGTTTGAAAAGTTTAACAAATTTTGAATACGTTGGTTCATATATAATTTAATATTCCTGCAAATGTAATCGATATTAACAAAAACAAAATCGATCATTTACTACATTTAAAAGAAATCTGGTATTAGCACTTGTCACATTTCGACAAAAGAGAGCGGTCATTGTTTCTAGGCGCCTTTGTTAGTACACGGCCAATACACAGTGTGCCGATCACTCAATCTACTGATCAGACCTTTTCTAATAGCGGCGGGAAACCGGACCAAATTTATTCATCTCCACGTCCAATAATCTCGCTTTATTGACAACACATTCCCGAGAACCAAAACCCCGATACAAGGAAAATAATTGGGTTGCGAGCAGCGTGAAGTGTGGGCAGTTATCTAATTAAGAAACTTATGCGCATGCGTGTTTCCCCCGGTGTCAACGTTGAACGGAATCAAAAGAAACTAAAAAGGAGAACAAAATGGAAAACAGCAGCCGACAAGCTGTGTGCTTCTTTTCGAAAAAAAAAAACAAAAAACGATGTTGCCAGGATGCCAACGGTTCTCTTCCCTTTCTTTTTCTGCCTATTGTAATAACCTCAAAGAAAATTGATTGATTCATTCTCTGTGGTTTATCAACTCTTTGTAAGTTATTTAAAGCCATATTTTTTTTTCGATTGCAAGAATTTATTTTTTATTTTGTGAGATAATAATAGTCCTGCGATACATATCTTAACCTACATCTGGTGGGGAGAAGAGGTAGATTCCTATCTTCCCCAAGAGCATTTGCACATAAGTAAATATAACTTACTGAAATTTGAATTCGGCCCTCCGATTAATAATTCTGAGCCATCATCCATTACACCCCCTGAACACCCAAATTTACAGCACCTGATATTCCCAAGCGGTGTCATATACAAAGAAAATGAGTAACTACCGACACCGAGATTCGAGCGTGACACTCTGGACTTATGAATATATGTTTTCCGCCAGGTAGCGATGTCAGGCTACTGACTGCAGTGATTATTGAGTGACTATTGATTGGAACTATCCAGTTGAATTAGTGTGAATTATTGTGCGTTAATGGTTTGGGTTTTGATTTCAGGTTTACCGGACGTAAAGCCGAACCGCGCTACTAACAAGGTAATAACTAAAATGGTTAATAATCTTTTGTTGACTTTTACAACTTTGTTTTTGTTAAGTATTTATTTGCGGTTGTAATTAAATACTGTTTTATCTTAACATTGGAATCTTGCGTTATACTTAATTATTAACGGCCACCGTACGTCACGAAAAGCGGTCACCCATCTAACTAATGATCAGGCTCGACGTTGCTTAACGTCGGTGATCGTAGTGACAGTATCCCAACGAATGCATTGTAATACTAGCTGAAGTAGACAGCGTTGTTCGGGAACTAATTTTGCCCAAAGGAAATGAGAGGCAGACATTTCATTTTATTTGTATTCATTATTAAAATGCTGACAGAAATAACCACGCAGTAACTCATTATCAGGAGGCACGGTGGAGTAATAGATAGCGGCTCGGATTGAGACATCGAGGAGCTGAGTTCGAATTCCAGTCGAATCCATTTTATTCACTTAGGTGCTAATAGCCTTGGAAAAGGTATGAATCATCTTCTCCCACAATCTATGGGTAAATAGCAGGACATGCCGGCTTCTATAGCTTTATATGGCAATTGGTCTACCACAGACAGAAAAGACAACCTAATGCGGGAAAAAATCTGCCTCGTCAGTCATGTATCGAAAGTTACATGATCACCTAAACGTGTATCAGCCATGGCACATAACTAACTGACTGAATTTATTATTAAAAGTTGATTTACCTCTGTTTTTGTTTTTAGGCGAGGATAAATATTTAGCTTCCATGAGAAAATGGCTTTTTTGACCTTTCTTTTATCTTTCATGACCTTCATTGTTGACCTAGGTCAACATCTTTATCCTTAAGGGTGATGAAGATCATGGCTCTTCACAATTTCCTGTCCGTTATAGCATCAATTTACTCAATGTCCTTAAGTTATACGTTGTTTTCGTCAGTTCTTGTGAGTATCAAATTTTCCAAGCCCTCTCTCCTCATTATATGCCCAAGAAATTTCAACTCTCTCTTCTTGATGTTAAGCATAAATGTCCTTTTGTTTCCATTTTCTCTAAAACTTGCTAGGTAGGTTATGCGTTGTTTTCCTCTATCCCTCTTTGCCTTCAATTTATCCTGTGAGTATATAATTTTCCAAGCCCTCTTTCCTCATGACGTGCCCTAAACATTACTGTGGGCAATCTTCTTCTATGTGCCGTGTCTCTTCAGGACGTTGCTATCATGGCTCTCCACAACTTCCCGTCTGTTATAGCTCTTAATAAATTTTGTCTTTTTTGTTATCTCCCCCTAACCTTGCTCCGCCATCCCTTTACTCGCTATGTTGTTAAGTTCAGATATTTAACGTTGCTATAGTGGAATTTCCACTGGTACTTCGTAATAGTAGAAATTACAAGCAACATATTCAACAATTAACTTAAGAATTATGACTCATCATAAAATACGAAAAAGCAATGTCACAAGTACTGACAGTGAATTATAAATCTATGTGTATATTTTACGCCCGTCATACTTAAACTTTTGAAACTATAATTCAGTGTCTCACTTTTTTCTCGCCAGCTGCGGAGTGCTGTTTTAGCGTAAAGCATCGAATAAAGTTTTGGATAAGGTCCAAGGTAACAGCCAAGAGTCTGGAAAACAGAATGCTTGCTGTCATACTCAAAGGGACAAATAAATAACTTACGCAGTGAGAAAATCACGAAGGAAATTATTGCAAAAGACGTGGGGACTATTTCGGCACATTTTAGAACGCAATATTATTAGAAATCATTCTTGGGCATTTTTCAATGTCTGGTCTCATATTCCAAACTACTTTTAATATTGTTTCCATTGGCGATAATAAGGCATTTCCCATTCTTGTAGCACCTCGGTACACACCCTAATCGTTTCTATAACGTGGCAACCTCACGATAAAAATATGTCACAAACAAGCAAAGTGCCATGAAATAAAATGTAAAACAATAAAAAAATTGTAATATTAGCCAACGCGTTTCGTCCAATCTGGACTTTTTCAAAGCAAAAACAAAATGAATTTATTAAAACAAAATAACTATTAACAATAAAACAAAATGTCCTTAACAACTAGAAGAATGTAGAAAACACTATTATATTCATATTATCAACTGAAAATTACGTCAAGTACTGTCACATATAGAAATATTGTTTTTATTGTTATGTTGACTGATTCAACCATTTTCTTTTGATTTCTTGATACAATTATGTACGTTCGTGTGATTAGTAATTCTGTTAGGAAAATTTTCAGTTGACAATATGAATATAATAGCGTTTTCTAAATTCTTCCAGTTACTAAGGATATTTTGTTTTCTTATTAATAGTTACTTTGTTTTAATAAATTCATTTCGTTTTTGCCTTGCAAAAGTTCACATTGGACGAAACGCGTTGGCTAATATTATAGTTTTCCTATTGTCTTTTACATTTATAAGTATTGTCTTTTTCTACAGGTTAACTCTGAGAAATTTTTCATAATATTTATTATGTAAATCTTTCTGTTTGCGACTGTGTATCGCCATTCTATAAGATTTGACAAAAGGATTGTCATCTTTAAAGCCAAAAGGATTCATTCACTTGCAACCACTTTTAATCATTGATGATAGTTTAAACACTTCTCAGCGAGTTTGATCCTATACAGGGAAATAGTTTTATTTTTCATCTAATTAGATCTTTACTGTCGGCTCAGATTTTTTTAAAAATCTTTCTCTTAAAACAATTTTTTCAGGAAAATAATTTTTTCATATACACTATCGCGCTTTCCAGTATTGATGGGGGTTTCCTTTTGACAAGCTTGCCCATTAAGAAAAAAAGAAATAAATATTCAAGCTTCCTACCTGAGATCGAACACCAACCACTGGTTCCAATTAGAAATATGCAGATATTGGAGCCACTGGGTAAGCTTTGCGTTAATGACATTCTGATTGTTTTTTTGTTTTGTAAGTATGCCGATAAAAATATACATGTATATTAGACACGAATTAGGCAATGAAAAAGTGATATAGCCCTTAGAAGCCGTTAAAGTCGTTGATGGAACAAAAATACGCATAATTAATATGCATAATTAATATGCATAATGAATATGCAAAAATTATTGCTATTATTGTCTTTATCTTGTGCTTATAAATTTAATCGACAAGATTATTAAAAAAAGAAGTTAAAAGCATTTCCTTTCGTTCTTTATTTTTTTTCATCTTTACTTTTTAATGTTCTCTTCTTTCTGTGTTTCTTTTTTTTTTTCAATTTCTTTTTTCTTTATTTCTTCTTTTTCTTTCTTCTCTCTTTTTCTTTCTCGTCACCGCCTTTCTATTTCTTTTGTCTTTTCTTTCTCGTCACCGCCTTTCTATTTCTTTTGCCTTTTCTTTCTCTTATCACTTTTACGTTTTCATTATTTTTTTTTGTCGTTTTTAATTTTTTTTTCATTTCTTTCTCTTCTTTCTTTTTTCTTCGCCCTTTCCCTCTTTCTTTCCCTTTTTCTTCTTTTATTTCCTTCTTTTTCTTCATCATAAACACCTTTCTCTTTCTTTTGCCTGTCTTTTCTCTGTCATTTTCCATTCACTTTCTTTCTTTTTCTCTAATTTCTCCTATTTATTAATATTATTATTATTATTGTTGTTATTATTATTATTGTTATTATTATTATTATTCCGTTTTTTATCTTTTTTCCATTTTCTTTTCCTTTTCTTCTTTTTTCTTTCTCCTTTTTAAATTTTTCTTCTTTTCTTCGTTTACTTTCTTTTCTTCGTTTTCTCTTTTCCTTTTTTGTCATCACCGTCTTATTTCTTTTGCCTTTCTTTTCTCTGTCATTTTTCTTTCATTTTCTTTCTTTTTCTCTCTTATTACATTTGTTATTATTATTTTTCTTTCGTTTTTTAATGTCTTTCATTCTTTATTTTTCTTTTCTTCTTTCTTTTCCTTTTTCTTTTTCGTTGTTTTCTTTCTCTTTTTCTTTCCTATTACGTCATTTTCCTCTCGTTTACCTTTCCTTTTCTTTATTCTTTCGTCTGCTTTTATTTCTTCTTCTTTTTTCTTCTATAACATTCTATTTTATTTCACTTTCTTTTCCTTCAATTTTCTTTCTATCTAATGTTTCTTTCTCTTCTTCCTTTTTTCTTCCTTTCCCATTTTTTTATATTTCCTTCTTTCTCATTTCTTTTACGTATGACGATTTAAATTAAGCGACACGTTTTTCTCTTTCGTACACCCAAATTTCTTAATGGCATTTTGCTGTAACCAGTTGCTGATAATTTGTATTCTGCATTTCTTTCTTGAAGATAAATTTCCTTTCTTTGACTTTTGTTTAGAATTTGGGTTGACTATCCCGGTGGCTTTTCGCCAAGAATGAGCAAATGGACTCAAATGTGTGAAAAAATAGGTTGAAAAAGGGGAATGTTGAACAACGAAGGCAGCTTTTATCCGGCATCCATGCAACTTGATTTATTTTCGCATCATAATTTATTGGAAGGGAATACAAGGTGAGAGAAAACAGTAGTGAAATATGAAGTGATTCTGAAAAGTTCTCACTCTAACCAACATCCCAAAATCTGAACAAGTGACCGAACATCAGAATTTGTTAAAGATTCATTGACAGGGCCAACCAATTTTTTAGTACGCCTCGAATTTCACAAAAATTATGATTCAAAACAATTGTGTCTGATAATAGACTGAACAGATTATCTATCTATCTATCTATCTATCTATCTATCTATCTATCTATCTATCTATCACTCTCTCTCTCTCTCTCTATATATATATATATATATATATATATATATATATATATATATATGTAGGTAACTATACTCGTCTCGAAAAAACTTCAATTTCTGATTTGCCAATAATCAAATCAATCTCGAAGGAAAAAAAAAAAGAGGTAGGAACATGAAAGTCTGTCGAAAAATCGATATATATATATATATATATATATATATATATATATATATATATAGTCCTTTACTAAAAAGGTACCTTAATTCCAATTGTAAAAGAAAATGTGCTCTGTTTAATGAAAATAAACATTGAGCGCTTTTTTTGTGGGTCAGTTTTAACATATTTCAAATCCTATGTTGTGTTAATAGTACTCGCTTGGTTTATATCAACGGATTCCTACCTCTCTCTCTCTCTCTCTCTCTCTCTCTATATATATATATATATATATATATATATATATATATATATATATATATAATATAATAATAAAAATAAAAATAACACTGGCATCTCATTTTATCAGATATATTTACCAAAATTGCACCAAAATATCTTGAAATACTAAAGAGTAAATTTATTCAATAAAATCGCCATTGGCTTTAATCACGGCCTCCAGACTACTTCGGAACCTCCTGCAACTGTTCTGGATGGCCTCGTAGTTTAAATTGGTAAATGTTGCCATAATCCTTGCTTTCAGTTCATCTTTAGTGTTACAAGGACTTTTGTTAGTCGCTCGCTCTACTATGCCCCACTTATAAAAAAACAGAGGTTGCAATCTGGGGAGTTAGGTGGCCAGATGATCTGGCCAGGTGATCTGGTTGCAGAAATTGTCTGACTGTGTACGGCTGCATGTGTGGCATGGTGCAGAGTTCTGTTGCTAAACATAAGGTCTTCCAGCAACCACCCTCTTGACCTATGTCAGCACTACCTCCTCAAGGCACTTGATGTGGGCCTCCGTGTTGACTCTGAGGCCTTGTGGGAAGATAAATGGAGTCATAACGCCGCCATTACTAGTGATCATTCCGAACACCTTCGTAATCACCATTAGACTCATCCAACTCTTTCTGAACCTTCTGCACTGTCCTTAGATTGACATCTAGGCCCTCCCCCACTGAATTTCTTTACCCTTTGCTATAAATTTAAATTTAAATAAGGGATTGAATGCTAGGGTGCTTGGATAAGTATATTTTATTTTGATAAAACGGGGTTCGCGGGGTCACCCCCACACGGAATTTATTTTCCCTTTGATTTAATTTAAATTTAAATTTGAACAAAGGAATGACTCCTATCCAAAATACAGAAGGAGAAACCCAGAAGATGAAGGTTACATCAGCAAGATCATTGAGTAATATTGAAATGCATCATTTTTCTCCACAAATTATAACAATGACTAAAGATCAATCATCATTTCATTACCAAAAAGAATTGTGATACGCAGCAAGGTGCGGGTAATTCAGCTAATATATATATATATATATATATATATATATATATATATATATATGTGTGTGTGTGTGTGTGTGTGTGT
>CAHIKZ030005433.1:1645000-1662500 GCA_903632075.3 Acanthosepion pharaonis | reverse complement strand
GCTGTCAATGGTTGTTCGAGCACGAAGTCCCAAGACATCATGACCGAGAGTTTGAACGTGTTGGCTTTGTTCAACCTGCTGAGCATGCCAGATTATGCGTTCTTTCCCAGAAACTGTAACTAAGGCCAGCACAGTATTGTTGCGGTATAAACCACAGATGGACGATGCGGGTGCTGAACAAACATATATATGCCTGACTAGGCAGCTGGGATTGGCTTGACACTCTAACTGTGTGGGCGCAGAAACGACGAGCCGGCCATTATATATAAGAAAAATATTAAAAGGGACAGGCTAATATTATTAGAAACAAACAAAAAACAAAAAAAACGTAGAACTGCTGTCTGCTTTATAATCTATCATAAGGAAATATATGATTGTTGTACAGTGTAACCCGGATATAAGAGAGTTGTCGGGACCGGAGAAGAAGTCTCTTATATCCGGGTTTCTCTTATATCCGGGTTTGGTCTCTTTTATATACATTAACACATGCTCTAATTTGGGACCAGAGAAAATCTCTCTTATATCCGGGTTTCTCTTATATCTGGGTCTCTTATATCTGGGTTACACTGTATATGGCGACGAATTTTTTTTTTCGTATGAGTTCGAATCCTCGTCGTCAAGTGTTGTAGAGTACGAATGTTTTTCTTCCTCCGTATGAATCCGAATACCTCGTCGCCAAGTGTTGTAGAGTAGTTTCACAGTGGAGGCTTGTATTTCACTAAGTCGGTCCTAAAATAGGTTCGACGAACAAAAACGTTAGGAACTTGATATATTATGTGTAATGACGCAAAGAAATCTAGTGGTGGTCTCTGATACTTTTAGTATCCGACTAACGGTCGTCCGACGTCGACTGACTGACCAACTCCCTGAGCGATTGCTCCTCTTTACTCTTACTACTCCTACTTATTATAGGTGGGAGAGTCTATTAGCTATAGAATAGGTGTGTTCCACTATAGCAATGATGCAAAATCATACAAAATATAAAAGGATTTAAAGTACCAATAATGTGGTTCTGTTGAATGCCTCAGTCTCTTTCTCACGTAATGTAGCTTCTCTGGGCCTTTTCTATAAATACATTTATGGTAATTGTTCTGCTGAACTGCCCACTATAGTACCCAGATTTTATGAATTTAAGCGCAGCACTAGATTGGCGACAATGTCTCATCATTTTACAGATGTAACCGTAAGTTTTATAATCCAATGATTTCACCCAAAGAGTTGTGAGTTCAGTACCTTGCCACAGCAGATGCGAACAACAACTTGGATAGAGTTGGGTTATTAAAGGGATATAACGGAAACTGAGAAATCCAGAAAAGGCATGGCACGTGGAACTAGATCAATCAACCCCGGTGGGCGAAATAAAGGGTTCGGTTCGAATTTCTAACGTACACAAGAGTTAAAATATTTGAAGCCAAACCCCCCACCCCACCCCAGAATTAGCATGGGATGAACTTAACAGAAGAATGGAAAAGAGCTCTTAGAATGGAATCAGTTATCAAACGTATACTTTGAGAAACATCTGTAACGAATGCTAAAAATTTGTGCCGCAGTAATCAATGTTAAAGGAGGATATTTTGACAAGAGCAAAATTTAATCATAAAATGTTTACTTCTATTTTTTGTCATAATAAAGTACTGATAAAAGAAAATTATTCCCCACTTTTTTTTTAACCGTGTACAATAATTTTCTCCAATTTCAAGTACAAAACAACTACTTTTGGGGACCAATTTAAAAAATTAGCAGAGGCTGTCTGAAACTTTTGAACTGAAGAAGGCAGGAGTGTACAACGACCGAAACGTCTTCAATATGACAGTAAAGACGAGGACATTAATCCGAACAATTTAAATAGTGTAAATATAAAAGCTTTCAATTGTTCTGTCTTTATGATCTTTGTGATAATTCCGTTTTAATGTTAGCCCTGGTTTACACTCACTAGTTTCTAACCGCCATTTTTATCCTTTACACGTTCATTAACAATTCACTTCTCGTACAACGCATCTCCACTTTCTTATCGGTTGATTAAGTTTTCAGCGCCGTTCTTTTCTCTAAATATGCTTTATCTACGTCATTACATATCAATATATATATATAATCATTAGTCTTCCGGTTTGCCTCTATTATATAGAAACTTCATCCCTTGATCTTTCTTTTTTTAAGCGATAAGCATACGTTGTAGAAAAAGACTTATTGATTCACTTGATATTTAATATTGCCAGTAATGTCTTATCGGATATTATCCTTCTTTATTTTTCTATGATTAATTATGCATTATCGAGAGAAAAATACTTTGCAAGTTATTTATGAGGTCCGAATAACAATTTCAATAGATTACAACGACGGATATACAGATAGAAAGAAATGGTATTGTCTTCTGTTTCGTTTTAGAAAATCAATCTACAGAAATGAAATGCATTGTGGTTTAGGGAGTCTTAAAGATTCTTTCTTGGAATTCAACGTTTAAGAAGACATAGAAAAAATGGTTTACAAGCGCTATAATAGACAATCTGAAAATCATTTCTTATAGCTTAGATTTGACACAAGGCCGAATGTATGGAGCACTACTCAGTCGTAATAGATCCAATGAAAGAAGCTTGCTTGTCTTTACACCAGGCCGATGTCCCCAATAATTTACGAGGCGTAGCTTAGATGTGACACAAGGCCGAATGTATGGAAGTCTACTCAGTCGTAATTTATCAAATGAGAGACGCTTGATTACCTTTACACCACGCCGATGTCGCCATCAATTTACGAAGCGTAGATTAGATGTGACACAAAGCCGAATGTATGGAGCACTACTCAGTCGTCATTGATGAAATGAGAGACGCCTGCATATTTTTACACCACGCCGGTGTCCCCATTAATTTACGAAGCGTAGCTTAGGTGTGACACAAGGCCGAATGTATGGAGCACTACTCTGTAGTAATTGATCAAATGAGAGACACTTCCTGACCTTTACACCACGCCGATGTGCCGAATAATTTACGAACCGTAAGTGAAATGTGGCAAAAGGCCGAATATATGGAGCACTACTCAGGCGTCATTGATCAAATGAGAGACGCCTGCATATCTTTACACAACGCCGATGTCCCCAATAAATTACGAAGTGTAGCTTTGATGTGGCACAAGGCCGAATATATGGAGCACTATTCAATCGTAATTGATGAAATGAGAGACGCCTGCATATCTTTACACCACGCCGATGTCCCCAATAAATTAGGAAGCGTAGCTTAGATGTGACACAAGGCCGAATATATGGAGCACTACTCTGTAGTAATTGATCAAATGAGAGACGCTAGTTTAATTTTACATCACGCCGATGTGCCCAATAATTTACGAAGCGTAAGTTAGATGTGGCAAAAGGCCGAATATATAGAGCACTACTCAGTCGTAACAGATCAAATGAAAACGCTTGCTTATCTTTACACCACGCCGATGTCGCCATCAATTTACGAAGCGTAGATTAGATGTGACACAAAGCCGTATGTATGGTGCACTACTCAGTCGTAATTGAGCAAATGAGAGACGCTTGTTTACCTTTACACCACGCCGATGTGCCCAATAATTTAGGAAGCGTAACTTAGATGTGGCACAAGGCCGAATGTATTAAGCACTACTCAGTCGTCATTGATCTAGCGAGACAAGTTTGCTATTACAGAACGGTGAAGTTCAGAATAATTTACTATACTAACCAAAAGCAATTTATATATATATATATATATATATATATATATATATATATATATATATAGTGGGTGGAAATAAATATTCGTAGACTTGATAAATTGTTTTTTTTATAAATGTAAAAAGCCTTAAATAAAACAAATCTCAGCACATTTTATGTTTAAAGACACATACTATTAGAAAATAATAATAAACTTAATTAATTCTTATTCTAACAGAAATTAATGCATTTTTTAATTCTATCTGGTTAAAAAATGTATTCGTACAAATTAATTATTAGAATAAAATTATCAATTAATTATGAAAAAAGTATATTCTAAAATGTTGCAGTAATGTTATCAGTAATTATAATTAACGACTTTAGCCATTATCAGAGCATTCTGCAATTTCTAGTCTAATGAGAAGGTTCTAATAATGCCTAAAGGTAAAGAATTGACTATTTCACAAAAACAACACATTTTGTCTCTTTGGAAAGATGGGAACAGTTACAGAACGATTTCTAACAACGTGAATATTCCTTTTACTACAATTGCTTCGTTCATTGCAAAGTTTAAAACTCGTAACAGTGTCGAAAACCAAAGACGAACAGGTGCTCCGAGGAAGATTTCGCTAAGATCAGCAAGGATATTAGGACGCCAGATCCAACAAAATCCACAGGTTACCCGAGAAGAGCTGCAGGAACATCTGCGTGCATTAGGGATTAAAGTAACCAAGTGTACAATAAGTAATGAACTACACAAAAACAATCTGAAATCACGCATCCCAAGGAAGACTCCACTCCTCTTGAAACGACACAGAGATGCTAGGCTAAAATTCGTTAAAGAGCATAAGGATAAAGAATATTCATCTTGGGAAAAAGTACTATGGACAGATGAAACTAAAATAGAGTTGTTTGGTCATAATTATCGAAATCATGTGTGGAGGAAGGACGGTGAAGGCTACTTACCAAAGAACACGTTGCCAACTCTAAAGTTTGGTGGTGGCATTATCATGATCTGAGGCTGTTTTTCTGCAAAAGGTGTTGGCAGAATATCAATAATAGATGGCAAGATGAATGCCGAAAGATACCAGAAAATCCTGTAAGACAATTTAATGCGTTCTGTTGAGAGACTTCGGCTACCTCCTGATTGGGTTTTCCAACTGGATAATGATCCTAAGCATACCGCTAGATCTACAAGGAAATGGTTAGCTGAAAGTAACTTTGAAGCCAAGTCAATCCCCAAACTTGAACCCAATCGAGAATTTATGGCGATATTTGAAAATTCAAATTGGGAAAAGAGCACCAACAAATATCAAGAATTTGAAGACAATATACCAAGAAGAATGGAACAAAATACCACTCAATGTGTGCAAATCATTAGTGGAGACGTACAGGAATAGACTGGTAGCTGTTGAATTCAATAAAGGATATTCCACAAAGTATTAAATTAAGTTAATATGCTTTTTTATTTTGCACGAATAATTTTTCATCAGTTAAAATGGAAAAAATGCATTAATTTCTGTTAGAATAAGAATTAATTAAGTTTATTACTATTTTTTAATAAAATGTATCTTTACACATAAAATGTATCAAAATTTGTTTTAGTTAAGGCTTTTACATTTATAACAATACAATTTTTCATGTGTACGAATATTTATTTCCCCCACTATATATATATATATATATATATATATATATATATATATATATATAGAGAGAGAGAGAGAGAGAGAGAGAGAGAAAGAGACAGACAGACACAGAGAGAGTGGTCCAAATGTAAGCTTACACTTTGTAGGTATGCACTTTGTTTTAAAAACATTCATTTTACATTCTTATTTATTTGTAACTATCATATTTGTTCAAAATTGTTTATGTACATTTGTTTAACACTTACATTTTTAGTACAGTTTAATCTCTTAAGTGCTCAAAATAGCCTCTTTCAACATTACAACATTCCTCGAACCTCTTCAGAACACTATGACACACACTACGACACAAATCCTGATCTGAACTAATTTCAATAAATACTTTTCAGATGTACTCTTTTAATTCGTCTGTTGTGTAAGGATTTCTCTCGTAAACCTTGTTCTTTACTACACACCTAAAAAAGAAATCCATTGGTTTTAGGTCAGGTAAACATGGCGGCCATTCAATGCTGTCCCTTCTTCCGAACCAACGCCGTGGAAAGATTCGGTTAAGGTAGTCCCTTACTGACAAAGCATAATGGGGGGGGGTGCTACATCTTGCTGAAGGAACTGTTCGACGAAGTTAGATCTAAATTGTGAGACAAATGATGAAACAACAAAGGACTACTTTTGGTCCACCCTGTGGCAATGTGAGAATATTATCAACAGAGAAGCTTCCCAGCACACTACAATCTTAACCTCTTCCAGTCTAGGATCAGTAATTTTCTATCCGCCATATCCTCGTAGTCTTCACTCCTCCTCCTCTTACGTTGGCTTACGGCCACAACACCGGTTCTCAGCCGATCACCGAAGTTAAGCAATGCCGATCCCAGTCAGTACTTAAATGGGTGACCGTTGGGGAATAATCAGGCGCTGTAAACTTGGCTATGCGAGTGATGTAATGGATAACTGCTCGGAATTGAAAATATGAGAGCTGAGTTCTAATTCCAGCCGGGTTCGTTATATTCACTTACGTACAAAATATCATTGGGACAAGGTACGAATCCAACTCTCTCCCAGCTATGGGTTAAATAGTGTCACATGTATCATTAAAGTTTTATTGTTTCCAAAAGCCTGTTACAATCTAAAATACTTTCTGGCTTTAAATAACCTGCAAAGGGTTGATAAACCGTAGAAAACGAATCAATCATTTCTCTAACGTTCACCTCATTTGACAGCCGTAAACGCAAAGGGTTGCTGGATGAGGTATGTCTACATGAAGAATGGCTCTTGAGCCTTTATATTGGTTAAATTTTATTTTAAAAAATAGATTATAACTAGGTATATATTTGTGACCTTGTGCCAGACTAAACTCATCTACATAAATATCCTTAATTTTATGTGTTCACAAAACCACTGCTACCTTACCAAGATCTGGGAGACCGAGTAAACTGGCCCGGGAGGCAACTTCCTACCCTAGTGCAACACTGGAAGAGTTGAAAGCTTCAGTTTCCAGTACTGGGACAGATGGCCATGCATCTACAATTTGCAGAGTATTGTATCGGTCTGGCCTGCAAGGTAGGGTAGCTAGAAAAAAAAAACCTTCTGCAGCCTATGTACAAGCAAGCTAGGCTAAACTTTGCCAAAAGTCACATCAATGATTCTATGACCATGTGACGAAAGATTTTGTGGTTAGATGAGACCAAAGTCGAGTTATTTGGAAAAAATACGAAACGCTACGTTTGGCAGAAAAAAAAAGGCATCTGCTCACCAACCTCATTACACCGTCCCCGCTGTAAAGCATGGTGGTGGCTCAGTCATGCTTTGGGGCTGTTTTTTCAGCTGCAGGGCCTGGAGAGATGGTAACCATCCAATGTGTCATGGACAGTATCAAGTACCGAGAAATATTGGAGGCAAACCTGCTGCGCTTGCGTCGCAATTTCGAGTTTCAACAAGATAACGACCCAATTTTGGAGTGACCCAGCCAGTCTCCAGATCTCAGTCCTATAGAAAATCTATGGCGAGATCTAAAGCTGGCTGTGCACCGATGTTCCCCATCCAATCTGACACAGCTGGAGAAGTTCTGCCATGAGCAAGTTCTGCAGTAAGCTTGTGGAAGGCTACCCAAGGCGCCTGCAGGTTGTAATTGACACAGCAGGATCATCCACAAAGTATTAGCTGAAGACATTCCAAAGGGAGTGTAGACTTTTGCAAGCCACTGTACATATCTGATTCTACGAATCCCCGTACAAAATTGTTTGTAAGGCCACGTGACAGCTTAGAATATTTGGAAATATAAACTGAGACACGAATCCGCACAAAATGTCTTTGCATTAGTCCAATTCTCAAATCTTTCGTTTCAAACGTCAAAGAAACTGTTGCCTTCGGTCAAATTTTCTGCTAACGACCCATCGGGGAGGTCACGTTGACAAAAGGTAATCAAGTCCATTTCCATTCCAGCCATGTAATAAAATCCGGAACTTCGGATCACGGATGATTAGCGTTTCCCCGCATCACACAAATGAACTTCAGTCGGAACATTTTCGGTCGGAGAGACGGGAAGACGGACACGGGGAGAAATCTGCCTGTTTACATGCGGCATTTACATTGTAGATTTTGCCTTGGGTTAGCGTGGGTGAATTGTGCGATGTGTTATCAAATCAAATGGCGGACATTGTTTCACGTGATGCTGGCGGCGATAAATCGGCTTTATTCTCAACAAAGCGTCGACGCTTGAAATCACAGAACGGTACTGGAACTGTTTATTAAGAGAAACAATTATGGTAAAAAAGAATAGCATTAGTGTGGATGATAATCTTCTTCTTCTTCTTCTTCTTCTTCTTCTTCTTCTTCTTCTTCTTCTTCTTGTCTTCTCCTCCTCCTCTTTTTCCCCTCCATCTTCTTCTCCTTTTTCTTCTTCTCGTTCTCCTTCTTCTCCTCCTCCTCCTCCTCCTCTTTCTTCTTCTTCTCCTCCTTCTCCCCCTCCTCATCCTTCTTCTTCTTCTTCTTCTTCTTCTTCTTCTTCTTCTTCTTCTTCTATATACCCTGTTTCTCCACGATTACCCGTCCTTTGTAGCTCTTCTCAAAATCTTGTCTTTTTGTTGTCTCTTCTAGGCATAGTTCCTCTATCTATTCACTCAACGTCGCCAAGTAGGTTTTACTTTGTCCCTCTTGCCATCGGTCTGTCCTGTGAGTATTAAATTTCCCAAGCCTTTTTTCCTCATTACGTGGTCTAGATATGTCAACTGTCTTTCTTGATGTTAAGTATGTGTCCTTTTTGTTTCCATTTTCCTTAAAACTACATCCGCCTCCTGGGTAAGACGATAAACTACGTCCAACATCAGGGCCTCTGATCAGAAGGTTTTGAAGAGAGTGGAACCACATCTTAATTGCTGCGGTTCCCAGGTCTGCCCTGACCCGGGGTGGTAGCACCTGTTAGGGTCCCAGCTATGGGCAAATAGCTAACCCCGAAACTGGGGTAAAAAAACTATGATAGTGTAAAAACAGGTTTTAATACCAGAAATACTTTGTAAAAAATTATTTCCAGCAATAAATTTTTGAAGAAAAAAGACTGTTACCAGCTATACATTTTTGAGGAAAAAATATTAGCAGAAATAGATTTTTGACAAAACAAAATATTACCAGCAATGAAATTTTTTCGGCATTAAATAACCCATTGGTGTTGATATGCCGTAAAACCAAACCAAACCAAACCAAACCAAACCCTAAAACTTCGTTGTTGCTCACATATTCGTTCCACGGTATCCTCGACATAAAAATTACAACCGTCTCTTTCCAATGTTAAGTATAAGTGTCCTTTTTATAGACGTTAACAAATATTAATGAATAATTTTTGTTTATCTTTTTAATCACTTCAGTAAGGCAATAAAGCCACTAAGACATAAGGGCTTATTGGGAGTGAAAGAGAATGTGGCGACATTAGTGAGGAGGAAGGATAATAAAAGAACATGGTTCAGGATGACAGAATATGGCGATTGTCGTTGCACTCTTCGAAAATTGAATGCAGCAGCGAAGCAAGAAATCGGAATAGAGGTCTATAGTTGAAGAGTGTAAGAAAAGGAACTATCAGAATAGAACTTACGGTTACATCTAGCTAGTTCAACATTTGTTGCATAGCACCCTCATGCCGGGAGATCCTTGTAAATGTCGCCAATTCGAAAATATCTTGTCTTTTCTCTCTCGTCTTCTCCCGGCCGAAGATAGCGAAATGTTTTGGATCCAAAGATCAAAGAACTCAACACGGAGAATTTTAACTTATCTATTTTGTTAATGTCGACATGTACTAACTACCCAGTGGAGGGTCGCCCCCCACTCCTCACTGGGGAGCCGTTTCAGACACGAAAGGGAAAACGTCTACATCTCTTGACGGGTAAGAACCAACTCGCTGAAAAACTTTTATCTGTCATTCCCATGCTAGCTCAGCCACTCAAAATCGACTTCCTTATTATATCTTATATATGACCTCGAAGATCAACCACCGGAAGTCGCAGCTGAGATAAACTTACCCCTAAAAATAATAGCCCGCTAAAGTATTATTTAAAAAGGGTGAAACGATGAGACCTAATTGCCAATCTAGTAGTACGCCTAAATCCACGCGGTCGAGCTATCAAGGAGGAAAGATCATTAAAACAACCGCCATGAAAATATTTTTTTTTTTTTAGAAAAGAGACGGAAGCTACGTCACGGGGTATGGAAAATTGTCTGAAGACGTAATGCCAGGCCAGGCTCGATAAAATTACAGACCACCTTTCGTTGAATTTTGACGAGAATCAATATATAAGCGGGTCACCCGATCAGATATGGCGACAATATTCAATGCACGGATGAATAGTAAATTTATAACTGTCCAAGATGGATTCTGAAGAGAAAAACTGTCTGCCACGACACAATGAAACAACCTTCTTAGCAGTAGAAAAACACGTGGCCAGTTTATCTACTGTTACCATAGTTTTGACGCAAAGAAAATGCCATGCTATAAGACCGAAAGTAAGAAGCACCCAGTATGGATCGAATTCACTAGTAAGTGGTAAATGAACTAGTGAGACAGGCCTGCTAACCATTACACCACATTGAAGTGTCCTGAATAATTTTCTAAGCGTAGCTTAGATGTGGCACAAGGCCGAAAGTATGGGGCACCCAGTGAGGATCGAACTCACTTTTCAGTTGTAACTGATCTAGCGCGACAAGCTTGCTAACCTTTACACCACGCCGAGGTGCCCCTCTCTCTGTCCTGTGAGTATCTAACGTGGCTACTTGCTATATTTATGTTATGCCATAATACCTATTCTATTGTAATGGACTCTCCCACAGATAATAAGTAGTAGTAGTAGTAGCGGTCGTCAGTTCGGCTCAGTGGTGTTGAGCGAGTCGGTCGATATCGGACATTGAAGTACCAATCATCACTAGATTGCTGCGTCATTAACTCTTATTTCTATAGTTCCTAACGTTTTGTACGTCGAACCTAATTTAGGACGACTTATTGAAATACAAGCCTCCACTGTGAAAACTACTCTACAACAATTTATAAGTAGGAGCAGTCCATTGTTACAGTAGTAGGGACGAGCAGGTAGTAAGCTGAATCCTAGTGTCTGGTCCGACACAGCGAATCAACTTTCCGAGCAGTACACCTAATTCAAATGTTACAATGAAATCATTATTTTTTTTATTTGGTTTTCTTGGTTGGTTGGTCATCGACTTCACCGGTTCACTTGCTCTTACGTGAAGCATGGTTAGCAACACTTTAGGACAAAAAAATAAGACCTAGCAAATGAAGGAAGAACTGAAATGATTTAACAACCATCTGACTCGGGGTGCTGTACTGCCTCGCGATACGCGTACTTCTTGCGTGGATGCATACCTCAAAGTGCCAGATAAACGCCATACGGCATTCGAAACTCTAAAGACAAAATCCTGTTCATCGACAGGTTTTTCGAAAGCCAAATAAGTGGAAATAGAAAAAAAAATACAAACTTCAGTCCGAAATTAAATAGATAAATAAATAAAATGGTAAAAAGAAATGGAAAGATGAAATTTAACAGAGAACCGAAGCTGAAAACTGGTGCATTAAAATGCAAATTAGAAAGTAGTTTGTTTAGAGTAATACGTTTTACGGTGAGGAGTCTACAGAAAGAAATATATTTATATTAAGTTACAGTATGAGAACAGTCAACACGTGGTGAAAGTGGTTCTACATGACAATAAAGTGCAATAAAAATGAAAATACACGAAGTGGCTACTTTAAAAAAAAAAAGGTCTAAATAATAATACAATTATTTTTTTAAGCATTTTACCCCAAGCAAGGCGGGAGTGCCACAAGCACGCAAGGGGTTACAGAGGATTGGGAGCAAGAGTAAGGAGGCGTGATAGAGGAAAAGATGAGAGAAGAACGGGAATTTGATCAAGGCATCTGAAGATGTCGATTGACATGGCATTTGAATAATTGAAGATTATAACTATCAGGGAAGCAAATAAGAGGAAGGGAGTAGCACAGACGGGAGGTGCGAGACATGAAGCTATTGGAATTAGAAGAGACGGCTACATTTAACAGTTTCGACAGTGAAAGGGTGGGACTGAGATGCCAACCTAGTAGCACGTTTAAATTTATGCAGTTTGGGAACCAGCGAAAATGGCTCGTCAGAGCAGTTACAGTAAAAGTATTTGTAGAAAAGACACCGGGAAGCAACTGCACGTCTGTGAGTAAGTGACTGTAGACGAGATGCCAGATCAGGACTGTTGAGGCCACCCACCTTCTCATCAGAATGGACTGATCTCTCTACTACTAATAGGACAGTTCTAGAGAGTTCTGGGAAGATCAAGTGACCATCACACTTCCGTCTCTCTACCGGAAGATACAGTTGGACTTTATACTCTTTCTGATTGTTACTGACTAACCTGCGTTCGTTTGACTACTAATCTCTCTGTTGTAAATACCTCTTCAGATATACTAGTATTTTTCCCTACGTATGTGTTTGTCCTTATTTCAATACACGCACGGGGAAACACTCAACATCTCAACAAGGACCATTCACATTACATATCTGTCTCCAGATTTTGTCGAGGACCTTAAGACGAACAGCTGGGGCCCCAGACCATATATAGCAGCAGTATTTCATACAAGGGCGAATGGTTGATTTGTAGATTTGAAGGATTGACTCCGGCAAGAAAAACTTTCTGGCGAGATGGAGAGAACTAACTTTCATGCGGTAGACTAAGCTATTGATTCAATGTATTTGTAGCCATCTCATGTTAGCGGACAGTTTGAGACCAAGCAAGCGCTGAGAGGCGTTCCCGTGGAGTTGAGCATCAGATATTCTAATGGGGGGAGCAGGAAGGGTTCTCTGTGGTGGGTAAAAGAGAGCAGTAATTAAATCCTATATATATTTTCAACCAATAAAATTCCATCTGAAGGCTTGTTTGATAAACAACCATTACTCGGGCAAATACTGCCAAAATACATGCGGGCATAATTGTAGACTTATAACTTTTTTTTTGTGGTGGGGGGGGGACCATTTACAAAATAACGATAATAATTGCCATCACCACTCCAGTGTGAAATTATTTTCTAACTAATAAAAACCATGTTCACACCTCTATGTGAAATTAAATGTTGAATCCCCTTACGGATATAAAAATAGAAGCATACGTCTTCTCGAAGCTCAAAAACAATTTCGAAGGCCAGTTTGCTCTACACGCGCGTACACACACACGCGCACCTACACAAAAAACAGTGGAAGAGACAGCAGCCAGCAGCCGCCAACTAAGGCCTTGTCCACGCATACGATAGAAGGGAATAATCAGCAGCTGCCTATTAAGCTTTTATATACGAACTCACAAATACATTAGCCTGAACGTCATCAAGTAAGTCGGTCCATACATTTCACATCGCTATACGAACACTTAATTACTTGATAAAACAAACATCACTGCAAGAGAAAGCGAACATTTTATTGTTATTGTTTGTTTGTGAATAGTATATATAAATTTATTTTAATTGATTTTCTACCTTTATTTTTTCTTCAGAAAATAGTCCTTTTCTAGTTTCATTTAAAAGATGTGTTTTTGTTGTTGTTGTTGTTGTTAAATATTTGGAATCCCGTCACTTACATAGCGATAACCTGAATAGACGGATCCCAACACGAAATTAAAGAATAGCAATGTAGAGAGAAACAGGTTTTAAAAGTTACGAAAATGGTTTCAAAAGTGACGTATCGTTGAAGATAGATTTTAGAAGGATAAGAATGTACGAACTACGTGTTTTGACCCTGTGGTTTATTGTGCATTAGGTGTGATTGAGAAGAAGAAGACGACGATGACGAAGAAGAAGAAGAAGAAGAAGAAGAAGAAGAAGAAGAAGAAGAAGAAGAAGAAGAAGAAGACGACGGTGAAGAAGAAGAAGAAGAAGAAGACGACGACGATGATGACGGAGAAGACTACGACAACGACGAAAAAGAACAAGAATACGACGACGAAGAACAAGACGACGACGACGAATACGACGACGATGACAAAGAAGAAGACGAAGAAGAACAAGGAGACGGCGACGAAAAAGAAGACGACGAAGAAGATGAAGAAAAAGGAGACAGGGACGACGACGAAGAAGACGACGACGACGAAGAAGACGACGATGACGAAGAAGAACAACAAGA
This sequence comes from Acanthosepion pharaonis, assembly GCA_903632075.3. NCBI lineage: Eukaryota > Metazoa > Mollusca > Cephalopoda > Sepiida > Sepiidae > Acanthosepion > Acanthosepion pharaonis. The sequence goes on along the minus strand of CAHIKZ030005433.1, from coordinate 1,648,548 downwards.
AGACAAATGACGACGAAGAAGAATACGACGACGAAGAAGACGACAGAGAAGACGACGATGACGAAGAAGAAGACGAGCAAGAACAAGAAGACGATGACGACGAAGAAGAAGAAGAAGAAAAAGAAAAAAGCTTCCATTTTTCTTCTTTCGTTAGTATATTTCCATAATGATATATTATAACTTCCTGCTTACGAATGTAGAAGTCGATATAAGCTAATATATTGCAATTTCAACGGCGCCAGTTGAAACTAACCCTGAGATGACGTCTGTTAATATAGTGATTAAATTGGCATTGTGTTCAATTTTAATGAAGCATTTTCTATTTTGTACCAAAAACAAGGTCCGTCTGGAAATACTAAACTGGTGAGAATTGTTTATCTAAAATATAAGCGTGCCGATTACAATAAACGTTCCGTCTGGTATTTTTTTTTGATATATATATATATATATATATATATATATATATATATATATATATATATATATATATATATAATAGTGAGCCAGACAAACCTACCTAGGTTTCACCTAAACGGATCGTCAGGGAAAGTTTGGCTAACGAGGCAAAGAGAAACACATATTTATAGGTGATAGCTAAAATCATACCACGTGACAAATAAAAAAAAAAAACAAAAACAAAAACCTAAGTGGGGGGGGGGGAATATTTATTCAACAAAAAAAAAAAAAAAAAAAAACCTCAGTGGAAAGTCAATAACGGGAAATTTTTTTGTCGGCAGAAGTCCATGTTTGTAGCTCTTTCTTTTTTTTAAAACCTTTTTTTCCCTCGAGATTGATTTGATTATTAGCAAATCAAAAATTCGAGGGTTTTTCGAAACGAGTCTAGTTATCTATATTTATATATATATATATATATATATATATATATAAATTTAAAAAGGTGAAACCTTATAACAATCACAATATCTGCAACCTCTGCCAACAGGAAAAAAATAGCAATAATGACATTTCTGGTTCCAAAGCAAGAAAAACCTGATGTCTTGATTCCTAGCATACATATTTTAAAAAATCTTTCTAAACACATATGAAGCTGGCTAAAAAAATGTATATTTCAATTAACCCTCCACCGATCAGTCAGTCAGTTATGTGCCATGTGTGATACACTTAATAGGATTTTTATAGTCAGGTGACTATAAAAATCCTATTAAGTGTCTGAGTATACATCCCTGTTTTTTTGGGTGTTTTGTTTGCATTATTTATAAGTGTTTCACCCCGAGTCGGGAGTGCCACTAGCACGCAAGGGGTTGCACAGAGCGGGAGCAAGAGTAAAGACGCATGATAGAGGAAAGGATGAAGAGAAGGACGGGGAATTAGATCAAGGCATCTGGAGATGTCTATTGACGTTGCACTTGAATAGTTAGAGTACAGGGAAGCAAGTAAGAGGAAGGGAGTTCCACAGACGGGAAGTGCGAAACATGAAGCTATTGGCGTAGAAGAGACGTCTACACTTAACTGTTTCGACAGTGAAAGGGTGGGACCGAGATGCCACCCTAGTAGCACGTTTAAATTCATTGAGTTTCGGAACCAGCAAAAGTAGCTCGTCGGAGCAGTTACCGTAAAAGTATTTGTAGAAAAGACCTAGGAAGGCGGCGGCATGTCTGTTAGAGAGCGACTGTAGACGAGATGCCAGATCAGGGCCAAACATACTGCATATCCGTCTCTGGATTTTGTCAAGGATCTTAAGAAAAGCGAGGACTCCAGACCATATATGACAGCAGTATATATATATATATATATATATATATATATATATATATATATATATAATTATTTATTTAAAAATATGATTCCATCGCTACATAAGAGTTCTCATGTTTCAAAACAGGAGCCAAAAACTTCAATATAATTATTTGAATTAAAGTGAATTAAAGTGCCAAGCTCTGTTCCATCTTCAAGCGAAATTTTTACGGAATGCAAATTCGATCCCTTGTCAAGAAACACATTTACTACAATATGACTTTGTCGTCAATCTGGTAGTGCACAAATTCATAATCTAGGTCTTCATCAGAACAATTACCATGAAAGTATTTATAGAAAAGAAAAGGCTATTTATCCGGTCCTGGTAAAACAGACAAACCTGCTTTTAAGCTTATTTTACCGGTTTCGGTAAAATAGAACGCCTAGGCTATTTTGCCGGTAAAATTTTGTATTATTGTGAAGGGCGGTAATGGTAAAAATAACAACACACAGATTTAACACAGGAGTTTATTTATTTTTACCATCATGTTTATAGATGTTTGCGATCGCCAGCGAAATGCTTGTGTCGAACTGTGTAGACAGTGAGTACACCTGAAGTGTACTGGCAAAAGAACCATGCCCAAGGGCAAGTTTGGGATTAGCAGAGACTGTTATACCTGAAGTACTTAAAATATTCAGAGACTTTTACATTTCTTTTAATAATTGACGATGAATAAATGATTTTAACTTGTGTTCTTACAATTGATGGCGGAAAAAGATTTGAAATTGTCTTAACAATTAACGGTGAAAATAAATAAACTCCCGTGTTAAATTTATGTGTTGTCATTTTTAACATAACCCGCCTTCACAATAATACAAAATTTTACCGGCAAAATGGCCTGGGGTAAAATAAGGTTAAAAGTATTTATGTCTATTTTATCGTTACCGGCAAAATCGACTCTTCCTAAAAAAAAAAAAAAAAAAAAAATGTGGATATAACAACCAAATGTAACATAATAAGAAATAATGTTGGATTAAAGAATGTATTAACTGCTTAATAGCTTACTTACATTATTTGGACTGTTATCCTCATCTTCATCGCCATATTCACAACGTTTCGACCGTTGTACGGCCCGGCCTTCTTCAGGTGATTGGAATTTCGAACCTAACCCATTATTTCGTACACCTGGGTTGATTGTTCTAGTTCCACGTGCCATGCCTCTTCTGGGTGTCAGTTATTTCCCTTTAATTCAACTCTCCGAGTTTTGGTTCACCACTGCTGTGGGCTGGTATTGAACTCTTTGGGTCTAGTCACTGGATATAACCAACGTCTTTATCCACTGTGTCCTTCAAACGTTGTGAGTATGGCAATGAAGATGAGGATAACAGTCCGAATAATTTAAATAATATAATTAATCATAATACCTCAAAGCAGAGATATAGACAGATGCTTAATAATTATTGAATATTCTTAACTATGTTACAACTGTTTGATACTGTTGTAGAGTAGTTTCACAGTGGAGGCTTGTATTTAGTCGGTCCTAAATTAGGTTCGACGTACAAAACGTTAGGAACTTAATATAATAGTTAATGACGCAGCAATCTAGTTGTGGTGGTTGATACTTTAATGTCCGACATCGACAGACTCAGCAACTCACTGAGCGGTATTTAGTCACCCCCCCCCCACGAGGGCATCATGTGGCACAAGGCCGGTTTAACGTGGGATCTCTGAGCCCGTGCGCTCGGCCAAAAATATGCCCTTTGAACCCGTATAAACGGGTTCAGGGTCGGTTTATCTCCTTGAAAGAGACTCCGCCCTTCGGCGTCGCCTCGTTCGGGTTCCTCCCCGCCCG
>CAHIKZ030005433.1:1550000-1640000 GCA_903632075.3 Acanthosepion pharaonis | reverse complement strand
CATTTTATTATAAAATACATTGTTGGTTATTTTACCATAAAAATGTAGTGTTGATTATTTAATTATAAAACGTATTGTTGGTCATTTTACTATAAAAATGTATTGTTGGTCATTTTACTATAAAAATCTAGTGTTGGTTGTTTCATTATAAAATGTATTGTTGGTCATTTTATTATATTAAAATAAATAGTAATATCCAGTGATGTTCAATAAAAGTGACTCACCTGATTTTTTTACTTAAAATATTTTTCGCCTATTGTTTTTGGGGTCAAACTAATTTTTAATCTTACTAATATAAAGATCCTTTTCGACAATCTAATCAAAAAGTTTACACACCCTAAGGTATTCTATTGATAATTATAATTTTGGATATAAATGAGATTTAGGGAAAACTCTGTGCAAAAAAAAAGTGACTCACTTATTTCCTGCAACTAGTAATCAATAGAAACATAACCGAACAGCTTTAAATAAAGAATAATAGAGGTATAATTTATTTATAATAGGTAATATAGTTCGAAATATTTAATAATCTATGGGTCCTCCTTTATTTTGAATAACCTTTTCAACCCTTTTTGGCATTGACTTGATTAGGTTCTGGCAAATCTCATCTCCAAGCATTGGATTCCATTCGGATATGAAATTCACAATCAAACTTTATAATGTACTTTATAATGCTCCATAAGTTTTCTATGGGGTTGAGTTTAGGAGATTGGGGCGGCCATGTCATAACACTCACCTGCTTCTCATCAAAGTATTCCTTCATCAATTTTGATTTGTGACAGGGAGCATTATCCTGCATAAAAATGAGCTTGGTGGGGTCGATTTGCACCCTTTCAGCAGAAGGGAGCAGACAAGACTCTAAAATTGTCTTGTACTGCTCGCTCCTGAGGATCTTTTCAATAGGTTTTAAGAAACCAGTTCCATGAAAAGAAAAGCATCCCCAGAACATTATACTGAACGGATGTTTGACAGTACTTACTGCTAAATTCAAAGAGCTTTCAAAGCTTCTTCGGATTTTAGATCGCTTATTCTTTGAATTTAGCTCAACTTTCGTTTCATCGGAGAAGAGAACATTTAGTAAAAAAATCAGGTGAGTCACTTTTATCGAACAGCACTGTACATAGTAAAATGTGTTGTTGGTCATTTTACTATAAAAAAATGTATTGTTGGTCATTTTACTATAAACTCCTAACAATAGAAGAAGAAAATGTTTATTTAAATGCACAAGGAAAGGTAAAGATATATATACAAAATTTGAGAGAAAGAAAATAAAATAAAATTAAATTAAATATATATATATAAATATATATATATATATATATATATATATATATATATATATATATATATATATTTGAGGGGTTTGGGTTGAGCTTAAGTCTCAACGAATGTTCCAGGTAAGGATTGTGTGGGCAACTATTCCTCGTCACTGGAGAGTTTGATCTGCGATGGTGAAAGTTATTGTGTGTGTGTGTGTATATATATATATATATATATATATATATATATATATATATATATATATATATATATATATATATATATATATATATAGTGTTCATATAAAGGCTTCCCCAAAATATTTCTCTGAGCGCCAAATGTTCTTTAATCTAGTAAATTGTTCTTAATGGGTTAACACTCATATAAGATTTCTTCAGAGCTCTTGTTAAGGGGGGAGACGATCAGAAGATGTGTAGATTGTAGTTGAGAGAGTTCATAGTCGTGGCCGACGACAGGAATTTTAATATACAAGGAAGATCTCGAGTAGTTTTAATAGAAGGCGTAGTTCTGTCTTTAGACCCCAGCATATAGATTTCTTCCTCGGAACAGGTTCCGAAGATGACTGGTGCCATTATCGCCGACCTGATGCTATCACAGACGATGTCAAATACTCACAGCCAAACTGTCGCATACTCTCTATTATTTATCGTGATTAGAAGACTCGGAAATATCGGAAACTTTTTCCTTCAAAATTCCTATACACTTTCCCGGTCTTCTCATACGTCAGAAAATACATTCTTATCTCTGATAAGAATCAAAGTTTTGGGAGCTGGTTTTGAAAGCAAGGTTTTGGCAAGTTGTGAGCGTCCTTCCCCCACCCAGACTTTATGGCACTATGGTAAAAAAAAAAGGTGGCCAAATTCCTTTTTATGTTTTCCAGCTCTCTCTTTTGTCCGAAAATATATTCTAAGAAAGATCAAGAATGTGGGGACCCGTTTTGAAAGCACGGGTGAAAATCGAGGCAAAGATTAGAAAAGAGGCTAGAACGTGAACTTGTAAAACATTGTAATATTGGTTCTCAAATTAAATTCTAATTACAACATTTCCTAATAGTATTTACAAAATGCCAAGCGATGTCTCTTCGCTTTTTGTCATGTCTTCGTATACCTCGTTGATAAGAAGAATTTGCCAGTTACTGATTTTTATTCAAGTGAAGATTATGTTCTTCGCTTTTCAGGTTACCTTTTGTTTTTATTCTTATCAATCTACAATTGTTATGATCTTACTTATTATAAAACGCAGATTGTGTGTGTGTGTGTGTGTCTGTAACGTTTATATATTGGAACGTTTATTTCCTACATTTTTTTCAACCGATTTCAACAAAACTTCACAGGACTACATAAAATTGCCTTGTGGTGGTTCTAACAGCGCCAAAAATGGGAAAAATACAATTGTTTTTGCACAAAATCAATTTGTAAACACGATTAAGAGACATCGTGAGAATGAAAGGGGGACAACTCACATCGGGTTGTTTGTGTGTGGGGGTTCCTTTAAATATGGGATCGGATTTCCTACATTTTTCAGCCGATAAAACAAAAATTCACTTTTTTTTTTTAGCAGGTAGTGTTTCTTATTCTCTTGCACACTTTTTTCTTTATTTTTAATATTCAGAATGCTTTAAAAATTCCATTTACAAGACAATTGTTTATAATAAAATTCTATTCATTCGGTAGAGACTCATAACGATTGAAAACAATGTTTTTGTTTGAGTTTAGGTTTGACCAATTTGTAAAAAAAAAAAAAAACAAAACAAAAAAAACTAATTAAGACATGCGTGTCCGTCAACCTTAAACAATAATCTTTGTTAATTTTATTTTTCAGTCTTTATGATGGTGGATACTTGATCTATCTCTTACTGTTATATCCCTGGGCAATGCCGGGCTCTACTGCTAGTTATTAATATTATTATCATTATTATTATTTATTTAATTTGTGTCCTGCTTTGTATCCTGTAGAGCCGGATTCAAACTATGGGTCTTATGCCCTATAGGAGGATTGTCATTTAATTGACAGCAGTTTTCTTAGTATATAAGATGTTTCTAGTAGGGCGATCTTCTGGGCAACTTGTATGTTGATGTTACCTGGGACACTGTTAGTAAAATCGTCCATTTCTTTTCCCACGATGCCCAGTGCTCCGATTACTATTGGTACAGTCTTAGTCTTTATTCTCCATATCCTGTTAATCTCGATATCCAGACCATTGTATTTGGCCAATTTCTCGATAATTTTCATGGAGATGTTTTCTCTCAGATGGTGCTGCTACGTCAATAAGAATACGCTTCCTGAATTTCTTCTCTTATATAATAATATCAGGTCTATTGTCTTTTATTTCCCTGTCAGTTTGAATTGGCATGTCCCAGAGGAAAGTTACATCGTTATTTTGGGTAACTGTGTCTGGTTGGTGGTCATACCATCTCTCAGTGTTTTCGATTTTGTGCTTCTTGCATATCTTCCAGTGCATATTTTCCGCAGATCCTGCATTTCGAGTTAGTTCCATCTTTTATTATTTCAGTGATAGGATCCGCTTGTGAGGCTTTGGTACTGAGCTGCAATAATTAGGCCTTCTGTCTCAGGTTTTAGCCCGGTGCTCCTCAGCTACTGATGTGTTTTCTGTTGGACGACATCTTCTTTCGTTCGTTTTATGTATTTGCCATGCAACGCCTTGTCATCTTGGTTTTTTTTAACTTCATTTGAAAAAGTTGTTTTGCTTCCTGTTTTACTCGTTTGGCATAAATGTTATTCGCTTCGTTTTTGTTGGTAGGATTTCAAGTATATTATGCTGTTTATTGAAGAGTACAGCTTCTTGGAGACGGAGTGGATTTGATGCTTTATTATTTGTAGAAGAGGCTTATTGGTTTTGTGAGGTAAGCTTCCAATTCAATTGTTGTTGTTTTTAGAGTTAATTTATATTGGATTAGACCTCGGCTTCCTAAAGCTCTCGATACGTACAACCTATCAACATCTGACTTCGGGTGGTACATCCTCATTTGAGTAAGCATTTTTCTGGTCTTGGAATCCAATCTTTCAATGTCTTTCAGCTCCCATTTAATAACGTTGAAGCTGTATATTACTACTGGTATAGCTAAGGTGGTGATAGCCTTCATTTTATTAATCCCATTTAATTCGCTTTCTAGTATTAAACGCACTCTTTTATAACATTCTTTTCGGATCTTTTTCTTTATAATTGAATGTTGTAGCCCGTCTCCTTCATTAATTTCTAAGTAAATGTATGCACCATCTTGGTCTAGTTCATCAATCTCAACTTCCTGGATATTAGGTGGGTCATTTATCCCTATTTTATTTTTCCAAATTCTCAATATAGTTTCTAGGCATCGTTTTTGAAGATCTTGTTTTGCTGGAAGAATCTGTTTCTTTTTTCATAACACCATTTTAAAACTCTGCGTCTTCGCTTGAATTTGTTGTTTCAGCTTCTTTTTAACTTTTGGTAGGTCAGTCTTATTCTTTACGACAAAGCTTCGTTTCAATTGTCTCCCTTTTCTTTCTTCCATTTTGGAGACCTTGTCTACTTCATTTAGAAATGACAATTGTCCTCCTAGTTTATTTATTTTGGTTTCTATTTTTTCTTTCCAGTCTAGCATTTTTCTTTTTCGTTTGCGTTTTGTTTTTACTTTTTTCAACTATTGTTACTCTGATCGTTGCTTATTATTATTATTATTATTATTATCTTAGATTTCTGGCGTTTACACATTTCTTTCCGGGTCCCGCCCAGGGACCTAAGGTTAGAAATGGCATCATGACACTTTCCACTTACAAAAAAAAAATTATATAGATAAAGCCCTTCGTAAAGTGTGGGCTGTGCTTGTCAGAAAAATTTTTTGTATCTCTTTGAGGCATGGACTTCCAGGAATCCCTTCAATTAGTCTACTGGAATCTTTTCCAATCAATCCTAGGGCTCCAAATACAACAGGGAATGTTGATGTTCCCATATGCCACATTTTTGAGATTTCTATTTCAAGGTCCTTGTATTTTGATGGTCATTATTATTATTATTATTATTATTATTATTATTGGAGCAGTTTATCTCATTAAATGTTCCTGGTTATCCTGATATCTTTCCGAAATAGATAAAGTTTCCCTAGCAGTTCAAATAGATCTTTGTGTCAATTTTTATCAAATGCTTTAGCGTAAACCGTAATCTTAAACCATAAGCAAAAAATTTCAGTAACTTTTCAGGGTTACTGAAATTTTGTTTTCTAATTTCGCTTGACTAGTGTACACTGATGACTCAGTGTCGAAATTGCCGTCTGATTAATTCAGATACAAGCGTATATAATATCGAAAATGATTATTTCCTCATTAAGCGATTTTTAACTAAAAGTAAATGTGGAGATTTAATAATATTCATCTGTTCTTCCTTATTAATGGTTTTAATTCATGTATTTCTTGTTTATTTATGCGTTTCTTAATTACAACTGATTTCGTGCGGGTGAGTCATTCAAGCCGAGAGAACATGCGACAAAACAATGTTCCGCTTATTCGAAACAGGCTAAAAATATTCATTACCAATTAATCCTTAAACAAGATAATTAGTACAATGCAACTATTTTGCCATTCTTTGCAAGTCTAATAGATGTTTTATTTTTCTTTCAGACAGATAATCATATCCTTCCTTGATTGAAGAAAGAGACCTCTACTTGGTTAAGTCCGGTGATAGGACACCTCCTTGTCTTACACCTCTTTTCTACAAGTGTTCAGAAAACCTCTATTCCTGTTCAAAGTGGGTGTGGTGTTAAGGGAGTGAGAGGAAAATAAAAATAGAAACGAAGAAAAGAAAGCCAGACCGCTTACATTGTTACTGAAACTGGGAAACCTCATCAAAATTATGGAACCAAGGCTTGACTCAACAGATATCTATTTGTCTATATCTCTGAGATGAGGTATTATGATTATTTATGTTATTCAGACTTTATTCTCATCTTCATTGCCATATTCACAACGTTTCGGCCGTTGTACCCTCCGGTCTTTTTCAGGTGATTGGAATTTCGAACCGAAGCCTTTATTTCTTCTACCGGTATAAGTAGTTCTAGTTCCACGTGCCATGCCTTTTCTGGATGTTTCAGTTATTTCCCGTCAACTCAACTCTCTTTAGATCTAGTCACTGTATCTAACTAACATCTTTAGACACTGGGTCATGTGTTCGCTGAAGGCAACTACACCCAAAGAGTTGTGAGTTCAATACCAGGCTACAGCAGTGGAGAACCAAAAAACTTGCTGTCTATATTTCTGAGATGAGGTATTATGTACATTATTTACATTATTCGGACTATTGTCCTCATCTTTGTCGCCATATTTATCCGATCCTTCAGTATCTGTCTATATTTTTGAGATGAGGCATTATGTACACTATTTAGGGACTATTATCTTTGTCGTCATATTTATCCGATCCTTCAGTATCTGTCTATATTTTTGAGATGAGGTATTATGTACATTATTCGGACTATCTGAAATTTCTCCACTGCCTTAACCGTGCCTTAACTTACACTCTTTGGGCCCTGTCACTGGACCGAACCAACGCCTTTATCTACTGTGCCATGTGTCCTTGAGGACATCTGGGTATGAATTTCTGGGTATTATAAACCTAATGTCTTCAGCAACCATTTTTACCAGTGCTCATATTGCAATTTTGCTGTTATCATTTCATGTTTTTACCAGAGCTCATATTGCAGCTTTGTTGTTATCATTGCTTTATCACCAACTCATTGCCAAAGAGTGTGAGTTCAATACCCGGTTAAGGCAGTGGAGAACTTTCAGAGGGAAAATTAACAGGAGATAACTGATAGCTGACATCCATCAAACTTGGCACGTGGAACTAGAACAGTCTACCCCAGGGAGCGAGATAAAGGTTTCAGTTCGACATTCCAACCACCTGAAGAAGGCTGGAGCGTACAACGGCCGAAGCGTTGTGATAAATATGGCGACAAAGATGAGGACAATAGTCCGAATAATGTAAGTAATGTACAAAAAACTTGCAAATTACAAATTAGAAGTCTCAAAATCAAACAAGTATAACATTTTAAATGTCAGGGAAGAGGACGGAGAGTGCGACACTGAAATCCGAAGTTGCATTCGGATAGCGAAATATGCCTTCCAAAAGCTAAGCAAAGTATTAAGAAACGGGAGACATTCAATAGAAACAAGTTAAAAACAAAGAAAACCTTTCTTAACTGTTATGTAATATCGGCTCTATTATAAGACAGTGAATACTGGACAATCTCGTCACAGGTGAAGACAGAACTTGAAGCAACAGAAATGTTGTTCTACAGAAGGATTATGAGAATGCCAATGACTGAACATGTGAGCAACGACGAAGTTTTAAAGAAAATGGAAAAATGTTGTCTCTTTTTCTCTAACACTTCATACTTATACTTAACATCAGAAAAAGTTATCTCAATCAATCAGTTATGGGCCATGCGTGATACACGCTTAGGCGATCATGTATCTTTCGATCTATGACTGCCGAGGCAGATTTTTCCCGTAGTAGGTTGCCATTTCTTTCTGCGGTAGACCAGTTGCCATCCAAGGCTATAGAACCCTGTCTGTCCAGCTATTTATCCATAGCTGGGGGGAGAAAATGAGGATTCATACCTTTTCCAAAACGTATTAGCACATAAGTTAATGTAATGGATTCAACTGGAATTCGAACTCGATTCCTGAGTCCGAGCCGCTATCCATTAGTCCACCGTGCCTAAATTCCTAAAACAATTCATGAGGAAAGGGGGCTTGGAAAATTTAATACTCATAGGGTATATTGAAGGCAAGAGCATAACCTACCTAACAAAATTTTATAAATGGATGGCAGAAAATGGTTTATGCGATATAGCAAAAATACAAAATGTTCCAAGAGCTAAAAAGGACAGGTAATTGTGGAGAGCCATGATCACCAATGACCTGGCGGGATATGGAGCAAGAAAGGCAAAGGCAAGAAGAGCAAAGGGTGACATTATGTGTCAAACTTTATGTGTTTGTGCAAAAGGTTAGAGGAACAGATATCAGAAACCGAAAGGAGAAATTATTGTGGAGAGTATCAAACGAAAAGAAGCTGTGGACAACCACGATCCACCACGTTTTATGGGTACACATCAGAGAAAGAGAGAGAGAGAGAGGGGATTCGTTTCGATTTTCTTTGAGAAATCCTGGCATTTTGAGATCTTTACCATTCTCAATAATTGCTTCATACTATATAGTCTTTGAGATTCCCACTTTTGGTATTCTCTGGGTTTTATTGTTACTTTCCTCTGGGTCCACCTCGAACAAATCAGTACATTGTATACAGTAACTATATTTAGAGTCAGTGTTTGAAAATATTTGAATCGACTTTCCCTCTTGTAAAAGTAATGCAGCCTTAGGGGATCAAAATGATTTAACATTTGCCGCCGGGCTTGGGCAGAAACATACAAAGGATACTCGTCATTATTTACTCCTGTGTTCTAGTGATGCCCCACTGTTGTCACCTTGTGCTAGACTAACTCAACCAACTTAAATATTTTTTTAGATTCTTATGATAGTCCTAAAAATTGTAAAGGGTCTTATTTTTATTCGTTTTTTGCCTTTAGATTATAACCCTCCTTCCGTTTTTCAAAATAGATCCGTGTGTTTGTAAAAGCTTTTTTAGACGAAGAATAATCAATTTGGGAATGGAATAGAAATAGCATCCCTTTTCTTTAGGCGCCTGTCATTTCGTGGCAGCTGCTTTACCGATTTGGCTACATTGTATTATCACCACTAATTATATAAATAACCGATGATTTTATATAAAGGATCTTCTTTTATGTGCCGCGTGCTTTCATGACGTAGGCGATTATGGCCCTTCACATCTTCCTCTCCTTTGTAGCTCTTGATAAGTTTTGTCTTTTTGTTATTTCTCCCAAAACCCTGTTTTACCATCTATTTACTGAAGACATCAAGTATGTTACGCGCTGCTATCCTTTGACCCTCTTTCTGTTGTGTATCACGTTTTCCAATCCCTCTTTCCTCGTTACGTACGCTAAAAATTTCAACTGCCTCTTCCTGATGTTAAGTATGATTCCTTTTTGTTTCTATTTTCTCTAAAACCTAGTCTTGGCTCACGAGCGCATGGTATCCTCAGCATCTTTCTGTAGAATTACATTTCTGTTGCTTCAAGTCTCTTCATCATCTTTGAGGAGATAGTTCTGTATTCGCTGCCTTACAGAAGGACAGATATTTGCAAAGGAAGATGAAAACATAGCTTTAAATGTTTAGTTAGCTTTAGCATTCGTATTTCATCTCTCCCATGACATGCGCCCTAAATTTATGAGGGCTTTCATCAAATTCATCCATGGAAATTTCACGTATTCTGAGCATTTTCATGCTCAGAATACGTAATTAATCGATATTTCAATTATGTATTTCTTGGGACATTATTTATTTATTCTTGTTGTGACGATTCAATGCACAATTAAACTGCACAATAGTCCCTAAGTGGCTTCAAGTCTCTTCATCATCTTTGAGGAGATTGTCCTATATTCGCTGCCTTACAGAAGGACTGATATTTGCAAAGGAAGATGAAAACATAGCTTTAAATGTTTAGTTAGCTTTAGCATTCGTATTTCATCTCTCCCATGACATGCGCCCTAAATTTATGAGGGCTTTCATCAAATTCATCCATGGAAATTTCACGTATTCTGAGCATTTTCATGCTCAGAATACGTAATTAATCGATATTTCAATTATGTATTTCTTGGGACATTATTTATTTATTTATTCTTGTTGTCACGATTCAATGCACAATTAAACTGCACAATAGTCCCTAAGTGCACCAACAGAAAAAATAAATAAATAAATAAAAGACAAAACACGAACTGCATTCAATGAAGAAAAGTAATACAAAATTTCCAGCGTGCTTCAGCGTTCATTTTACGTTAAAAGCTATTCCTCGTGGCCCTCGTCCTAGAATTATTAGTCCTAAAATATTGCTCTGAGACTCCTGGATATGACGATAATCTACATCCGACAGCAAGGCCTCTGATTGGAAGATTGGAGGTCTTAAGAAGCGTGGAACCAACTCTTAATTGCTGTTGTTTACAGGTTACTCTGGCCAGGGGTAGTAGCAGATGTTAGGGTCCCAGCTGTAGACAAATAGTGATCCCCAAAACAAAAACAAAACAGTGTGAAAGTATAAAGATAAATTTTTATAGTAAAAATACCAGCATTACATTTTTTATTAAAAAAAATGATTAACAATAAATTTTATTTTAAGACATTTTTTTATGTTTATACGTTCTTATTGTATATACAAATATTTAAATAAATGCTCTGTTTATAATAAACAGTATTAATGACATTTACCGGCCTGAATGTCCGAGAAATTTTCATAGAAAATATGCGTCTTCCGACAGGAATCGAACCTGTATCCTATACGGTACTGTCATATAGCATGACGTGCTTTTACTGATTGAGCAACAGGGAAGCGTTTCGGGTAGTAAGGTCGATATCCTGTATAGGATACAGGTTCGATTCCTGTCGGAGGACGCATAGGTAGGACTTCAGCAGCTACCTTTGTAAATTATTTTGTCTGAGATTTCTCAGCCAATAGAGTCGCTGATGTTCTGTCTTCACTGACGCAATGGTATCGCTTGTCTAGAAAATATCCTCTGCAAGGCGCATGCTCAGAAACTTAATTTTATCCATCCTCCTTACACAAATCCAGCCGACAACCGAAAGTCCGCCATTTTTGTCTGTTTACATATACAGTATATTCTGTAAATTTCAGCTTCAGGTCTAATTTTGTTGCTATATTGTTTTGCATTAATTAAATCACTTATTGTTTTTTAAGTGTTCGTAAAAAAAAGGTTTAGATGAACTCTTTTCATTTGTTGATAGCATTATCTTGTGTTTGGTGTTACAAACTAGATGGTTATATTCAATACCTTGAAAACCTAATTAGTAACATTCTATCATCGCCGATCGAACCCAGTCACGATGAATGGATGTAACACCCCCAACCTCGGGAGAGGCTCCGTGCATTGAACGACTGTTGGTCCTTAAAATCACCCAAGGCTTGAAATTCACACATACGATCTATCGCTAAAGAGGCAGAAACAGTAATCGGTTTCCTGTACCGCTCCAGTAAGTACCTGACTCCATCTGCTATCCTCTATCTTTACAAGACCCAGATCAGGCCGAAAATGGAGTACTGTTGTCATATTTAAACAGGAGCTGCCCAGTCTTCATTTTCAACTCTTGATAGAGTTCAAAAGCGTCTTCACGTCCTTTTAGGTGACAAATTATTTTCCAATCTGCAACCGCTCTCTCACAGACGGAATGTGTCTTTTACTGTTCTGCCGCTACTTCTATGGAAAGTGCTCAGACGAACTGCATTCCTTGGTCCCAATAGTTCTAACCTACATGGCTAGGACTTGTCATGCCACTCACACTGTACCAAACCACCTCCGTATTCCAATAGTGAGATGTAACTTCCACGCGAACAGCTTCTTCCCGCGAACCACAGCTCTGTGGAAACGACTCCTAAGCGGGTGTTTAATCGATCATTACAATCTTAATTTGTTTAAGTCTTGGGTTAACAGTTATCTACTTCATCTGTCTGCATAAACTGTGCCTCTTACTCTAACCTTATACCTTAAGTGGACCCCGAGCTTTGTACAGAGTGAACCTCACATTAAAAAAAGATTTAAAAAAAGACACTTCTCTCAATTAAGCATCTGAGAGACTCCTTTCTGTCTCCAATCAGCATGAATGATTCTAACCTCTAGGAAAGTGACACGTTGCACCTTCTAAGGCAAACTTTCTCGGCTGACATGAAGTGGAAAGGCTATATTGAATGCATCGCTAGGTTTGATTTTAAAAATTTGATTTGATCGTGCTAAACAATTTTTTCGCCAGAATCTATCTTACATATTTATAAGTCTACTATTCGTCTATGCTTTGGATATTGCTACCACATCTGGTTTGGTAAGCGCTGTATATTTAGCGATACTTGATGAAAATCCAAAGGAGAATCTGCAATATTATTGGTCCTGACCTGGCATCCCGACTTCAGTCATTTACCCACCGACGTACCATAGATTACCTGTGACTTTTCTATGAATAATTGCATGTTAATTGTTAGGATGGTTCTTAGGCTTTTTTGAATTTAAACTCAGTGTGGCACCCTGCATTATTAGAAAAAACTAAAGAAAGAAATATTCATAGAAATATGATTTAATTTTTTTTTATTCGGTTTATTAACCAGTTGTTAGTATTTTAGACAAAGAATAATTGAGTTTCGAGAATAATTCTCTAATTGTACTTAGGCGATCCTAAGGGAAGAAAAAAAAAAAGGAAAAGAAAAGAGAAAAGAGAAAGAAAAAAAGAAAGAGGATGAGTAATGCAAAAGGCCGGTCATTAGCGAAAACAGGTGTCAAAAGGTATCTAGGCCAACGTGCCTGACCGAATTTCAAGTTGGAGATTGTTATTTGGGAGAATAGAATTAAAGGTAAAAAAAGAAAGAAAGAAAACAGGCTTGGTAAAAAGTGTATGAACATATGTAAACCTTGATAAAAATGTCGGTCAAAGCATCTGGCCTACTTTTGTGTAGAAGACTCATTATCAATTTGGAGAAATGGGATTTTTTTAGAACAATGGAAAACGAAATATTAATCGGAGAAAGGTGTCTTTTGGGATGAGAAGGTGACCGCTGGAATTGTATACAGATTCTGACCTGTTAAAAATTAGAACCCCACGATGATGAAGTGAAGACATTTTCAATTCAGATAATTAAGATTTTTGACTATCAGGTCTGAGCAAAAACAAAGAGGTGAAAACAATTGTTCTTGGCTCACAGAAAGCGCCAGCGAGACGGGAAAAATTCTTCCTGAAGTCACATCTAATTAGCGGCGGGCTGTTTTGACAGAAACCAGGAAGGTGAGAAAGGCCGAGATTGTCATTTTTTCGTGCGTGCGAAAAAGGCCAAATTAGATTTTGTTTTTTAGCAAGGTGTTCTTTCCCAGAACAACGACGGGATAAGCCACGCCCGATTGGAGACGTCACGAAGTACGGGAGACGCCCAACCAGAATCTCATTAGCCGAAAGCGGTCGTGATATGCGAGAAAGAGGAGAAAGGACGCTCGCTCAAGACCCATTGGTCGAAAACGGTCACCTGACATACGAGAGACCGGGAGATGGGTATGCGCCTCCCCACCAGAGGCACTGTGAGGAAGTAGGGGTGAAAATAAGAGCGATAATGGAAATCAGAAATAATGCGACTTTTTGGAATTATCGAGAAAACCCCTGACGCCGACAGACCCACCCCAGTTTGTTGCGGCGTCAATAAAAGCAGAACCCAATCGAAAGAAATCAGTTCAGCCCCGGACGGCAGCGAGAAGGGTCCACCTCAGACGGCAGAGAGAAGAGTTGCAGGCCAGACAGGCAGTAAAGTTGCAGGCCAAACAAGCAGATCAGTTCAGCCCGGACGACAGAGAGCTTTCGGACGACAGAGAGCCAGATCACCTCAGACGGCAGAGAGAAGAGTTGCGGACGGAAGAAGAAGAAGTTACTTGCAGTTATGCATAGAAGAAGTTAAAATCAAACCAAGCCCAAGAACAGAAATTCGTCTCAAACCAAATCGAAGTGAAGAAATACGTCCAACTCAAGCCGAAGAGAAGAATCAGCCGTGAACGACTGGTAGAGATTAGCCCCAGTGTCAAAACTAAACCACACTCCGACACACAAAATTCTAGAGAGTAGGCAACTCGAAGTCTTTAAGTTGTATGATAGAAGCTTGGTGCCACAGTCCACAAAGCGGGTCGGGAAGTAAGAATAATTTTTATGTAACGAACATTAGATATAAAAGGTTGTTACCCTTTTTATCAGTAATTTTTTGGTCTCGTGAGTATTTTCTTTTACTTGTGTTTTGCCACCCCCGTCGACTCAGCTTGCATACGGCCCCAATCCCTGTTTGATCCCGTCTGTCTAAGATCTAATCACAACGTGGGTAGGCAGACCGGAGATCAGTACAGTTACCCTAGTAACCAGGTGTTGGAAGCGTTGGTGGTAATCATCTAACCAAGGGGGTTGGAACGTCACACTTGGAACAGCGAAAAGCGACCAGGAGGAGCGACGTCACAGTTAACGCCGTGACCAAAGGATTCGACCCTGGACCAAGTGCCGTCACATCACACACACAGATTGGCGTCAAGAACTGTTCTTTATATATATATCATCAGAGACCCTATATTTGTTTAGACCCTTTTGTTCATTTCTAAAGAGATTTCAAGATCGTCCCTTTTATTCTATCGTTTATGGCTTGATCCTTAAGCTGTAACAAGTTAAGCAACGTCTAACCTGGCCAGTGCATACATTGGTGCTGATGTGATGTAAATAATGGTTTAATGGATAACGGCTTGGAATTGGAAATAGGTGAGGCGAGTTCTAGTTCTGGTCGGGTTCGTTACATTCTTTTACGCGCGGATGCCCTTGGGAAAAGGTATGAATCCACGTTTTCTCCTCCCAATTAGGTGTTAATTAGTAGGATTTGTATCAGTAAATATTATCATCTCCCAAATGTCTTTTCCTTCACAATCTATAAAAAGATTTCTGGCTTTAACTTACCTGTAAAAGGTTGATAAGCCGTAAAAACAAATCTACTAGAATCGATTAATCGTTGGAGACACTGTGTAGTACGAAAATATACACAGTCTGGAATATATGTGTGTGTTTTTTTGATTGTAAGTCTGTGTGGTGAGTATGTGTGTGATTGTGAATATGTGTGCGTGTGTGATTGTGAGCATGTGTGTGATTGTGCGTCTGTGTGCGCGTGTGTATATGATTGTGTGTATGTGATTGTGTGGGCGTGATTGTGTGAACGTGTGTGCATGACTGTGTCTGCGCGTGCTTTTTATTTTGTCCGTTACTATTCGATCATTTGAGAATCTCTACAACAAATCAAAGTTCAATTTTTCAATCCGTTCTTTTTCATTTTCTCTCTCTCTCTCCCTCTCTCCCCTCCCCTCCCTCTCTTCTTCATTCTCTCCCCCCCTCTCCCTTTCTCTCTCTCTCTCCCTGTCTCTCTCCCCTCTTCCCCTCTCTCACTTTCTCCCCCTCTCTTTTGGTTTTCTCTCCCCCCTTTTCTCCCCTCTTTCTCCCCTTTCTCTCTTCCCCTCTCTATCTCACTCTCTCCCCTATCTCCAATTTATTAAATCTCTCTCCCTCTCTCTCCCCCTCTCTCTCCTCTCTCCCTCTCTCTCTCAGGTTACCCTCTCTCTCTCTCCTCCCCTCTCTCTCTCTCCTCTCTCCCCATC
Organism: Acanthosepion pharaonis; assembly: GCA_903632075.3. NCBI lineage: Eukaryota > Metazoa > Mollusca > Cephalopoda > Sepiida > Sepiidae > Acanthosepion > Acanthosepion pharaonis. Next base: position 1,624,443 of record CAHIKZ030005433.1, on the reverse strand, counting down.
TCCCTCTCTCTCACGCTCCTCTCCCCTTCTCTCTCACCTCTCTCCCCTCTCTCTCTCTCCCTCTCTCTCCATTCTCTCCCTCTCCCCCTCTCTCTCTCCCCCTCTCTCCCCTTCTCTCCTCCCCTCTCTATCTCGCTCTCTCCCCCATCTTCATCTCTCTCTTTCAATCTCTCCCCACCTCTCTCACCCCCCTCTTTCCCTCTTTGGCACGTGTTCCTCTAATTTTTTGCACCGACGTTTCAATTAAGTCACATTTCCTGTGAGCGGTAAATTTGTCAAGTCTCTTTATGATTAATAAGAATAGTTACTTCGTAGTTTCTATATTCCTTAGAACTTCCTTATTTGCCACTGGCTTTGTCTATGGTATTCCAGTCCTGGATATGACAATAAACTACATCCGGTAGCAAGTCCTCTGATTGGTTGATTGGAGGTTTTGAGGAGCGTGGAACCATCTCTTAATTGATGTTGTTCCCAGGTCCACCCTGACCCTGGGTGGTAGCACCTGTTAGGGTACCAACTATGGTCAAATAGTGAACATACAAATAAAAATAAAATACTATGAATGTATAAAAATACATTTTTATGGCAAAAATATCAACAATAAATCTTTATATAAAAAATACCATTCCCATGACAAAAATGCCCGCTGTACATTTTATAGCAAAAATACCAGCAATATATTTTAGCTGTAGTCAAAAATCATAAAATTGTTCTAGTTCCACGTTAATTCCCCTCTCCAAGTTTTCCACTGCCTTAACCAGGTATTGAACTCACACACTTTGGGTCCTGTCACTGGATCTAACTAACGCCTTTATCCACTGTGCCACGTGTCCTTGAGTGAATAAAGGCGTTAGTGACAACACCCAAGAGTGTGAGTTCAATACCTGGTTAAGGTGGTGAAGAACTTGGAGTGGAGAATTAACAGGGGATAATTGATAACTGACATCCTCTTTATCTAAATGGTAAAGCACGTCAGGGTATATGACGGTTCCGTATAGGATACAGGTTTCATTACTGTCGTAAGACACATATTTCCTACGAAATCTCTCGGACATTCAGGCCGGTAAATATTGTTAATATTTTTATTATAGACAGAGCACTTACTTAAATATTTTATCTATAAAAATAACGTATAAATAATATATATATATATATATATATATATATATATATATATATATATATATATATATATATATATATATATATATATATATATATATATATATTTATATGAAAGAGATCAAAAGTAAGAGAGAACGATAAATATAAATATATATATATTTTCGCGTGGAATGTGTATGTGTATGTGTTTGTGTGTTTCACAAAGAGCGCGATAGTTACTTCTGTCTTTAAAATGTGACAAAGGGCAATCATTACTTTATGGGTTAGATATCACTTTATTAAATTTTTATATGAACAGTAAGAATTTCCAACTAGCGACCTAAGATGTCTTGTCATGCACTTAGACTTACTATATGTTTACTGCTTTGGGTTGTTAACAATTAAGACGCATGCGTAGAGGGCGTCGACTGTCAATTCAAGACAGAAAAATGGTTGAAAACGGACAATTTTGGCCCAGTTTCCAAAGAAAAATATCAATAATAGATAATAATTGCCAGTAACTTTTGTAGAAGCTATTCCTAAAACAGAGTCGTTACAGTTATGTTTGAATAACAGTCGTATAAATAGATAATGAACAAGAGAAGTATATTGTATATAATATAATTGAAGACAACGTCCATTATTTTTTTTATTTCAGATTCAGCAGTTTTCGGGTGAATTTCTCCTCTTTAAATAAAAGACGTCGAAAAGTCCTCAACGATGAAGAAATATCTATCGTCATCAAGGAAAGTGCTAAAGGCACCTCTCTTCATGGCAATGCGAAGAAGTTAGGTTGTCATGTGGACAGGGTTAGAAGATTCCTGAGGAATCCTTCGTCAATGAAGAAGCGATTCGATTGTGAGACCTCCAAGACTATGACAGCTACGGATTTAAGGAATGCTATCCGAAAGTCACGTGGGAAACCCGGACAAACAAGCAAAGCCATTTTCACCTCCGTTGGACTTCCTCATGTACCGAAAACCACCAAAAATCGGATTCTTGAAACTGACTCGCTTGAAACTGCCCCCTTTATTGTCGTCGTTTTCAGCCACCCGTTTTGGTTGCAGAAAAATTGGTGGGGCTACCTTAGGTAGTTAGTGGGATAGTAAGCTTGGTAGGTAGGTTACTCGTTATTTTTCACTATTCCAATATCCCTTTTTGTTAGATATGTGTCCTAGAATTTTAAACTGTCACTTCAATCAGCTATGTGCCATGCGTCATATACGCTTAGGCGATCATGTATCTTTCGATATATGACTGACGAGGCAGATTTTTCCATAGTAGGTTACAATTTCTTTCAGCGGTAGACCAGTTGCCATCCAAGGCTATAGAACCCGGTCTGTCCTGCTATTTATTCATAGTGTGCTTGATTAAATGTATAGACAGTCAGTTATGTGCCATGCGTGATACACGCTTAGGCGATCATGTATCTTTCGATACATGACTGACGAGGCAGATTTTTCCTACAGTAGGTTACCATTTCTTTCTGCGGTAGAACGGTTGCCATCCAAGGCTATAAAACCCGGACTGTCTTACTATTTACCCATAGCTGGGGGAGGGGAGAAGAAGAGGATTCGTACCTAACCTAAGGGTATAAGCACGTAAGTGAATGTAATGGATTCGAACTCGGCTCTCCGATTCCTCAGTCCGAGCCGCATTATTTCACAGTGTCTCTTACTGATTCTAAATATAAAAGTCCTTTTTGTTACCATTTGCGACGTTTTATGATTACTACACCCTGAACCACTTCTGCAAAATGCGTCCGACACTGATTAATCGACGATGTTCAGTTCTGGTTCGTGAAAATGAGTTTTGTGGTGAAGGCATAAATAACCCTGTAACTCGATGGGTAGAAATGAAAGATGTTCAGGGTTCCTATTGTGACAGATTTTAAACACTGTGCCCTAGAAATTTCAACTATCTATAAAAATAAGGGTCCTTTTGGTTTTCATTGCTTTAAAACCTCGGCTTTGCTCAAACGTTCGGACTATGGTATTCCTAGCAACCTTCTGAAGAACCACTTGCCATGGGTGATACACGCGTAGGCGATCATGTATCATTCAATACATGCCTGACGAGGCAGATTTTTTTCCTGCCATTTCTTTCTGCGGTAGACCAGTTGCCATCCAAGGCTATAGTACCTGGTCTGTCGTACTATTTACCCATAGCGGGGGGGGAGAAGAGGATTCATACCTTTCCCAAGGATATTAGCATGTAAGTGAATGTAATGGATTCGACTCGCCTCTTCGACTCCTCAATCCGAGCCGCTATCCATAATTCCACCGTGCCTCTTAGTGATTCTAAATATAAAAGTCCTTTTTGTTAGCATTTGCGACATTTTATGATTACTACACCCTGAACCACTTCAGTAAAATACGTCAGACACTGATTAATCGACGAGGTTCAGTTCTGCTTCGTGGAAATGGACGTCCACATGTTGCCAGGGTGACACTGACACTTGCCACAATCTCGCCGATTTGGGATACGAGACTAGCCACTATATCCTCTCGATCTCTCGCCCACTGACTATCAACTTTTTCCAGCATCTTGAAAATTGCTTAATCCAAAAGACATTCAATTGCAAAAAAAAAAAAAAAAAAAGATGCAGAAACTGCATTCAAAGATTATGGACGCCCAAAACCTTTAGAGTTTTTTCGTAAACGCATAAACAACCTTTATAACTCGATGGATAGAAATGAAAGATGTTCGGGGTTCCTATGTTGACAAATGTAAACACTGTCTCCTATGTTGACAAATGTAAACACTTCTCCTAGAAATTTCAACTATTTCTAAGTATACGGGTTCTTTTGGTTTCCATTGGTTTATAACTTTGGCTTTGCTCACACGTTCGGTCCATGGTATTTCTCGCATCCTTCTGAAGAACCACCTGTGTGAGTATAATTTCGCTGTACCGAAAACTCATTTTAATTTTTTTTCGATTTTCTTTAATTCCTTATTTTTCTTTTTTTAATCTTTAAATTTTATTTTATTGTATTTTTTCTCCCCTCCCCCACCCCCGCCTACTCGTCAGTGTGTTTGCCCATAGTAACACATTTTGTCCTAATCATTGTAACCTACTTGATGGTCTAGTTAGAAACCCCGTTTCGAAAGAAAAATCACAAAAAAAAAGGTAAAATTGAATGTCTTTGGCTAGATGCGAAAATGTCTCGTCAGTATTCTCATGATTTAGTGGTCGAATCTTCTTGCTTGATAAATTGTCTGAACTTGGAATTATTTTCGTCGTTTCTTTCTCCTGTTCTTAATTTTATTGAAAGCGTGTTTCCCAAGCCCACTATTTGGTGAGGGTGCCTGGAGGACGGTCTCCTGAGACTCGAGCGTAATATTATTTTGAAAGTACAGGTAAAGTCTGAAGTAAGACCTTCACTGTCCAAGATGAACAGGAACAGAACAGCAAGACCAGATGGGATTGTAATAGAAATAGACGATTTACGAGAGGATAAGTTTTCTCGTCGTCGGAGATGTTGCTGTTGTCGTATCTGTTCTATGCCGTTGGATTTCTTCTCTGCCTGGACAGAATCTTCGGACTTGTTCCGTAACATCTCTTCCATGGCGGTGGTATAACCAGCTATGACTAGCTTAAATAAGCTATGACTAGCTAAGACCTGTTTTGACCAGTGACCCGTGTGTCTACACTCGGGTCTCCCACGTTAAAACAAACCGACCGTGTATTTTTTCTCCCCCTACTCGTCAGTGTGTTTGCCCATAGTAACACATTTTGTCCTAATCATTCTAACCTATTTGATGGTTTAGTTTAAATTGTCTGAACTTGGAATTGTTTTCGTCGTTTCTTTCTCCTGTTGTTCCTAATTTTTATTGAAAGCATGTCTCCCAAGCCCACTATTTGGTGAGGGCGGAGGATTGGCCGTTGATCCCCCCCCCCAGGTCGATGCTTGGACTTAAGGTAAGCCGTACATTCACTTGTTATCATGAGGAAGAAAGCGGACAAACACTTGCTGCCCCGTGTGAATATAATTTCGCTCTACTAAAGACTCATTTTAATCTTTTTTCGATTTTCTTTAATTCCTTATTTTTCTTTATTCAATCTTTAAATTTTATTTTTATTTTATTTTTTCCCCCCCACTCGTCAGTGTGTTTGCCCATAGATCTTCTTCATTTGTGAGGAGATTGTCCAGCATACACTGCCATATATGAGGACTGATATTACACGAAAGTTAAGTACTCTTTTCTTTGTTGCGATTTTCCAAGCGTAGCTTAGATGTGGCACAAGTCCGAAAGTATGGGGCACCTAGTGAGGAACGAACTCACTACTCATTCGTAATTGTGCTAGCGAGACAAGCTTGCTAACCGTTACACCACCTCGAGGTTCCCATACTCTTTTCTTTGTTTCTAACGAAATATTTCTGTTTCTTAATACTTAGCTTAGCTTTGGGAAGCCATCTTTCGCTATCCCTATACGACTTTGGATTTCAGTGACGCACTTGCCATAATCTGTTAAAATTCTTCCTAGATATTTAAATTGTTGCACTTTGATTTTCGTATGCCCAATTTCAATTTGCATGTTGGGCTGTTCCTTTTTGCTAACAAATCATGCATTTGTGTCTTCTTGCATTTGATGTTTAGTCCTTTCTTCTCGCTTTCCTTCACCTCTTTCTGGGGGAGTTTTTGAAACTAAAAAAGAACTTTACCAAATAAAGAAAAAACTACATCGCTACATGGTTCCGACATCCATTTACTCAATCTCGCTAGGAAAGGTTGTCCCTCCTCAATCTGCCCTGTGAGTATCAGATTTTCCAAGCCCTCCTTTCTCATTATGTACCCTAGAAATTTCAACTGGCTTTTTCTGACTGTAAATATAAGTGTACATTTTTTTCATTTTCTCTAAAACTTCGTCGTTGCTCACATGTTCAGTCTATGGAATTCTCAACATCCTTCTGTAGAACCATATTTCTGTTGCCTCTATTTTCTTCCTCTGTGAGGAGATTGTCCTGCATTCACTGAACTAAAGGAGAAATTCTATTATATAACAGTTCTGTGCTCTTTTCTTTGTATCTAACGAAATTTTCCTGTGTCTTAATATTTTGCTTAACTTCTTAATGCTTAAAGCATCTTTTCTTATTCCAATGTGTCTTCGGATATCGTTGTCGCATTTTCCGTCCTTTGGCATTACCATTTCTATTATAGAGTCGGTCTACGTAATTTCCGTTTTCGTGAACCAATTGTAATGAAGAATGTGTCTTCCTAACTGCGAATTATACGCGGCAGTTAAGAAAAAAAATTGGGGTAAAGTAACATAACAGCAACATGAGGCAACTGACTCACTGGACCAAAGAATAAATTACTCAGCTTCACTAATGAAAGGCATGAAACTGCACTTACTTTTCATAATGGGAACTCAAGCAAGTGAATAATGTAACGGAGACATCTACAAAAATATACGGGTTTATTGTTAAGGTTTCATAACTGACTGGCAAGTACGAAGTTGTTTCCCAAAATTCGTTCTGTAGAAACGTCGTCGAAAGATAAAGCCAGATCGGGGGGGGGACGTTCATCAGACTTTGAAGATGAAGCTCTAGATTAATTAAAGGAAAGCCATCCTCGGCAAAGTACTCGTAAGTTAGCAATAATAAACATATCACAATCTTTCAACGCTTAAAAAATGTGGAAAAATTCAACTAGTTACTTGGTTTCTACAAGCTCTTAGCGAAAAGAGCAAAGAATATCTTTAAAAAATAAAACGGAAATTATTTATAACAGAACCTGATAAAAGCGGCTGAACCATGAGGATCTAATTAGCTCCAAGTCCGCATACAAAACAGGAAAAATATGCTTGAAATAAATCTGAGTCTAATGTACTGTCAAATACGCTATTTTCTATTTTATCATTTTTAAGAAGTTATTTTGAGTGGATACCCATATCTGAGTAGACGCCCCGTTTGTTTATTAAACAGTATGTTTATTTGTTTTCGTCTATCGGCTTGAATATTCGAGAGATCTTATTAAAGGAAAAGATGCGAACTTCAACAGGATTCGAAACTGTGTCGTCCTGTGTAAAAAAAAAAAGAAAAAAAAATCGTTAGATACGATGTGCTTCACACCGACTCGGCTGCGAAAGATCTCGCTGATCAAGCAAATCTACATAGTGCCTTATAAACACAAATCTTCTCGTGATTCTCGAATCCCAGATTCTGGCAGGAGAGTCGGAAGGTACATCTTTTTTTTTCCTAAGATTTCTTGAATATTCAGGCCAGAAGACGAAAATAAATAAATAAATATATTGTTTGACAAATAAAAGGAACGTCTACTTAAATAGGAGTATCCATTAAAAAAATAAAGTTTAAAATGATGGAATTTGTCGGATAACTTCTTTAGAAAGTATTTATCTATTTATTCTTTAACTTTTTGTTTGTTTACTAGTAAATATTTTCATGGCAATTGTTCTGAAAAACTTTCTATTTCGGTATATCGACCTTACTAATTTAAGCTCAGTACTTTCATTTGATCTTGTGCCTATATTTTGTTTTCAGCTGGCATGAAGTGGAAAGATTATATTAGATCAACTACTGCTCGGAAAGTTAGTTCCCTATATTATGCTAGACAATTTTATCTCCAGAATCTGTCGTAGACATTTTTAAGTCCATTATTCGTTCATGCATTGAATACTGCTGTCCCATTTGGCCTGGTGCTTCTGCTGTGTGTTTAGGCATTCTTGATAAAATCCAAAGAAGAATCTGCAATTTTATTGGTCCTGGTCTAGCATTTCGACTTAAGTTACTTTCTCACCGCCGTAACGTAGCTTTATAGTGCTTTTTTTTATTTTTCTAAGTTTTCCCTTTTGCTACCTCGACTTTACGAGTTTAAGCGCAGTACTAGATTGGCTGCTAGGTCTCATCACTTTACAGCTGAAATGGCCAGATGTAACCGTAAGTTCTTTGGTAACCGCTTCTTCTCTCGCACTTCTCTCTCGTGGAATTCTCTTCTGCCTTCTTGCTCTCCAGTCGACATTAATCTTCAAAATTTTAAATACATTGTCAATCTTTACCTCTGTCTCTCGTAATTCATATTCTTATATATATATATATATATATATATATATATATATATATATATATATATATATATATATATATATATGAATGCAGAAAAATAGAAAAAGAACACGTTGGGTGCATAATCCGGAGTTCCTTAGTATTTTTGTTTTTATTTTTAAGAAGACAGTGCTCCATACAGAAGTAGAGCTTTATTATAATATTTTTTGTTTCGTTTACAAAAAAATTATTATATATATATATATATATATATATATATATATATATATATTGTTATCCCCCTTAATAATGTTTTTCTTTTCTCGTTTTCATATTATTTCACACTCAGTAACTGCTTGCGTCTTAGTGGCTTTGTGGCCTTGCTTGGGGCAAAATGGTTAAAAAGTAATCTACGATGGGAAGTAAAAAATTATCCTCACTTTCGGCATAACATATATTTTAAACTTCTTGCTCCACTCATACACACTTCTGCTCGATAGTGCATTGTCATCAGAGTGGAAGTCATCAAATGTTTTTAAGCCGCCGGTGAATTTCCGCCCAGAAAAATCGGTTCATTGCTCATTCTTCCGCCTTGATGCACACTGCGAGCGGAGCGACCACGTTTGCACTGTAGCTGCGGTAGGAAAACTGGAGTGATCAAGTATAAACTTCGATCCTGTGACTGCAATAATATCCATTATAAACACACATGAGCAAAAGGCAGTGTGTCAAACCTATTTTTTTTTTGTCTTATCCTCGTCTGCTGCGTCACCAGTGTAAATCAGTATACGCTCGCCTGTCCAATGGCTTAATTTCATCTCTTGTTCAATTCAACTTCGAACCAGGTTACCTAATTAAAGATATCGCCTACGTATTGATTTCTTCGGTAAATTTTGCTCGACTCGGTTTGCTCTTCCTGATATTCACAAGTCTCCCTCCTGGGCATTTCCTGGTGGTCTTGCCATGCATTTGTTTTAATGTATCGATTTTCTCGGCCACTCCGGACGCTTCGCAGCGATCGTTCACGCTTTCTTGGTAGCTAATTTCGTTATCGAACATTCCTCTTCATCACGTTTATATTATTTCATTCTATTTCTACACTTGCTTATTTTAATCTCCTGTAAGAAGACAGCGTGTGTGGTTCTATGCAAGTGTATCACACCCAAGAGGCGAGCTAAAAATTGTAGATTTCCGTTACGAGTCTCTCACCATTACTCCACCTGAACATCCTTTTCCTTATTTAAGACGAGACTAATTCAAAATCCTCCTAGTGTATTTCTTTACAAAAATAAAACAAAAGTTGAGCCAAACGCACCATGACCAATTAATAGATAGAAAGACTAACCGACGTAGATAGAGTTTGGTATGTTTTGTTTTTTTTTAGCGGCATATCAACACCTCTATGGGTTATTAATACTGAAATCGAAATATGAAAATTCGAATTTTATAATTAATTCGAAAGAATACCATTATTAAATGATTAAATTATAATTACCCAGCTGCATTTTCTATCCAAATAATCTTACAAAATCAAACGAAGAGTGAAAAATTGTTTCTTTTTACATAGATATTAGATTAATCATATCACATTGTTTTATTATTTTGACAGTGTATGATATGTCTTCAATTTTACTATAAAATGTATTGTTAATCATTTTGCTGTAGAAATATATTCTTAGTAATTTTACTATAAAATGTATTGTTAGTCATTTTGCTGTAGAAATATATTCTTGGTAATTTTACTATAAAATGTATTGTTAATCATTTTGCTGTAGAAATATATTCTTGGTAATTTTACTATAAAATGTATTGTTAGTCATTTTGCTATAGAAATAATTCTTGATAATTTTACTATTCTTATTTACATTATTCGGACTATTGTCCTCATCTTTGTCGCCATATTTATCACAACGTTTCGGCCTTCTTCAGGAAGGTCAAACTGAACCCTTTATTTCACTCACTGGGGTAGACTGTTCTAGTTCCACGTTTGATGGATGTCAGTTATTAGTTATCTCCTGTTAATTTCCTTCTGAAAGTTCTCCACTGCCTTAACCGGGTATTGAACTGTCACTAGATCTAATTAACGCCTTTATCCACTGTGCCATGTGTCCTTGAGGACATCTGGGTATGAATTTCTGGGTATTATAAACCTAATGTCTTCATTTTACCAGTGCTCATATTGCAATTTTGCTGTTATCATTGCATGTTTTTACCAGAGCTCATATTGCAACTTTGTTATCATTGCTTTTTTCTGGCACTCCTTATTACTGGTTCCCATATTGTATTTATTTCTGTGCTTGGTCGGCTCAGGAGATTTTTGTGGCCTGGCATATGTGCTGATTCCTTAAGTTTACGAATTTTCCAATGGTGTTCCTTGTCTATGATCTCAACCTGATCCCACAGAGGGCGGTGATCTCCCTTCTCTCTCCATATGTGGTCAGCCACGCCTGATTTTTCTACTTTCCCTCGTGTTACAGCTTTCTGGTGTTCTTGAAGGCCGGAGTGTACAAGGGCCGAAACGTTGTGATAAATATGGCGACAAAGATGAGGACAATAGTCCGAATAATGTAAATAATGTACATAATACCTCATCTCAGAAATATAGACAGACTATAAAATGTATTGTTAATCATTTTGATGTAGAAATATTTTCTTGGTAATTTTACTATAAAATGTATTGTTAATCATTTTGCTGTAGAAATATTTTCTTGGTAATTTTACTATAAAATGTATTGTTAGTCTTGGTAATTTTAATATAAAAATGTATTGTTAGTCATTTTGCTGTAGAAATATATTCTTTTGGTAATTTTACTATAAAATGTATTGTTAATCATTTTGCTGTAGAAATATATTCTTGGTAATTTTACTATAAAATGTATTGTTAATCATTTTACTGAAATAAATTCTTAAATTTTACTATAAAATGTATTGTTAGTCATTTTGCTATAGAAATATATTCTTGATAATTTTCCTATAAAATGTATTGTTAATCATTTTGCTGTAGAAATATATTCTTGGTAATTTTACTATAAAATGTATTGTTAGTCATTTTGCTATAGAAATATATTCTTGGTAATTTTACTATAAAATGTATTGTTAATCATTTTGCTGTAGAAATATATTCTTGGTAATTTTACTATAAAATGTATTGTTAGTCATTTTGCTGTAGAAATATATTCTTGGTAATTTTACTATAAAATGTATTGTTAGTCATTTTGCTGTAGAAATATATTCTTGGTAATTTTACTATAAAATGTATTGTTAATCATTTTGCTGTAGAAATATATTCTTGGTAATTTTACTTGGCAGGCAACCAATATCCCCAAATTTAAGCCTAACCCTAAATGAAGCATATTGCATATTCAATAAACCGCCATAATGTGCCATGAGTAAATTGCTTAGATGACATGCATACCATACATAGTTGTCTGAATGGCTGCCTTAGTTAAATGATGCTTCGGTCAGTGTTTACACTTAGTGTATCGGCTGCTCGACGCCATGCCTTCTATAGTGTTAAAAGAATACTGAATTTGTGTTATTTTTTTATATTAATTTCTGTGTTAATATGCCAAATATGTTCACCAAACACAAGTTCTAGTGGAATATATTTATGGCAAGCAGCTGGAGGTAGTGTAAGTGGTGTATAGTAAATATTAGGAATGCTGACCATTTTGTTTGCAACCCGATGGTAATGGTTTGCATTTTATATCTGTCATATAATCAATCGCCGCATTTTGGAAAGATCTTTTTAGACTTGAAAACTTGACTTGTGTTCTGCAATTTATGCTATTATTTATATCAGTACATTATTTTGAAAAATTTCTTAAAAAATTATATTTTCTTTTCAAGTCCTATATTTGTTATTCATGTCTTTGAAAATTCTTATGAAGTTAAAAACAACTTTTATTTTTATTTATTGATTGGAAGTAACATTTCTGACAGAATCAAGATAGCTAGATCACCAGAAGACTATCAATTATTTTAAAAAGAACAAAAAAAAAACAACAACCCACATCCCACACCAGTAGGTACTGTATTTTGTATCAGGATAACTTAACAAACATTTAAAATTTGTTAGGTCGACTGATAAACACATTAAAGTCAATATCAACTCCTATAAAATATTACTGTGATTACTATCATAAAAATGCAAAGATGACACGCATACCATAGCTAGTTGTCTGAATGGCCGCCCGAGTTAAACAGCGCTTTGGTCAGTGTTTAGAATGAGTGTATCAGTTGTTGAACGTGATGCCTGCTATAGCATTAGTAGAATACTGAATTTATGTTAGTATTTTATATTAATTTCTGTGTTAATATGTCAAATATGTTCACCAAACAAAAAGTTTTCGTGGGATATATTTGTGGTAGCTTAATGGAGGTATGGTAAGTGGTGTAAAGTGAACATTAGAAGTGCTGTTCCATTTGTTTACAACTCAATGGTAAAGGTTTGCACTTTATACCTGCCATATAAGTTAAACCCTAGTTTTGGAAAGGTGTTTTTAGGCTTGAAAACTCAGCTTGTATGTCGCAATTTGCGGTACTTGATGACAGAACCTTCTTTCACTGCAGCCTAATACAACCAGTTATATTTGAAGGTCATGTGGTTTTGCATGAGGAGCAAAATGATTTTGGCACCAAATAACCCATAGAGGTTTATATACCACTAAACAAAATCAATAACCAAAGAAAGAAAATATCCCATAAAATAACCCATAGAGATTTATATACCACTAAACAAAATCAGCCAACCAAAGAAAATATCCCATAAAATAACCCATAGAGATTTATATACCACTAAACAAAATCAGCCAACCAAAGAAAATATCCCATAAAATAACCCATAGAGATTTATATACCACTAAACAAAATCAGCCAACCAAAGAAAATATCCCATAAAATAACCCATAGAGATTTATATACCACTAAACTAAATCAGCCAACCAAAGAAAATATCTGTAGCTGAAGACATAAATTTGCTTACAAAATATTTTGATTTCGGCATTAAATAACCTTAGATAAAGTTGATATGTCGCTAACCAATATCAAACAACTTAGTGTATCAGCAGTTGGACGCAATGTGTGCTATAGCGTTAAAAGAATACTGAATTTGTGTTAGTGTTTTATACTAATTTCTGTGTTAATATGCCAAATATGTTCACCAAACACAAGTTTTAGTGGAATATATTTGTGGTAGCTCAATGGAGGTACGGTAAGTGGTGTAAAGTGAACATTAGGAGGGCTGTTACATTTGTTTACAACTCACTGGTAAAGGTTTCCTTTTTATACCTGCCATATAAGTCAAACCCCAGAATTGTAAAAAAAAAATTGTGCTTGAAAACTTGACTTGCGTGCCACAATTTATGGCAACTCTTTGATCTACCAAATAGGTAAAAAAAAAAATGTGTTGTGATAATCTTCCCAATAAGAAATACTTTTTGCCTAGAAAATCAGCATTCAAATATTCTAGATTTTGACCTGAGTTTGAACATCACCTTCCCACCTTTGAAAGAGATAGACAACTATTTCAACCACAAGACAAGAAACAATGTAATGTCTCTGTACGATGGTCTCATCTTATTGGCCAATCAAGGTGTATAACTGTTGTATCTTTAAAGAGCTTACAAACAAACAAAGGTGGTACCCATGTGAAGGAACAGCAACACGCGCGTAAATGATAGGTTTATTGTAAAAGAGAATACACTACTGAAAGACAGGAAATCGGGTGGCAGGCTAGTAATACCGGAGCAAGCCCCCAGTTTTATACTGTGTTCACTATATATAGCTACTTATATAGACAGTCCATATAGGTGATAGGGAGTGCGGATCATTCAATTAAAACAATAACTCTTTAATGTATAGCGGTATAACTGTTAAACACATTTAAGTCAACATCAACTCCTATAAAATATTTCTCTGATTACTATCGTAAAATTGTGCAGATGACATGCATACCATACCTAGTTGGCTGAATGTCCGCTTGAGTTAAACAGCGCTTCTGTCAGCTTTTACACTTAGTGTATCAGCTGCTTGACGCGATGTGTACTGTAGCATTAATAGAATACTATTGTCATCTTATTTTATCCTTTTTATATTAATTTATGTGTTATTATACCAAGTACGTCAACCACATACGAGTTTTTGGTGTGATATATTTGTGACAGTCTGCTGGAAGTATGTTAAATGGTGTCCAGTAATTGGTCGGTGTTCCATCCCACTTGTTTACAAGTCGTCGGTAAAAGTTTGGATTTTATTATCCGCTATATAACCCGATCTCTACTTATGTAATTTACAATGTATTTTTTCGATCCATGTTGTGCAGGAAGACGGTAGAATTCTCCGCGCTAATGCTTGAATAGGGACTCGTCCACCCGCTATAAATCGAACGTTTGCTCATATGAACGGTCGTCGCAAAGTGGGTCGCAAGTTGAGTCATACGCATTGCCGCACTGAACTATTACTATTCTCTATTACTGTATTCTTAATCTATGTTTCCCATATGATTAAAGATGTTCTTCAATCAACTTTTTCTGTCAGTGTTTCCTTCTTCCCCTTATCAAATCACCGAGCCGATCTTGAGTTGCTCGGCCTGGAGGCTAGGATCAAAGTGTAGTACGCTGCCTTTGTGAGCTTCCGAGTCGGCGTCTGTCGAACTCTCTGCATTAGCAGAGAGGAACCCGGACGAAGCTTTGCCGAAGGGCAAGGTTTCGTTCAGGGAGGTAGACAGGGCCTGAATCCGTCTAGGCGGGTTCAAAAAGGCTATATTTTTGGCCGAGCCTATGGGCCCGGGGATACCCACATTAAACCGGCCTTGTGCCACATTCTATCCTCGTGGGTGGATCGATAAATACTGAGCCGATCTTAGAGGAGACATGAGCGACGATGTTGCTGCCAACCAGATCTGTTTTCTGACTCATGGAACAGCTTCGGAGTGGCCATCCTGGACCATTCTTTGATGTTGTCCACCCAACTTTTGGACTGCCTCTCCCTACATCTACCAACTTCCAAGGTACTTTGAAAGACTGTATTGAGTAGGGAATTGTGGCGTATGACATGTCCAAGCGACAACAGCTTTCTCATCTTTAATGTTGTCTTGTAAGAAGTCAGAATATAGAGGTAGCAGGAAGAGGAACAGCCCACGGGAAGTAAGGACGGAGCCTCACTTGCAAGGTCAGAATATAGGAGTGGTAGTAAGAGTAACAGCCCACGAGGAAAAAAGACTAATCATCAGTTGTAAGAAGTCAGGGTGGCAGCAAGAGGAGCAGCCAACCAGAAGAAAGGACCAAGCCTTACTTATAAGGACATAATATATGGTTATCAGCAAAAACAAGAGCCTAACATGCGAATTACAAACTAGAAAGACAATTCAAGCAAGTACAAAAATGTAAATATCTAGGATGTGTTTTAACAGATGATGAAAACTGCGACAGCGAAATCCGAAAATACATTGGAATAGCGAAAGGTGCCTTTCAAAAGTTAAGCAAAATATTAAGAAACAGGAAAATTCCGTTAAAAAGTGTACTTAAGTGTTATGTAATTGTTATACCATAATACTTATTCTATTGTAATAGACTCTCCCACAGATAAGTAGTAGTAGCAGTGGCCAGTCGGGCTCAGTGATGTTGAGCGAGTCAGTCGATGTCGGACATTGAAGTATCAACTACCACAACTAGATTGCTGCGTCATTAACTCTTATTTCAAGTTCCGAACGTTTTGTACGTCGAACCTAATTTAGGACGACTTATTGAAATACAAGCCTCCACTGTAAAAACTACTCTACAACAGTAATATCGGTCCTCATGGATGTTGTTCTACAGAAGGATACTGAGAATATTCTGGGTTGAACATGTGAACAACGAGAAAATTTTATGGAAAATGCCAACAAAAATGTCATTCATAGTCAGAATCAGAAAAAATAGAGTTGAAATTTGCGGGGTGCCTAAAAAAGAGAGAAAGCTTATAAAATCCGACACTCACAGGGCATATCAAAATCAAGAGGAACAGGGTGAAACAGTAGCCTACCTAAACAGCTTGTGTAGACGGACGGCAGAAGAAGGAGGGCCCAAACACTGCAAAAGAGCTGCAAAGTATAGGAAGTTGTGGAGAGTCATTATCTCCGACTTCCTGAACGGGCACTGCATATAGAAGAAGAAGAAAAAGAAAAAAAAGGAACAAAAGAAGAAAAAGAAAAGAAGAAGACGAAGATGAAAAGAAAAAGAAGAAGAAGAAGAAGAAGAAGAAGAAAAGAAGAAGAAGGAGGAGGAGGAGGAGGAGGAGGAGGAGGAGGAAGAAGAAGAAGAAGAATTCAAGTAAACTATATCGTACTTTGAACTTTTCACAACCTTTATTCCCTCGTTATTTAAAAGACTGGAATTCGTATGGAGCTTCGTAGGCCCAAAATAAAATGAAGACACTAATAGCTTGAAGGTGACCCGAACAATATTTAAAGGTTATATACAGTATTTCTTTTTTCTTTAGAATGAATGGACGCAGTTATTTTCTCTGTATTAATCCGGGAGGAATATAGATCCAATGAACTGTCTTGAACGCCTGTAAGCACGGTCATTTTGCCTTTGTGTTTGGCAAGAAAAAAAGAGACAAAGATAATAAGTAAGTGTTTGTTAAGCAAACAATGAAACAGTCTGAAGTAATAATACAGTAATACTCCGATGGGACACCAGGAGGCGTTGTTATCGCACCTTTTCTGAGTGGCCAGAGATTAGCGACTGGTGAATAACACATTTTCTGAATAATGATTTTCGTTGAAAGTAATCTATCAACTTTTTTTTTTTTAATAGATTGAATAAGAAAAGTAAAGTAATATCAAGCTTGCAAAATCAAAAACAAAGAACCTAACAAAATGATATGCGAAACAGAATCCAGATATTGGATCGCTGTGAGCTGTTTGTCTTGGTCGTTCAAACAACTGATTTCTTTTTCTTTCTGAACACAACGAAACGATTGTTGTTCAGCACTGCACGGTCAACGCAGGATCACACATGTACACGGCTCAAGAGAGATAGTGATTTTCCAAGCATAGCTTAGATGTGGCACAAGGTCAAACGTATGTGGCACCCAGTGAGGATCGAATTTACTACTTTGTCGTAACTGTTCTAGCGGGAAATGCTCGCTAACCATTACACCGCCTCGAGGTGCCCCACGGCTGAAGAGAGATATGTGTGGACTGGTTATACGAGAGTCGGCTGAAAAGTTCATAAGCTGACTATGAAGGAGTGATGCTAGAACTGTGAAATCTTGCATGCATTAATTTCAGCTCTTATCATTAATACGTGTCTTGGTTCTTTCCAGGTAAATTAGCACCCGACTGTTCAAAGAAGACTTCAAAAGTAACTACTAACGACTTATGAAAATGGACGAAATTTGTCATTATGGTATTAACAGTTTTAACTACAGAAAAAGGATTTAAACCTCAAGGACATTTATGCCGACAAGGTTGCTATATTAGAGAGTGACGTTCCAGATTTATCAATAGGGTCAAAGTGAGCAGCTGAATACAGGAGTGGACAGGGAGAGTCTTGAAAATGGTCCATCCTGCAACTATTACCACCGAATATAACATTGATCGTGTTCACCATATAGTGATGGGTAATAATCGATTGGCTACGAATAAATTAGCCAACACTATTAGCATATCCTGTGAGAAAGTTGACAATATTCTGCACAATGGACTTGGCATGACGAAGGATTCTGCTCAATGGAGGCCATGTCTTCCGACACCTGATTAAAAGTGCAACAGGCTGATCACAGAAAAAGCTGATATTGTTCGAGGCAGATCCATCTAGATTCCTTGGACGTTTCCTAACCCAGGACGAGTGTTACATTCATCATTTTGCGCCAGGGACAATCATCTCTGTAGTTGGAAACATCCTTCATCAAAAGAACGCCATAGTCGTTTCATCTGCTGGGAAGGTTATGGCCTCAGTTTTTTTGGATGCAAAAAGCAGTGTGTTTATTAACTATTTTCAAACGTGCCCCACCATTAATGAAGAGTAATATGCCGACTTGCTGAGGCAGTTACGAACAGCTATCAAGACTAAACGCCAAACGTTCGAAAATAAATATAGGTTGAACGAACTCTGTATTGGTTAGATTTTGCAAGTTAATGATACTGATCGCTCGTTCTTAAGTAATCCAAGTAATTAAGTTGACTATTTATCCACAACTACATGGCTACTCTTCGGCAGCCAAATGAAAACCTAGGTGAAATTAAAAATAACAACGGAAAATAAACACTAACCGATAAAAGTGAAAATAATAATTGAAACTTTTTGTGGGGAGCTGAAAATGGGGAATAACCAAGAAATCTAGAAAAAATATATTTGTTAAAATTTTTGGAAGTGGGTCATATAACAGTGTCGGATTTACATATGGGCTAGTAGAGGCTGCAGTGACTAGACTAGAGACCCCCTCCCATCAAGTCTTGGACTCCTGATAAAACTAAATGAAATAAATATATAAGAACCGAAGATATTTGTTCTGTTTCAGATTTAATAGAGTTTCTTTTAACTAATTTGAAATCATTTATAATATTTGGGCCTCTCCAGTTGGAATGGATCTTTTAAATTTGATGTGCACACTTGAAGGGATTTAGATTATGATGAATCTTTTTTATATACATATACATGTTTGATGTTGCTTTTATATACATATAAATGTTTAATGTTGCCTTTATATACATATACATGTTTGATGTTGCTTTTATATACATATACATGTTTAATGTTGCCTTTATATACATAAACATGTTTAATGTTGCCTTTATGTACATATACATGTTTAATGTTGCCTTTATATACATATACATGTTTGATTATTGCTTTTATATACACATACATGTTTGATGTTGCTTTTATATGCATATACATGTTTGATGTTGCCTTTATATACATATACATGTTTAATGTTGCCTTTATATACATATACATGTTTAATGTTGCCTTTATATACATATACATGTTTGATGTTGCCTTTATATACATGTTTGATGTTGCCTTTATATATATATATATATATATAGATAGATAGATAGATATAGATATAGATATTCATCTTTGATGTTGTTTTTATATTGTATATACATGTTTGATGTCTCTTTTTTAGTTT
This sequence comes from Acanthosepion pharaonis, assembly GCA_903632075.3. Taxonomy (NCBI): domain Eukaryota; kingdom Metazoa; phylum Mollusca; class Cephalopoda; order Sepiida; family Sepiidae; genus Acanthosepion; species Acanthosepion pharaonis. Next base: position 1,605,208 of record CAHIKZ030005433.1, on the reverse strand, counting down.
TGTATAATTTTCTTTTTTGAGTTCCCAAACATTTTTGTCGAAGTATTTCATGTTTAACACCAAAAAGCATCATCTAGAAATATTTTTTTATAGACACGGTTTGTGGGTGGGGACGGGAACATACGTAACGATGGGAAGCACCCAATTCTATTAGCTCAGAGATGTCTTAAGTGCTAAATCCAACCCTGGCCATACCTAAAAAAAAACTCATCACGTATAGAACAGACGATAATAGACCCACTGGAATGACAGGGTGTAATCGATTTTCTATTTTACATCAGATTAGGTCATGTGCAGTGATGTGCAGTAATATGAATCAATTTCCTGATATATGAGGAAATTTGTTTGGCCTTGAAAAATATTGCGTTATACATGATTGCATCAGATTTTCATCACTCCCAGACACTATTGTCTTGACTATCGATTAGTTGTCCTACGACCATTGTCTGTGATGGACGTTACTCCAAAGAGCGTACGAAAGTTGTAATGCTGCACGAACACACTGGCAAGCCTTAACAGTAAGCAAATCTACTAGAGACTGGTCCGAAAACTCACCTGATTTAAATCCAATCGAGAATCTGTGGTCAATCCTAAGAAACGACTTCGTGGAATAAGCATACGAAGTACTAACATATGCACTGGTCATGTTTCATTGGAAAAATACCAAAAAAGAAATAATAACGGAATTATTTGTTTTGTTTCAATTTATTTTCACAAGGGTGTATATCTATACTATAAGCATCTTATCATAATTTTGCTTCTTAATCCTTAAGTTCCTTAGTTAACACGACTGTTACCCCCTGCCAATACCTCCTGAATCATGAACTATTCCGTGCTGATCCAGTGAGAAGACAGAAAAGGCATATCAGAGACGCTACTTGGTTTAAGCAAGAAGAAAGAAAGAAGCGTTTATCGTTTCCTGGCGATATCACATAAATAATGGACTATTCTTTTTGGTTGCGTGAAATGACGGAAAAGGCATATCAGAGATGCCAATTGGTTTCAGAGAGAAAGAGAAAGAAATAAAGTATCAAAGAAAGAAGGAAAGAGAAAAGTGTTTAACGTCTCCTGATAGTACCTCATAAATAATGGACTATTCCGTTTTGATTGTGTGAAATGACGGAAAAGATATATCAAAGATGCTTACTTGGTTTCAGTGAGAAAATAAAAGAAAGAAAGAAACAAAGAAACAAAGAAGAGAAGACACAAATGTTTAACGTCTGTTTCAGTGAATGGAAAATTTGTTAATGGCAAATCTTTTCCTTTTTACCCGCTTATTTTTTTAAATAACGACAAACATTCATATCTATGATTGTTATTGCAATATTTTGTTAAAGTTTTCGAGCTAAAATATTCGCCGGGTATTTTATTGCCGTAGGACTCGCCATGAGCTTATCCAAGTTACGAAGTATGTTTCATTATAAAATTCATATCGGAAAACTATCAAAATTTTCACGGGTATTTCTTGGAAACTGTAATTTTAAAAAATGAAGATTTGGCTGAAATATGTTTGGAAATGTTCAAGTTTCCATCTAAAACCAAGAAAATACAAACTTTAAGCAAAATGTCCATAACATCTGGGAAGAAAGAAGGCGACATTTTAAAATGACGCCAGGAGGATAAGGATTAAACTATCAGTAACTGTCTTGAACCATTAAGGAAAATTGACTAGAAAAGAAAAAGGTGCCTGTGTTTATTTCTCTTTCTGTCGCCCTAACACTTTAACAACTCAACACGACGCAAAGCAGCAGAGACGATTAACAAAACCAACATATTAACCTCTACATCACCTTTCTATATCACTTTGGAAGAAAAGCTTTGGTTGATTGATTTTGTTTAGCGGCATATCAACCTCTATGGCTTGTTTAATGCCGGAAACTAAATATTTTGAATACAATTTTATGGCTTCAACTAAATATATTATGAACGTAATTGTATGTCTTCAACTAAAGTTAAAATGTATTGTTGGTCATGTTGCTATAAAATGTATTGTTAGTAATTCTATGAACTTTTTATTGCTGAAGATTTTGCTTGAAAATTCTATTGTTGGTAATTTTACTATAAATATGTATTGCTTGTAATTTATATATATATATAAATATATTAAAGTTATATTTTGGAATACAGTTTAATTTCTTTAAGAAATTGTAGAATATTGGATTAATGTCATGAAAGAGTCCTTACATGTTAGTTGTTTAGTCGGTTGGTTGATTTTGTTTAGTGACATATCAACATCTCTATGGGTCATTTAATGCCGAAATTTAAATAATTTAAGCGCAGTTGTATACCTTGAACTACAGATAAAATGTATTGCTAATTATTTTTTTCAAAATGTGTTGCTGGTATTTCTACTATAAAAATGTATTTTTTTATACTATCATAGTGTTTTCTTTTTGTTTGGGGTTTCACTGTTTGCCCCTAATTGGTACCCTAGTAGATACTACCACCCTGGGTCAGTTGGAACAACAGCAGTTAAGAGGTGGATCCACGCTCCTCAAAAACTCCAATCTCCCGATCAGAGGCCTGGCTGCCGGATGTAGTATATCGTCCTAACCAGGACTTGGGAGTAAGGCCATTTAAAACAACGTAACAGAAAGTAATACATGAACAACAACAACAAAAATGGTAATATACGCGTTTGTTTTAAAAAGGCATAGGCAACCTCTTCAGAGCAGTGGGCTCCATGAAATATTGCTTATAATAAAGCGGACAAACTACTTAAAACAATCATGGTAATTTTTCCTTTAAGATGCCTTGGCCTTTCACTACAGAAGACCATAAGCATCTGCCTTAGAAATGGAGAAAAGTTGATTTTTTTCTCTTTGGAGAAATTAAAAAGTTGAAATGCTTGTCTAATATCCAATCGAGAATCTGTGGTCAATCTACAAGAAACGACTTCGTGGAATGGGCATACGATGTACTAACATGTGCACTGGGGTCATGTTTCATTGGAAAAATACCAAAATAAAATTAAATAATAACGGAATTATTTATTTTGTTTCAATTAATTTGCACAAGGGTGTATATCTTTACGTTAAGCATCTTATCATATCTGATGAGTCTATGTTTAGCATATTGAATGTGATTTGTTTCTAATTGTTTCATTTGAAAATAAAAAAAAAATTTTTAAATAAAATATATTTCGTCTTCAGAGAAAAATATTAGGAAGCTTTCTTTTTCTAAAACAAAATATGTTTACACGTATGATCTTCCTTAGTGAAAATCGCCAATGGTTTAAAATGATGAAAATGTTACCTTCAACGAAAGTTTATAAATTATAGTTTTTGCAACACGCGAACCCGTGTTGAAATAAATTCTAGTGTATATAAAAACTTAAAGAAAAGATATGAAAAAACAATATTGCATTTTTATTAAATAAGTATTTTTTTTTTTACTTTAATCATTAAATTCTTTTTAAAATAATCACAATATTTTGGATGTTAAATAATAAAACTTTTCATTTTTCAAAAAAAACAATGAATGAAAAACTATTGTATTAATATACCCTAGTAAAACCAACTGCACTTTCTATCCCTTTGCCTGTTTGCACTTCTCTACCAAATTTAGTTTCGATAATTATGGCTATTTTAAAGCGTGTGACAGACGGACGGACAGAAGTCACATAGTTTTATATATATACAGGGTCGTTCGAAAGTCTTGTCACCTCTATGTAAAATAATTTTCTATTTCAGATGGTGTTTAGATAGACCTTCTAGATGTGTGAAAACGCCAATGAAAGTGAATAAATTGAATCCAGTATATATGATTTGTATTCCTGTATGTTCTTCTATTGTTCTCATTATTTTTGGTAGGGGGTGACAAGGCTTTTGGAACACCCTGTAGATTCAAGAAACTTTGTACTTAATCGTTGATTATGTATGTGGATATGTATGGAGGAGAAAAGTGTGTTAGTGAACAAGTTGCAATGAAACGAAACAAACAAAATTTGAATAAATGTTGCTTTTCTTCTTGCAATTAAGGTGCGTCATTCAGAATGACAAATACGCCATGACTTTTGTAAAGGAAAGAGACTTCCATCTTGATTCGAATTTACTTCCTGGGATTTCGAAATCTAAAATCAAAGCAGCATTCATTTCTGTCTTATGTGTTTCAAAACCATTGAATTCAATAAATGTTTTAAACTATTTACCATGAGGAAAAAAAAAAAGGAAAAAACATTGTTAAAACGCTTACTTCGTAAATGTTCGTTTCTTGAGAAAAGAATGAGACATTTTTAGTGCTTTCAAAACAAAAAGAAAAAAAAGCCAACAAAGAAAATAGACAGGTACAAACAGCGCAGATCATGATACAGGATACGGCAAACCCAATCTTGAAGACGACTTTGCTAGTATGATGAATGTTTTATCTTCAAACGTTTATTGTTTCAATTTATCCAGTTCAGCAGCTTCAATTAAGGGCCATTATTTTCAGTTGAACAGCAGGAACAATAGATAAGCGTTAACAGTTCAAGACCTTTATTCCAACTCATATACACAGCAACAAAAAGGCATATCCATGGACAATTAGGGCTCTCTACAATTTCCTGTCTATGTAGCTAAGAGTAAAGTCTTTTTTTGCTATCTCTCCTAATCGTTCTGCCAGCCATTTACACAAGCTCATTAGATAGGTTATGCGATGTTTACTTCTGTTCCTCTTGCTTTCAATATGTCCTGTCAGTGTTAAATTTTCCAAGCACTCCTTCCTCATTATGTCACACAGAAACCTCAAATGTCTCTTTCTGATGTTAAATATAAGTGTCCTTTTGTTTCCATTTTCTCTAAAACCTGCTAGGTAGGTTATGCATTGTTTTCCTCTATCCCTCTTTGCCTTCAATCTGTCGTGTGAGTATCAAATTTTCCAAGCCCTCTTTCCTCATTATGTACCCTAGAAATGTCAACGGTCTCTTCCTGATGTTAAGTATAAGTGCCTTTTTTGTTTCCATTTTCTCTAAAACTTTCTAGGTAGGTCATACATTGTTTTCCTCTACCCCTCTTTGCCTTCAATCTGTCCTGTAAGTATCAAATTTTCCAAGCCCTCTTTCCTCATTATGTGCCCTAGAGATTTCAACAGTCTAGTTTTTATGCTAACTATGCGTCTGTTTTGTTTCCATTTTTACTAAGACTTTGTTATTTCACATATATTATTTTCGCAGTATTCTCAGCATCCTCCTGCAGAACCACTTTTCTGTCACATCAGTTCTCTATTTCATCTGTTATTAGATTGTCCATCATTTGCTGACATGTAAGAGGACCGATATTACGTAATAGTTCAGCAAGCTTTTCTTTGTTTCTAACGAATTTTTTTTGTTTCTTAATACTTTACTTAGCTTTTGGAAGGCATCTTTGGCTCTCGCAAAGCGACTACGGATTTCGGTGTCGTGTTTTCTGTCCTCGGTTAAAACAAATCTTAGAGATCTAAGTATTTGTACTTGAATGATTTTTGTGTCACCAATTTGTAGTCTGCATCCGACGTTGTTTCCTTTACTGACAAACAGCGACGAAACCTGAATGCAATAAAAAGCAGCACCACTTCATCACCATTAAACGTGTGAAATCACGTTCGATACCCCGTCCTCGTCAGCTGCCAACCAGGGGAGGTAACTCAGTTTCGGTGGCTAAGGCCGTACTGCCACCCCTGTCGCCACCAGCAGTTTTTGCAGCCGGAGAGAGTATTGTTTTTCCTAGTATCTGCGATTTTTATCCAACTACTGGCCCCGTTCACACAAACTAAGCTCGCTGCTTTTACCCATCTTTCGTTGAAATCTGCCGATAACAAACTCTTTCTGTCAGATCATCTGTTTACCTTCTATTATATGTCATTTATCACGTTCACTACGAGCGAATTGTGTTTTGTTTAGCGATCAAAAGCAAACACTTTTATTGAATACAACATTGGAAAACCTGACTTTTGTTTTTTACAGTAAGGTTCACCCTGTACAAAGCCCGGGTGCCACTCGAAGTAGAGGGTTACGATAAGGGGTAGTTTATATGGATAAGAGGGGAAGATAACCGTTGACTCTAGGCTCTTCAAGTTGGCCCTTTTAAATGTACTTACTGTAAAAAGGACAGGACATTGTGGAGATCCATGATCACCCACGTTCTGAAAGGACACGGCATAAATCGCGTGAATAAGAAACCTGTTAATTACAAGAGACCAAAAAGATAAATTTATATGTGTATCCAACTTACAGCTTCTAATCTATGCAACATGACTTGAAGGCTGCTTTAATTAAACATATCAGAGTGATTTCCCTGTGACCCCGCTGTAAAGAGATTACCGGTTCAATTTCCCTCTGTGGCTTGGCTTATGGCGTGTGTTTGTTCTAAGCAAGGCTGGTGCAAGGTTCGCCTACACCCGTATTTATGATACGGAGCCTCTAACTCTACTACATCTCAATTTTCATAAGGTATTATTTATGTAAAATACACATTTTATTGTAATTATGGACAATAATGCATCATATGCAATATAGGTGAACAATTCAACTAGAAAAATTGAAAATAAATACAATGTATCTAAATACAAATTGGAAACACATAAATGCAAATGTCAGTGTGTCACTGTGTCATACTCTATCATTTTGACTCCTAGAAGCAATAGCCCAACCTATCATACCATTTTTGGAATGAGGCTGACTCCGTGAACAAATTAAGAACATTCCAGGCAATCCTGAAATTTTGGATTCTCAAGTTTCCATTCCTGACATTGTTTCCGACGATATTTTGACGTGATTTTTTTGCGACAAATTTTTTGTACGATTACAATTTTTATAACTTCGAAATAAATTTGGGAATAATCAAAATGAATTGCGAAATCCAGCGAAAATCACCTGTTAAATAAAATAATTGTTTGTACGGAAAGTCAGGACCTACGTACATCAAATTGTCAAAATGGCGACAGAAGAATTATCGTTGAACTTTTAAAAGGTAAGCTTAAATATTAATGCAATACTTAAAATGCAGACCCAATGGAACCCCGCCTCCCCGCAGAAGCTAGCTTAAATAGATCAACAATGTTTTGCGACAATTTTTAAAATCAACTTAAGATTTTTATTGTTGAAAAGTTGAATAATTTTAACAGGGTCAACATTATGGATAAACAATGGTGAATTTGACATAGTGTTTATTCGTGACTTAGCATGAGGAAAACAAATTTACACGGATTTAGACGAAACAAAAACAAAAACAAAATGACGTCAAAATCCGAGAAAATATTTTATCCTCTAATAGTCAGTTGTGCTTAGTTTAATTTGTAAAATATATAAATATACGTAGAAAAAAAACAAATGTTAATAATTGCAAGGGTCACAAAGCACTGCCCGGGGTCTCCAATCAGGCTTGGACACTCTCAGGTCGGAGAGGGGCCCGTGGGTATTACGCATCGGCCTGGGTTCTAAACAAAATGATAGAATCTGATTATGCGTCGTTAACAAGTATTTTTAGCATGTAGGAGTGGGAAAGATATTACTGCATAACAGCATATTCTCGTTAAATATGAGCAGATATAGAGCAATGAATGGTGAATTCTAAGGAATGGAAAAAAAATAACAATTCGGATCTGATAATACACCGTCAGTGTTTGCTCTTGCACTTGCAGCTCAGTCGTTGGACCTTTGAACTCGAGGTCATCTTCTGATATTTATTCAGTTCATTAGCACGAATGTTACAAAACTGACAAGCCGTAAAGGGCACTCTTTGAACCGGTGATCAGAAGTTCCCTGCTCTCCCCTGATAGCGAATATCGATTATGTAAACCGTTCTAAATGACAACAGAGTATCGGACTAACATTGGCATATGAAATTTGAAAGTGCAACGTTCAAAGGTTAAGGATAATTTTGCATTATTTTAAAGCTGTTCTCCGTCGAGGTCAGAGGTCACCAAAGCCGGCGCAAACGAGCCCTGGCGATCGATGGGAATATGCAGAAGGTCAATAGAAACCTCGGTTTTAATAATGGTGCCGGGCGATAAATGCGCGGATGATCAAAAGGAAATAACAACTTGGGAGATTAAAAAAAATTTTAAAAAAAGTAGTCGAAAAATGCTTGTGTTCACAAGGGGGTCCATAAATGCCAGGATAGACGAAAGGGGGCTGACAAATGCTTATTGATAAAAAATACGAGTCTATAAGTGCCTGGGTGGTCAAAAAAGGCGCCGATAAATTCCAGGACAGTTAAAAGGGGATCAATAAAAGCTTGGGAGATAAAGAAAGTTAGCCGATAATGCCAGGATAGATAAAAGGGGGTTGATAAATACTTGGATATCAAAAAAAGAATCTATAAGGGCTTGGGTGGTCAAAAAGGTGTCGATAAATTTCTGGAAGGTCAAAAGGAAACCACTAAATTTTGGTTAGATAAAAAAAAAAGTAGCCAATAAATGCTTATGTTCGCAAGTAGGTCGATAGATGCCAGGATAGACGAATGGGGGTTGACAAATGGTTGGGAATCAAAAATGCCTGGATAGTCAAAAGGGGAATTTTTTTGCGACAAATCTTTTGTACGATTACAATTTTTATAACTTGGAAATAAATTTGGGAATAATCGAAATGAATTGCGAAATCCAGCGAAAATCACCTGTTAAATAAAATAATTGTTTGTACGGAAAGTAAGGACCTACATACATCAAATTGTCAAAATGGCGACAGAAGAATTGTCGTTGAACTTTTAAAAGATAAGCTTAAATATTAATGCAATAAATAAGTGTAGACCCAATAGAACCCCGCCTCCCCGCAGGAGCTAGCTTAAATAGATCAACAATGTTTTGCGACAATTTTTAAAATCAACTTAAGATTTTTATTGTTGAAAAGTTGAATAATTTTAATATTTAATAATCTATAAGGGCTTGGTTTTGTCAAAAAGGTGTCGATAAATTTCTGGATGGTCAAAAGGAAACTACTAAATGTTGGTTAGATAAAAAAAAAAAAAAAGCCAATAAATGCTTATGTTGGCAAGTAGGTCGATAAATGCCCGGATAGACGAATGGGGCTTGACAAATGATTGGGGATCAAAAATGCCTGGGTAGTCAAAAGGCGACCAATAAATGCTTGGGAGATTAAAAAAATGTAGTCGGTAAATTATTCTTTTAAAAAGCAAGTTGATATATGCCATGATGGACAAAAGTCTGTCGACAAATGCCAGGATACATAAAAGGGAGTTGATAAATGTTTGGTGTTCAAACAAGGAGTCGATAAATTCTTAGATGGTCAAAAGGGACCAATAAATGCTGGGGAGATAAAAAAACAAAAAAACGTAGTCGATAAATGCTTGTGCGCACAAGCGGTCGATAAATGCCAGATTAAAGGGGGTTGATAAATGCTTGGAGATCAAAAAAGAAGTCGATAAATGCTTGGGTGCTGGTCAAAAGGGCGTCGATAACTTCCGGGATAATTAAAAAGAGATACGATAAATATTTGGGGCATAAAAATGGGAATTGATAAATACCTTTGTTAAAAAGGGGTCCGATAATTACTTGGATAGTCAAAAGATTTGGTCAACAAATGCTTGGGAGATCTAAAAGGTATCGATAAATGCCTGGATAGTAAAAAGAGTGTCAATAAATTCCTGGATGGTACAAAAGGCGGAGGGAATAACTGCTTGGGATATAAATAAAAGTAGTTGATAAATGTTTGTGCTCAAAAGTTAGTTGATAAAGCGGGGATAGATAAAAGGGGGTCGATAAATGTTTGGGGGCTAAAAAAAAAGGAATCGATAAATCTCTACGTTCAAAAGATGTTCGATAAATATCTGGACAGTTGAAAGTGTTGGTCGATAAATGCTGGGGAGATCTATAAAGGGATTGGTAATTACCTTTATTCAAAAGGGGTAGATAAATGCCTGAATGATCAAAACGGAACCAATAAAAGCATGGAAGATAATAAAAAAAAAGTAGTCAATAAATGCTTATGCTCACAAGGGGGACGATAAATGCCAGTATCAATAAAAGGGGGTTGATCGGGAACTAATCCTGTCAAAATTCTATCTGAGTACTTCACACGAAAGGCTTGAACAAATAAGACTGCAATTAGAAATAAAGGAACTGGTTAATTTGCTCGGGAAATAATTCTGGCAAAATGATGCGGATAAATATTTTATTTGTATTGATTATCATAACGATAAAGGAAGGTAATCAATCGTAAATTTGTTAACTTCCTTCCTGCTATAGATGGGGCAGGAAATACTTGGGGATTAAAAAAAGGAGTTGATAAATGCCTAGGTGGTCAAAAGGGGGCTAATAAATGTTTTGGAGATAAAAAAAAAATGTAATCGATAAATGCTTGTGTTCAAAAGTTAGTCGATAAATGCTAGGATACACAGAAGTGAAGTCGATAAATGGCAGGATAGATAAACGGTGTTTGATAAATGTCTTTGCTCAAAAGGGGTAGATAAATGCTTGGAAGGTCAAATAGTGGTCGATAATTAACTGGATAGTCAAAAGGGGCTTCGGTATTTGCTTGAAGGGTAAAAAATGGAGTAGATAAATGGTTAAAGGGGGTTGTTAGTTTTCTGGATAGTCAAATGTGGGGGGGGCGATAAATTCATTTGGGATCAAAAGAGGAGTCCATAAAGACAACTTGTCTTATTTTAGAACTGTGGAGATTTAGGATTGTTTCTGTTTTTTGGTTTGTTTTTTTATTATTATTTTGCTATTTATATTATCACCTCAGTACTTAAAATAAGTATTAATTTATAATCTAACACTTGCTCGATATATATAGATATATATATATATATATAATTATTTATTTAAAAATATGATTCCAAACGCTACATAAGAGTTCTCATGTTTCAAAACAAGCATCGAGCACTATTTTAAAAAAATTAAAAATAATAACTAAAATGCTAAAGAACTTTGGATTATTTACCTAATGAGTTCTTTCCTATTTTCTATATATTTTCACACACACACACACACACACACACACACACACACACACACATATATATATATATATATATATATATATATATATATATATCAACCAAGCATGTCAACTCCATTGTAAAATCTTTTGGTTCTATTGTTATGAGATGTTTAATTCAACCTTATCTTGCTCAAAGGCTTAATGCATTTATCTAGAGAAGGTTTCGGCGAATTGATCAATATCGACCCATTGGGGTCGATGGGATTATCCAAGAGTTCTGTTACTGCCTAAGGTGTCTAAAGTTGGATCGATAAATTCCTGGAAGGTTAAAAGACGGCAGATGAATACCTAATGGTCAAAAGGGGTCGATAAAGGATGGAACATTGATTAAAGCTTTTGAACCAAAAAGACTGATAAATAAAATAAAATAAAATAAAATAAAATAAAGATACATCAGAAATAAAAAATAAATAAAATAAAAATAAATAAAATAAAAATACATAAAATAATACATTGACTTAAAATTTCCCCAAACACCGATCTGATTTATATATAACTATAGAACGTGTGCCGTCAAAAATGATGGCCATTGTTAGAAAGTTTTAAAACACCGAGATGCAATGAAACAAAAAGTCTTGAAACAATGTATCGAGATTCAATAAAGTGGTGATAAAATATTAACAACTAAAACAGAGGCCGATGAACCGTTTAATTATGCCATTGCCTTTATATGTTTTAGACGTTCAATCGTATCTATGATTTATTGATTAATCCTGGTATTACATAAATCCCTTTTTGCTTAATATCTTTTCATTTTAAATATGTTAGACCTTTAATATAACAGTGAAATGGAGACAAATCTTGGAAGAAAAAGATTAGCAACAGTACGCCAAAGTTAGCGACGACAAAGGCTATTTCAAGATCAATTATAAGCAAGACGATCACTAAATAAACAAAAGTATCTGAGTGCCTCACACGAAAGGCTTGAACAAATAAGACTGCGATCTAAGAAACGTAGAAATAAAGGAACTGGTTACTTTGCTCGAACTAAATCGAAATTCTACTGAGACTTCACACGAAAAAGCTTGAACAAATAAGACTGCAATCTAAGAAACGTAGAAATAAAGGAACTGGTTACTTTGCCCGGGAACTAATTCTGTCGAAATTCTATCTGAGTACTTCACACGAAAAGCTTGAACAAATAAGACTGCAATCTAAGAAACGTAGAAATAAAGGAACTGGTTACTTTGCTCGGGAACTAATTCTGTCGAAATTCTATCTGAGTACTTCACACGAAAAGCTTGAACAAATAAGACTGCAATCTAAGAAACGTAGAAATAAAGGAACTGGTTACTTTGCTCGGGAACTAATTCTGTCGAAATTCTATCTGAGTACTTCACACGAAAAGCTTGAACAAATAAGACTGCAATCTAAGAAACGTAAAAATAAAGGAACTGGTTACTTTGCTCGGGAACTAATTCTGTCGAAATTCTATCTGAGTACTTCACGAAACTTGAACAAATAAGACTGCAATTAGAAAAATATTTTATTTGCTCAGGGAAATAATTCTGGCAAATGATGCGGATAAATATTTTATTTGATTGATTATCAAAACGATAAAGGAAGGTAATCACTCGTAAATTTATTCACTTCCTTCCTGCTACAGATGGGACAGGAAATATATAAATGAATGTTCATTGATAATTATTACATGATTCGAATTTTTCGGTTCAAAATGCAAAAGTAAAGGACACGGTGACTCTTTTTATTCTTGCATTCCTAAGTTCGTACAAATCTGAAACTGAGTTGTGCCAAAACAAATGCAATTCTAATTCAACAGAGGAGCAGACGGACTCTGGAAGAGCGTGATGAATAATGACTAAATTTAATCAAATATCAATGCACGCCAAACACCTTCCTCCCATTAATGATGACAACCAATTCAGTACAAAGGTATATTAATTAATTTTTAGCGTCTTTATTATTACTGATATTACTTGTGCGATTTTTCTCATTATTATTATTACTATTGTTATTATTATTATTATTATCATTTTTATTTTCTTTGATTTCTGGCGTTTACACATTTCTTTCCGGGTCCCGTCCAGGGACCTAAGGTTAGAAATGACGTCATGACACTTTCCACTGACAAAAAGAAAAAAAAAGAATTAAATTACATAGATAAAGCCCTTCGTAAGGTGTGGGCTGTACTTGTCAGAACAATTTTTTTATCTCCTTGAGGCATGGACTTCCAGGAATCCCTGCAATTAGTCTACTGCAATCTTTTCCAACCAGTCCTAGGGCTCCAACTACAACAGGGATTGTTGATGTTCCCATATGCCACATTTTCGAGATTTCTATTTCAAGGTCCTTGTACTTTGACAACTTTTTGAATATCTTCAAAGATACATTTCTGTCAGCAGGGACTGCCATATCAATAAAGAGGCATCGTTTTTGTTTGTGGTCTTTATTATTAAAAGTTGGTTGGGTGTGCAGTTGGAGTTGGAGTGGGATTAAGTAGTAGTAATACCATATGGAAATATACACTTTCATTTTCACTGAGAAAGTGACAAAGAAAACTCCCTCTCTCTCGCTCTCTCTCTCTCTCTCTCTCTCTCTCTCTCTCTCTCTCTCTCTTACACATACTTCCTTTTCTTCCTTCTATTATTCCTATCCTCAGTAACTGACAGAACCTGGACATAGCTTATGTGGGTTAGTGAGCGTCATAAAAAAAATCAACCAATAACAACACGTCCCGCCAAAAATCAAAAGGAAAACACGGATGTGTCAGGCCCAACAAAGAAGAAAAAAATAAACACGTACGCTGCAGAAGAGAAGAAGTGTGAAATTGGTTCGATGTAGCAGTTTGAGTCGCAAGAATTTGGAGAATCATCGGATGTTGAGTTTGACTGGACGAACAACTCCAGAAGAAAGAAAAAAAAAACTCTTGAATCACAAAAAGAATAAGACGATAGTCCCCCATTTTAACAACTGTAACCACATGTTGTCAATAATAAATATGGTACTACAGATAGTAAATTTGGCCTTTACTTATGTATTAGCCCAACCTTTATCTCTATATACGATCGAGTAATGGATAACAATTAGGGATGATAAATCAGATAAATTATTATTATTAATATTATTATTATTATTCGAGTAAGCACGATTGTAAGAAGGCAGTATGGATGGTTGCCAGCAAAAGAAACAGCCCAACATGCGAATTACGAATTGGAGATAGCACCAGAAAATGTTAAATAAGTGCTTTATCCGAAATCAAGGGATTATCCTTTGTGTTTTAGATTATCTCCAGACATAGCATTTGCATCCCATGTCTAACCGTCTTTATACAGCTTCAGGTGGCTAATCTTGCGATTCAGAGTTGGCCATTGTAATAAGTTCTAACTCTATCAACCGAGTGGGCCACACTTATGGACTTGGTTGAGAGTATTGAAATCTTCGTAAAAAAAACAGTATTTGATGATGAGAACATTTCAAGTTACGAATGTTAGTTAACTCTTACTAGACTTAACGACCCCCGGGGAACAGACTAACTTTTCAAAGGAAGTTCATATGATGAAATCTTCCAAAAAATAAATAAATAAATAAATATAATGAAATAAAATAAAGCGAAATAAATGATGTACAAGACTAATAATATTTGTCCTTCCTGATTTGGCTCAAACCTGAACGGAAGCTTGAGAGGTTAAGAAATTGGGAGTAAAGAAGACGTAGATATAATGTCTCACATAGACTCTTCGCTAAACTGCATTTATTACAATACAATCAGCTTTAAATGATATTAGCTACTTTATAGCAGAGTTTCCAAACCTCGGCGACATGGTCAACCGGCGAGGAATTTTAACTGTTGGGTCGTCTATGAGTTGGCTTTTGGCTACGAGTTGGTCAGTCAGTCGACTGGCTGACCGGTTGAACTCTCTGCCTTCGGGCGGGGAGGAACCCGAAGGTGGCTACGCCGAAGGGCGGATTCTCTTTCAGGGTGGTAAACCGACCCTGAACCCGTTTATACGGGTTCAATGGGTATATTTTTGGCCGAGCCAATGGGCTCGGAGATCACACGTTAAACCGGCCTTGTGCCACATGATGCCCTCGTGGGGGGGGGTGACTAAATATCGTTGGGTGGTCTATGAGCAACTGAACAGAAAAGTTGGGCGACTGAAAATATTAGTGGTCTACATATATATATATATATATATATATATATATATATATATATATATATATAATAATTTATTTAAAAATATGATTCCAACACGCTACATAAGAGTTACCTCTTATGTAGCTACATAAGAGGCAATCATATTTTTAAATAAATAATTATATTTATGCTCTACTTTTGTATCGAGCACTATTTTTTTAAAATAATAACAAAAATACTAAAGAACATTGGATTATTTACCTAACGAGTTCTTTCCTATTTTCTATATATTTTTCATATATATATATATATATATATATATATATATAGAGAGAGAGAGAGAGAGACAGATAGATAGATAATATCAAAAACATAAGTCAACATATGCTACCGGAAAAATATTCATAGGAAATATTTAAAGAACCTATATAAAAAAAAAAGTTAAATGAGAATATCTGGGTCACATTCCTTGATATAAATATTCACGCAAACATAATTTGATATTTTCGAAATTTCAATGTTCAATTTTGCTTTAGTTTATTCTTTAATACATCATCATCTCGCGGCCTTCAGCCGAGATTGAACTCACCAATACTTTGATTGGTGTAGTTCATAATCTTGTCAAGTAGCTGAATTCTTGATGCTTCGCTAGGGCTATCAAGGGTATTTTTTATCGTGACACCAACACTAAATGGATTGCCAACCAAGTCTCAGAGAGACTCCATTCACCCTCATCTAAGAACAGGTTTGAATTCAGAGTTTTCCTTCTCCTAGACCAGTTGCCATCCAAGGCTATAGAACCCAGTCTGTCCTGCTATTTACCCATAAATGGAGGGAGAAGAAAGAAGATCCACACCTTTCCCAAGGGTGTTAGCACGTAAGTGAATGTAATGGATTCAACTGGAATTCGAACTCGGCTCTCCGATTCCTCAATCCAAGCCGCTATCCATTACTCCACCGTGCCTCAGTAGTAGTAGTAGTAGTAACAGCAGTCGCCGCATAAGTCGACCTTATTTGTTACTTCCATTTGATATTTTTTACTCTAACATAAAATCAGTTTACGAACCAATAACAAACTTTTACTAAACAATTGTTCGTATCCTTTTGAATATTTACTATACAGGTGGGCGGTGAAAAATGTATTCATATGAAAGTGGGCAATGATGCAAAAAAAAAAAGGTTGGAAACCCCTGCTTTACACTAAACATTAAATTACATTCATTACCAAACAAGCAAACAATAATAAGTGATATTCGTTGCAAAAATTTAAACATTAAATTACAATACAATGTAACAGACGTTACATCTTTTCGTCAAATTCACATGCGTTGAAAATTCTATCAGCAGCAGCGATCCCTTTTCAACTTTTGGGCATGCGTAAAAAAAGTGAGCATGCGCTGTGCGAATCCCAAAAAGCAACACCATCTTTTGATGTAGGATCCTAAATTAGCGTTCAGAAACAGACGAGCATGGCTTAGACAAAACACCTCACTCACTCGTTAACACGTTGCCTTCCAAGTCTCATTTCCCTTGTTGTCCCAGGGTCACAACTCTATATCTTAATTAATTTTGATACAAGCGACTTTGTGTTTGAACATTGTTTCATATATTGAGGCAAGGATATGATAGGCAGTATTTATTACCCACGACCCACCTGAGCCCATTTTACAACCCAATGTCCCGCACGACCCATCCATAGATCGTTGAAAATTCCCCAACATACAACGATTACATTGACACTAACTCTCAGTACTATTGTCGGAGTTAGCTCCTCCTTAATTCCCTAATTGTTCACTAGGGGTCGCTCTCCCTACACTATAAATATTGGGCAACTTCCTACCTCGTTCTCTTTTCACTTTGCATTTCAGCGGACACATTTAAAAATGTGATCTCTCGTAGAAATCCGCGTTTCGCCTACTTATGGGAAAACGCCAGGAGACACACATACACATACGTGCGAACATTCACCAAAATACAAACTCTTTACGTCCACACACAAACACAAATGCCAGCAAAACTTTGACTTTTGTAAATTTGTTGTTTAATACATATATTTGTTGACATATATATATATATATATATATCTGTCTTATTTGTTTTCTTTACCTATTCGGTTCGACTCAGTTTCAGTCCGGCATTGTTCTTGCAGTTGGACCTTCTTCTAGCAGGAATAAACAGCACGTGTTTCTAATTCAACAACACTCAAACCCACACGGTACTCTGCACTATATTCAAAAATATTTAAATTACTTTGGAAAAAATATAGTTCTGGTATACCATAACCTCATAAATAATCAATCATAGCACCCAATTCCTAATAATCTTCATAGAAAAGTCTTTGGAAAACGAGTGTCGTGTGGGCCTTGCAGACATACGACCACAACCATTCGGTGGGTCGTATGGAAGCCAACAAGTAAAGAGTGTAAATTCAACAATTTTCATTATTTTTATTTATTTATTATTTTTTTTTTTTATTTTTGCAAAGATTATCATAAGAACATTCCTTGAATTTACACTATTTTAAGGGATGCCCCTGAAATATACTCTGCAGAAAAAATCCCTAAAAGAATAAAAAATTAATATCACATTTTATTCTATGCTCCTGTTTGTCTATTTTCTTAACCGATTGAATTTTTTTGTTCATCAACAAACGGCCCTTTCTAAACTTCGACAGACCAGGCCATAAACATAATTCAACAACAATCAACATTAATTGATATTCCTTAACATAAATTTCTTTATTTAAGAATGATATGTCGTTTACTTCTTAGCCATCCGCTTTTTTTTCTTCTTCTTCTTCTTCTTCTTCTTCTTCTTCTTCTTCTTCTTCTTCTTCTTCATTGTCTTCTTTTTCTTCTTATTCTTTTTCTCCTTCTTCTGTTTCTTATCATCATCATCAACATTATCATTATCATCATCATCTATTACCCATACAAACTTTTCGTCTACAATTTCTCACTATTTCGATCTCATATATATATATATATATATATATATATATATATATATGGTGTCTCGAAATACGAACTTTTCCTTTCCTTCGTCTTATTATCATATTTCTTCTACCCACGCTCTCTTCTTCTCGCCGCCATCGAATTTAAGTCTCCACCGCCCCCTCCCACACAGACATTCTTGCTCATCTTCTTCTTCTTCATTATCTTCAACACCCTCTTTCCTTTTCTCCTTCTTATCCTCGCCATATTTCCACCCATCCTTCACGCCCACTATCCTCTTTTCTTTTTCTTCTTATTCTCTTTAGACGCAGTCTGTTTGCTTAAGTATCCCCCCTACTTCCTCTCCTCCTCTTCCCTTTTTACTTTCTCCACGACGCCCCACTCTCCACTTCATTTTTTTTTTTACTTTCTCTCTCATTCGTCTGTTACCCTGGCGCCCATATAATCAAACAACACCATTTTCTAGACGTGATAGTAGCCCAGGGGAAATCTTCAGCCCAAACTATTGCGCTCGCTCTGAACAATTGACTTTATATTTCCAACGATTACTTCATTTCATTGGTCTGTTCAGACGCCAAAGTCCTCTTCCTATATTATAAATAACCGGCCTATTAAAACGCGTCTTTTTGTTTGCCAACGTCATTGCAATCTTTCTTCTCAATTTAACAACATCATCATTGTTAGCATGTTTCTGTTCGGTATATTTCCCATTTGACGGCACCAAAGAGCAGTTAAAAGCCAAGATTTCGATTTCTGATTTTCAAAACGTGTGGCTTAACAGTGATCAGATCAGAAAGTGGCATCGGCGTGCCGAGTTCAAATTCCGGTTTACGATTACTTTCGAACTAATGTCCTTGGGAAAAGCAAGAACACAACCCACACCTTCTCCCTCTAATCTTCACCCATATGTTAAATAGTAAGGTAGACTGGCCACTATGGCTTTGGTTGTCAACCTGTGGAAGAGCGAAAGAAAACTCTGATTTCAGAGCCGCACAGAAAGCAAGGGTAAACCACTAAACTACCTTTCCCCGAGACGTCATGTCAATTCTTAGTTAAGAAAGAAAGTAAATGTGACGGCAACTATAATCTCTTATTTATTGAAGGGACACGACATGAAAGAAAGAAAGAAAAAAAGAAAGAAAGAAAGAAAGAAAGAAAGAAAGAAAGAAAGGAGAAAAAATAAGAAAAAGAAAGAAAGAAGGAAAAAATGAAGAAAAAATAAGAAAGAAAGAAAGAAAGAAAGAAAGAAAGAAAGGAGAAAAAATAAGAAAAAGAAAGAAAGAAGGAAAGAAAGAAAATAAAAAAAAAAAAAAAGAAAGAAAGAAAGAAAGAAAGAAAGAAAGAAAGGAGAAAAAATAAGAAAAAGAAAGAAAGAAGGAAAGAATGAAGAAAAAATAAGAAAGAAAGAAAGAAAGAAAGAAAGAAAGAAAGAAAGAAAGGAGAAAAAATAAGAAAAAGAAAGAAAGAAGGAAAGAAAGAAGAAAAAATAAGAAAGAAAGAAAGAAAAAAGAAAGAACGCAAGAAAGAAAGAAAGAAAGAAAGAAAGAAAGAAGAAAAAATAAGAAAGAAAGAACGCCAGGAAGAAAGAAGAAAAAATAAAAGAAAGAAAGAAAGAAAGAAAGAAAGAAAGAAAGAAAGAGAAAAACGAAAGAAAGAAGGAAAAGAAACAAATAACGGAAAAAAAGAAGGCCAGAAAAAAAGAAGGAAAATAAGAAAAATGAAAGAAAGAAAAGAAAGAAAGAAAAAGGAAGGAATGAAGAAAGGAAAGATGGAAAAATATGAAAGACAGAGAGAAAGAATACAAGAAGAAAGGAAAGAAATAAAGCAGGAAAAGACAGAAAAAAGAACGAAAAAAGAAAGACGGAAAGATGGAAAATAAGAAAGAAAGAAAGAATGTCCTCCAAGAGATGTTCTGGCAGTGTAACGAATATTGGTTGTGTAACATCCCTCTCCTCCCACCTCGCTAGCTATAACTTGGATAGCAGTCTATCTTTGGCTGGCAGCCGTTTAGGATATTAACTACTCTGAATTCCATTATTTTTATGTCTGAGAGACATGAGACAGACTTGGGTCTTGTAGAGGGTTAAAAATGCTAATTTAATTAAATAAATAAAACGGTCATTTTGGAATTGGAAGATTTATTTCATTTTCTTTTTTTTCTTTACAGCTGAGCAACGAGGGGAAAATAGAACGACATAGATGTTTCAAATAAGAAAAAAGCGACAATCGAAATTTCTGGGGAAAGACGGCTTGGAAAATTTAATACTCACATTATATATTATGCGTTGAGGGAATTTAATCTCGATTTTCATTAATAATTCAGTTGTATCATCGTTTGCCTTCCAAAATAAACATTCAGAAGGGTTTCCGTATTTGGTCTATACACTAAGATAGTCTGTGAGTGTGAGACCTCAATGAGAATGGTATTATTTTCGGAATCCTTCCCATCATAGAATTACTTCAATATTTTCTAAGTCAATGATAGCCAACTGTGATGACATCTTGACGACGAAAAGTATGACACTGAAATCCGAAGGTGCATTTGGATAGCCAAAGATGACTTTTAAAAGCTAAGCAGAGTATTAAGAAATAGAAAAACTTCGCTAGAAACAAGGAAAAGGGTACTAAACTGCTACGCATGTCAGTGAGTGCTGGACTCAAAGGAGGCGACAGGTTAAGTTAGATTTGTTTTGTTTTACGGCGTATCAACCTCATTGAGTTATTTTTGACGACAAGATTTTTATTGTTGGTAATAATTTTTTCCAAAAATTTATTGCTGGTAATAAAACCTATTTTTACACTGTCATAGTGTTTTTGAGTACAGTTTTGGGCTTAACTATTTTCCCATAGCTGGGACCCTAACAGGTGATACCACTGCAGGTCAGGGTGGACCTGGTAACACCAGCAATTAAGAGGTGGTTCCATGCTCCTGAAAACGTCCCGATCAGAAGCCTTGCTGCCGAATGTAGTTTATCGTCATACCCAGGACGCCTTATTGTGGGGGTTAATTATGATTAATTATAATTAGGAGGCGGGGTGTGATTTATTACGAAGAGGTCGGATGGACCTACTGTTGGCCACCATTTTGTACAGGGTGGTCTGTAAAGTCTTGTCCCCCCCCCGCACATAATATAATTTTCTATTTCAACGCTCCGTAGGGTATTATTAAGGAGAGAGTTTCATATGAACGATACCAGAATATCCATCAATTGAAGGATGCCGTTCGGAGAACCTTTGCAACAATCAACAAAGCACGGCTCCGTAAAATATCACACAAGACATGGCGCCGCATCATTTTGTGTCAATGATTGTGAAAAAACCTGATTGATTGCTGACAGCGTCAATAAAAATGAATAAGCTGAATCCAATACATGTTCTTTGTATTACTGTATTATTTGTTCTCACTACTTTTTGGTATGGGGTGACAAGACTTTCGGACCACCTTGGAGTTTACTCACTGCTTCAGGTTTTAGTTTTCGTAACTTTTTCCGTAGTTTTTTATATGCTGTTTTTTTTTTAAGCGTAGCTTAGCTGTGGCATAATGCCGAATGAATGGAACAGGCAGTGAGAATCGAACTCACTACTCAGTCATAATTGAGCTAGTAAGACCAGCTTGCTAACTATTACACCACATCGAAGTGTCCGCCGTAGTCTGTATATGACTGGGAGGTGATCGCTCCCGCAGTCATCGCTTAGACTGTATTACAGCATTCATAAATATTTTTACCGAGTTACAACTACTGCTTGTTAAATGTGCATTAAAAAAAAACAATGATAAAGAAATATATAATACAAATACATTCTTTCTTCTTTTTATGGCCCATGTCCTTTCAGGACGTAGGCGATCATGGCTCTCTGCCTCTTTCTATCCCTTGCAGCTCTCAACAAGTTCCTTCCCTCTGCTTCCTCCCCCAGACCACGTTCTGTCATCCATTTGCTTAAGCTCGCTAGGTATGTCACATGTTGTTTTCGCTTGTCTCTCTTTCCCTCTATTTGACCCGTGAGTATCAGATTCTCTAGGCCCCCCTTCCTCATTAAGTGTCTCAGAAAGTTCATCTGCATCTTCCATACTTGTTTGCACCCGCATCATATTATAAGACCCAGGTTGTGTGTGTGTGTGTGTGTGTGTGTGTGTGTGTGTGTGTGTGTGTGTGTACGTTTATATATTGGATCGGATTTCCGACATTTTTTCAACCGATTTCAACAAAATTTCACAGGACTACGTAAAATTACCTTGCGGTGGTTCTGACAGTGCCAAAAATTGGAAAAACACAATTGTTTTGCACGAAATCAATTTGAAAACACGATTAAGAGACATCGCTGTTTCGAGAATGAAAGGGGGACAACTCATATCGAGTTATACTTATTATAAAACCCAGGTTGTTTGTGTTTGTGTGTGTGTGTGTTCGTTTATATATGGGATCGGATTTCCTACATTTTCAACCAATTTCAAAAAAACTTTTTTTTGGCAGGTAGTGTTTCTTATTGTCTTGCACACTTTTTTCTTTATTTTTACATTCAGAATGGTTTAAAAATTCCATTTACAAGACAATTGTTTATAATAAAATTCTATTCAATCGATAGACTCATAACGATTGAAAACAATGTTTTTGTTTGAGTTTGGGTTTGACCAATTCGTAAAAAAAAAAAAAAATAATAATTAAGACATGCGTGTCCGTCAACCTTAAACAATAATCTTTGTCAATTTTATTTTTCAGTCTTTATGATGTTCGATACTTGATCTATCTCTTACTGTTACATCCCCGGGCAACGCCGGGCTCTACAGCTAGTCCTCTCTAAGACCTCATCGTTGCTCTCACGCTCGACCCATACAAATACATTCAAATGTTAAAATCACACAATCTTTTCACTCTATTAGCTATGGAGGAAACTTTTACGAGTGTGCCCAACAATTTGCAAAGTGCGCAGCAACAAGAAAATTTCGAGAAGAAACTCGAATTTTTCATCATTTAGAATAACGTTCTCCAGACTATATTCGTCAGGAATCAATAAAAATGTTTAATAATAAAAATGCTGAAGAGATTTTTGAAAAAAATAATAAGATGCTGAAGATATTTTTGAAGAAAATAAATTTTATTGACGATGAAGTGAATATATTACTTGAGAGTCCTCTGAGGGGGACACTTGTGTTGCCAAAAATAAATGCCATAAACAAAATAAGTCCAAGATATATTTCTGAAGAAATAAATTTTCTGATGGATATGGGTACTCCAAGAAAATGCTGGTTGAGTCCTCTGCTAAGGACACTTATTGGGACGTCCTTTGTGACCGGATCAAGCAGTGGTTTCACCTACAAAAGAGGTTCGATCCCTGACGGAAAACACATTTTCTTTACCAGGATGATTCAAGTGTGCAGCCCGATAGACGTAATACGCACTGTGTAATAATAAATAAAAATGAGACGCCTATTTCAAATACGAAGTGTACACTGTAATAACGTCTAAAGTAACGTAAATATCAGATTATAAATAAAAGCATTGATTATATCTGAAATTTACACACACACACACACACACACACACACACACACACACACACACACACACACATATATATATATATATATACAATTATTTTAAAATAATTGTCGGACTCTGTCCAGTTCAAAATGTGTGGTGTCATTTATTTACATTTGGATACGCATCGAGCAGATATGAATGTACGAGAGAAAATCATGGAGAGCTGTAGTTTAAAAACAGTAAAATCGACCTTACTAACCGAAACGCTCCTCTGTGGCTAAATCGGTAAAGCACGTCAGGCTATATGACGGTTCCTTATAGGATACAGGTTCGATTCCTGTCGGAGGATTAATCATTCTATCAAAATAATGAGAGTTCGCGATACTTCTCGAAGGTTGACTCTGAGTTTCGTGGGGAGCGAGGAATCATGAAACTGAAAGGACCTGAGATAATTATTTTGACACAATAATAAATATATATATATATATATAAAACAGTGAATGAAAGAAAATCAAATGTGTTTTAAGTAGCGCATTTTCTGAAAATGTCCTTTTATAAAATGTCCTATATATATATATATATATATATATATATATATAATTCTATATAAAACAAGGCAGTGATGTCACTAAGACGCAAGGAAGGGTCTACCGGGGTGGGGGGAAGAAAAGGAAAAAACTTTAGAAGGAACCGGAAACCCAATGCTAAACCGGAAACAAAAGACTGGCGTGGAGTGTGCACCGGGCGATAGGCGAACCTATCTACTGCCAATATATATATATATATGGTGGAGCGAAGTTTTGGTGAATAATGTCGACGAGGTCAGTCTAATCAAGTTTTATTACATTTTTCCAATTTCCGAAAATACTTGTTTTATATAATCGGTAAATTTTCAAAAGTTCATTTTTGTATTTGTGTTTTTAGATAAAAAAAAAATCGATAGAAACCTTGTCGATATTGTTCAACAACACTTGTTAAAAATAATTCTTGCTGAATTTAAATTATATATATGTATATATATACGCGCTCAAATTCACATGAAAAGCTTCAAGAAACAGAAAGATCTTAACTAAATGCCAATTTCAATATATCGATTTACTAGGCATCTTAAATATGGCACAAGGCCGAAAGTAAGGAGCACCCAGTGTGGATCGAATTCACTAGCAAAGGCCCGCTAAACATTATACCACAGCGAAGTGTCCTGTTTAATTTTCTAAGCCTAGCTTAGATGTGGCACAAGGCTGAAAGTCTGGAGCACCCAGGGAAGATCGAACTCACTATTCAGTTTTAATTGAACTGGCGCGACAAACTTGATAATCGATACACCGCGTCGAAGTGCCCATGCCAATTCCAATATATTATGTCATTTACAGTATTGGTAAACAACTAATTAATATTGCACACATATACATACATACATACATACATATATATATATATATATATATATATATATATATATATATATATATATATAAATCTTAAAGTAATATTTTATTAAATCCATACAATATTTTTGTATTTAAAAGCTCAGTAGGAAATATATCAAAATAATTAGGCGTTATTGAAAACTTTAATTTGAAAATCGGAAAATTGAGTGAAAAAACATTTTCTGTCTGCTATAAACAGCCAAGTAAATGCATATACAAGGCTAAATTACTCCTATTTTCTGTCTGTGCTTCACTGACGAAATATCGTTAACTTACATAATTGAAAACGAGATTTGACGATATTTTATTTACTTTAAGCAACATTATTATATCAGACAATTATACGAAAGTTGTTTTTTACCTTCCATAGCATTTTGTCATTACATTTTATTTATAGTTTTATTTTACGCGTCAAGACTTTTCTACTTAATGTAGTGGTTAGAAACTATTGTCGTCTACATCATATTTTATCATCGTTACGTGACTCTCCCTGCTTTCAATACTAATATATGCTTAGTCAATAACTTGTTTGCGGGCATTAATGCGTGTGCTCGGCGAGAAAGGAATATTCCCCAATTGCAAGTCCCCTATTATGGGTATTACAATATCCATGATATAATAACTCCTTAAACCGCCCACACAACAGAATGGCTGTAAGAAAAAGAATGACAAAACATGCTTTGTTCTCAAAGAGACTTTTTTATACCATTAAATCATACACAAAATTATATACAAACATTTACATTTTTACCACACAGAGAAACTATAACACGTGTTTGCAACAGCAAGCAGTTTGAATATGACGGAGAGACATAGTATCTTACTTGGTATAATTTCCAAAGTGAATTAAAACTGTCGAATGATTTTTCTATTTTTCTATAGAAGCTATATTTTCCTAACGCCTAGGTGCTATAAGCTTGGATGTGCGAGTGGTGCAATGAATAACATCACGGAATTGTTAATGTCGTATAGACTGGCGCTACACATTCACGAAGAAAGAGCTTTGCGAAATAAAAGATTCACATACATTAAAAACTTCCAACAGCGGCAACAACTAAAATAGATAGCACATGCAACTAAAAGGGGAAATAATGAAATAATCAATACGTTGACGTTCCACACTGCCTTAAGCAAAAGGTTAGGAAGGAAACTCACGTCAGTACTAGAAAAAAAAGAGCCGAGTTTCAATTGTAGTTGGATTCGTTATATTCACTTACTCGCAAATACCCTTGGGAAACGTATGAATCCATCTCTTTCCCTCCCCAGCTATGGGTTAATTAGTAAGATTTGTATCACTAAATCATTACTATCTAAAAGAAAATTACAATCTAAAAATATTTTCTGGCTTTAGATTATCTGCAATGGTTAGATAAACCGTAAGAAATGAATCAATCAAATTAAACTCGATCTCAAATGGAACTTGCCTATTTATGCCATCGCAAAAGATGCTGGAAGAATAGCCTGTTCCCTGTGTCAGTCCACAAAATACAACCTCCTATGCTGTAACTATACGACAGTCAGATCAGACTAAGAATGGAGTCTTGCTATCATATGTGGGCTGGTGTTGCCCAATCCTCACTCTCTAGCACCGACTGAGTTCAAAAGCGCCTACGCGGCCTTGTGGGTGATGAGTTATTTCCCACCTGACGAAATTTTGCCAGCTTTTCATTATTATATCGCTGTTTGTATGGCGGACGTTCGAACGAGTTATATTCCTTAGCTCCACGAACTCAAAACTTTACAGCAAGGACCCCCTCCCTAGCATACCATACTCATTTAGGCAAACCATTCCCTTCCCGTTCATGTTGCATTCAGACAAAAAAAAGTTCAACTCAGACAGCTTCTTACACAAACTCCTGAGATAATGCTTTCCTGGCTACAACAATCTATTCTGTTCAGACTAATAATTCTTTTTTACTTCACTCTCCTTTACAACAATATCACCCAGTAATCTTCTACCTTGACTGGCCCTTAGGCCTTGTATTGTTTGAATTAACAGTAAAATAAAAAAAACAATTAAGATTTAAAATTTATAACACAGGAAAATAGAGTAATTTACATATATAGGATCGAACTCGTTGAGGAATGTTTAAACTATCATCAGTGATTAAAAAATGTCTTCGAGAGAATTAATCCTTATGGTTTTAAAGAAAACAATCCTTCATCAGATCGTAAAGACTGGCGCTACACATTCACAAACAAAGAGCTTTGCAAAATAAAAGATTCACATACCTTGAAACCTTCCACCAACGGCAACAACTAAAATGGATAGCACATGCAACTAAAAGGGAAAATAATGTATCATACTTATTATAAAACCCAGGTTGTGTGTGTGTGTGTGTGTGTGTGTGTGTGTGTGTGTGTGTGTGTGTGTGTGTGTGTGTGTTCGTTTATATATTGGATCGGATTTCCTACATTTTTCAACCGATTTCAACAAAACTTCACAGGACTACGTAAAATTACCTTGCGGTGGTTCTGACAGCGCCAAAAATTGGAAAAACACAATTGTTTTTGCACGAAATCAATTTGAAAACACAATAAAGAGGCATCGCTGTCGCGAGAATGAAAGGGGACAACTCATATCGAGTTATACTTATTATAAAACCCAGGTTGTTTGTGTTTGTGTGTGTGTGTGTTCGTTTATATATGGGATGGGATTTCCTACATTTTTCAACCGATTTCAACAAAACTTCAATTTTTTTGGCAGGTAGTGATTCTTATTTTCTTGCTGCTTTTTTCTTTATTTTTACATTTAGAATGCTTTAAAAATTCCATTAACAAGACAATTGTTTATAATAAAATTCTATTCAATCGATAGACTCATAACGATTGAAAACAATGTTTTTGTTTGAGTTTGGGTTTGACCAATTCGTAAAAAAAACAAAAACTAATTAAGACATGCGTGTTCGTCAACCTTAAACAATAATCTTTGTCAATTTTATTTTTCAGTCTTTATGATGGTCGATACTTGATCTATCTCTTACTGCTATATCCCCGGGCAACGCCGGGCTCTACTGCTAGTAATCAATATGTTGACGTTCCACGGTGCCTTAAGCAAAAGTTTAGGAAGGAAACTCACGTCAATATTAATACCAAGTAGTGGATTTGAGCAGCCTACATTCCTGAAAAGTCTGTTTTAAGCAGAATATTTTATAAATTTCAACCGACATTATTATTAACTGGTCGGTAAACGAATGCCAAATGTTTCCTAACCTGGAAATGGGTAATCTTACGATTCTCAGTCCGAATTTCAATATTATAATCGTATGGTGTCTACGTTCGCGCTCACCCCGATGATAATGATCCATGTTTTGTGTGCCTGTGTGTTTAAAAAAACGGTTGAAATGATAATCATATAAACAGTGAAGGAAGGAAATGAAAGAATTATTAGTAATTGCTGCATAAAGTAAGAGTAACCTTGATACAATTATTTATTTTTTAAGAGAATTATTTCATATAGAAATTATTTTTTCGAAATCATTAACATTTTAGACAGATATTATTCATCCTTTTCTTTCTCCTTTCCACTTTCGCCCTGAACATTTCTACAATTTATTACAGAAAAAAATCACAATTTAAGCATGCATGTTCAAAAATAAATTAATCAGTAATTAGGGATTAGTAGAAATACAAGTAAAGCTAACTTTAGATTTTAAATGTATTTCGAATTTGAATAATTACAGAGTAATCTCCCCTTATTTATATGTTTGCTAAATGTTATAATCATTATACGAGGTAGGATCAAAAGGCATGGTAACATGGTGCTATACAATGAAAACTACAACGTATATCAATTCGGCATTCAATCCCCTTCGAAGTAGTACACTTCTGAAGCCATACACTTCATCGTCGTTTCCTTTGATGAACGCATTCCTGGAACTCCTTTTTGGGGGGGCAGCGAGGAGCTGCTTAACTGCATTCTCATGAATTTCCTCGACACTTTGATATCTTGATCCTCTGGGATTTGATTCTTGGAAAGAGAATTAAGTCGCAAGTGACGACATCTGGGGAATATGGTGGCTCTAGGAGCTGGGGAACGTTGTGTTTGGACCAAAACTGCTGCACAAGCCATGGTCACTGGTAGAACCTCTATGGTTTAGTGAGACGACCACACTCTACACACTTTCCTTCCAGGCACTTCTATAAACAACGTAAGTGAACGTGAACGTTATAACTGAGTGTATATGTTCAAGGTCAATCAGACCTCGTATATACAATATGTTCATTGGCCTTGAATCGAATTAGTCAATTGTTTATAACAAATTTTGCAGCTTGCTGTAGAAGTTGGGAGGATTTTTTTTTTTATTTTGGTATAGAAAGTGGCTGAAGGGACTGAGAAAATGCATATGAATTCTGCAGGAGCAGGTAAGCATTTCATTAGGCGAGTGCTCCATGTTACATGTTAAAAAAAGAGGAATCGAGAATAGCAGACGTAGTGGAAAGGTATGAAGCTAAGCTATATTCCTGACATGAAATTTTGAAAACACGCCTGGGCCGCTTGGGCTGATCAAACGAAGAAAAGCGACAGAAAAAAAATTTCGTCAAATGACATTTTTCTCCCTATGAAATATTCAGTTTTGACAGAATATCCCACAGGTAAATTTAAGTTTTGAATAATAAAATATTATTTGAATTTTCAGATTGCTAGAATTAAAAAAAGTTTATTCAAATTTGTTCTCTATCTTTCTATCTCTCTATCTCTCCCCCCTCTCTCTCTCTCTCTATATATATATATATATATATATATATATATGTGTGTGTGTGTGTGTGTGTGTGTGTGTGTGTGTGTGTATCAAATATGTAGTGCAGTTCAATTTGTATTTCAATGAATCATTCATACAAAAAGTAAATTTAGTAAAGTGAATGATATAAAATGGCGGAATCCCTTCGCTAACAAAATTTTAAAGATGTATTAACCTACTAATCACTCGATGAATGTTATGATACTTGTTTTATTTTTTGGGTTTTTTTTTTTTTCAAAATTATAAGCTGTATAAGGTCTTTCTTAAATACGTAAGTACTTTCGATTGTACATTCAGTCATCTTCAGGCATGGAAATTATTTTGTTTTTTGGTAAAATGCAGGTACCTTCCGAGACGAAAAAATATAATGCGGATCGAAATATGTTGTTTTTTTTTGTTTTTTTTAAATGTGTTATTAATAACAAGTAAAAACTTTTTGGGCGTGCAAATTTTCGGGATAACAACTGGGACATTTATTGAACTATTTAGTTCATGCCACATTGACTGATAAACTCCTACAACAACAAAAAATTCTCAAATTGCCACATTAGTAAAAAAAAAAAAAAACCCACTCATATTTTCAAAAAATTCAACCTTAGCATTCATCGAGTGATTAGTAGATTAATGCATCTTTAAAATTTAGCGAAAGGATTTCGCCATTTTATATCATTAACTTTACTAATTTGCTTTTTTGTATGAATGATTCATTGTAATATATATATATATATATATATATATATATATATATATATATATATATATATATATATATATATCGACACATCCATATAGATAAATGTGTAATGATGCCATTGTATCGACTAATGAGAACACGTTATTGTTTATTCAACTCCGGATTTTGTCATTGGCTGCAGGCCCATATGTGTAAGCAACCCCAGGTCCTGCATCCGAGACGTAAATCTTACATTGCGCGTCTACGATGTCTGAAAGAGATTGCTCCTGCAGGCTTTCGGGTCGAATGTTTATATATTTACCTGTTATACGGATTTTTTCATATGCGCACATACAGCCTTGATCAAGTGGATCTTCACGCGTTGGCCTGAAGGACAGTTCAGTTTTGTTTACATAAGGATACGAAACTGAGCAGATGTTGTTTATTTCGGCTGTCAGGGAAACTTTTCGATTAAAGACACTATTAAACTATGCTTGATCATCGACGCGCTTCGTTACCGAGAGGTCTGGAGCACGTCGGATCTAACGGGGGTTTACCTTGCCAGGTGGTGTCTTGTATGACGATAAACTACATCCGGGTCCTGGGTATAACGATAAACTACATCCAGCAGCAAGACATCTGATCAGGAGGTTTTTGAAGAGCGTGATAGCACTTTTGAATTCCTGGTGCTCTCAGGTTTACTCTGACCCAGAGTGGTAGCACCTGTTAGTGTCGTAGCTATGGGCAAATAGTTTTTTTCTTTAATATGTTTTCTCGGATATTCAGTCCGGTAGACAAAAATAAATAATTAAATTGAACGTCTGCTCAAATATTTGTACCCACTTAAAAAAGTTAAAGTAATAACATTTGTATTAATAAATAAAAATCCATCACTTATTTATAAATTGAATATATATATATGTGTGTGTGCGTGTGCGTGTGTGCGTGTGTGTGTGTGTGTGTGTGTGTGTGGATATATAGAAAAATAGGAAAGAACACGTTAGGTAAATAATTCAGGGTTCTTTAGTATTTTTGTTTTTATTTTTAAAAAACAGTGCTCCATACAGAAGTAGAGCTTAGATTATAACTATTTTTTAAAAAATATGATTCCTTCGCTACATAAGAGTTCTCATGTTTCAAATTATATAGCGAAGGAATCATATTTTTTAAAAAATAATTATATATATATATATATATATATATATATATATATATATATATATATATATATATATATATATATATATATTTTAAAAGTGGATGCAACAAACTGAGGTCAACACCAGTGGCGATTGTCCACTTTTATATTTACATATGCTCTAAGCACATTTACCAATAAATATAACATACCTTAAAACTATATTTCCATCATATATATATATATATATATATATATATATATATATATATATATATATATATATATATACTACAGGCAAAACCGTTTTCGAACACCATGCATTTCTTTAAGAAACATCGTCAAAATGCAATTTTTAAAAATAAAAGATTAAATTCCTATAAAAACAATGTATCTTTGACAAAAAATAACTTTTAAAAAAAAATCATAAAACCGTATTTTGTCTTCGTCAATAAAACCATCACCTGCCTTAATTACCGTTTTACAACAGTTTTTGTAAGAACGGAGGTTGCCAAGCATTTATCAAACACTTAAAAAGATCACGCTCACTCTTTGGGCATTCTCTTCGAACTCGCCAACCAAAATAATCCCTCTGTGGTCAGGAGATTAAGGCGGCCAGGTCATAATTTCCAAAATCGTTTTCCTTTTTTTTTTAACTCGAGCAAGTTTTGAAATTTGAATTTTTTTGGGTCGTTGTATTTTGAAAAGTGGATTCTTTTTTCCAATCAGGGTGATAATGTCACTAAGATGCAAAGTGTTATTAGGAGCGAAAGAGAATGAGAAGATTTTATGCGAAGGAAACGAAAACCCAATCCTATACCTGAAACAGAGGATAAATTTCTAAATCTGATCAAAAAGCCGGGAAACAGTGTGAACCGGGCGATAAGCAAACCTGACTCCTCCTATTAATACTTAAATATGATCGTAAAAAGATATAACACCCTAAAGCGGTTGGAAGATTAGAAATGTGAAACAGCTGAAGCTTGGCAAAGCTGTTATATTTTTTGTACGATACTATATAAGAATATTGCACTAGAGAATATTTACTACAATTGGTTAATTTAGGGGTAGACTTTATCCTGTAATAAATTTGTACAAGAAAAATTTTATACATATATATATTTTTTACATATATATATTTTTACATATATATATATATATTTTTTTTACATTTTACATATATATATATATATATATATATTTACATATATATATTTTTACTTATATATATATTTTTTACATTTTAAATATATATATACATATATATATATATTTATATATATATATATATTTACATATATATATTTTACATATATATTTTTACATTTTACATATATATATATATATATATTTATATATATATATATATATATATGTATTTACATATATATTTTTACATATATATATTTTTACATATATATATATATATATATATTTACATATATATTTTTTATATATATATATTTTTTACATTTTACATATATATATACATATATATATATTTATATATATATATATTTACATATATATATTTTACATATATATATTTTTTTACATTTATATATATATATATATATATATATATATATATATATATATATATATATGTATTTACATATATATTTTTTTACATATATATTTTTTTTTACATATATATATATATTATTGTAAAAGGTTGTGCAAATATTTCCTGTCTCGTCACTTTTTTGTGAGTGTATATCTAAATATGCCTGCGTGCTTATGTATTATAATGTGTTTGTATTGTATTTCGCAAGATGTCATAATCCCATGTATCCATGTTGTCATTAAGTTAAGGGCAGTCGATCTTAACGTTTATTCCAACATAATTTCAATAGAAGCAAAATGAATAGAATAACATATGTATTTTTTCTTTTTTCCTCAATAATTTTAAAATTTTAAACTTAATATAGATTAAATTTACTTTTTTGAAATGGGTAGTTTTTAATTTTAATTTCAAATTTTATCGTACAGTTCAATACTTATTAGTTAGAATAAATTCTATTTTAGTATAAACCCAACTTTAAAACATTTAATAGTTATTATAACCTTATTTCATTGTCAAGTTTTTTGAATTCTCGTATACTTGTTTTTTTGTTTGGTCATTTCAGTTCATGAAACAGCGAGGGGGGGTTAATTAATTTGAACCTTTTAAAACCTTCATTCTACAATCTACATTCAACATCATCACTTGATAAGATACCAGAGGTGTTGAAACAAAATGGCTATTTTTGTAGTGATTTTATAACATATTTAGGTTATAACTTTTAAATAAATAATTATATAGATATATATATATAGATATATATATATATATAATTATTTATTTAAAAATATGATTCCATCGCTACATAAAAGTTCTCATGTTTCAAAACAAGAGCCGAAAACTTCAATTTTCTCTTGAAGATGGAACAGAGCTTGGTACTTTAACGCAATTTAATTCAAATAATTATATTGAAGTTTTCGGCTCTTGTTTTGAAACATGAGAACTCTTATGTAGCGATGGAATCATATTTTTAAATAAATAATTATATTTAGGCTCTACTTTTGTATCGGGCACTGTTTTTTAAAAATAATTACAAAAAATACTAAAGAACTTTGGATTATTTACCTAACGAGTTCTTTCCTATTTTCTATATATTTTCACACACACACACACACACACACACACATACATATATATATATATATATATATATATATATATATATATATATATATATATATATAAATATATATATATATAAACCGGATGTAACAGAAAAATTGTACAATTGCTAGATTAAGTTTGAACAGTTTGTGTCTTAGGAATTATTAAAGATATTTTACTGTATTTTTAACACTTCTGGATTCTACTTTGAGAAATAAGCTTAACAGAAGAATCGTGATGAAATCGATCGTAAATGAAAACAGTAGGTTCATAATTAATTAATCATAGCTAACGATCGGAAACTCATGAAGGATTGATATAAAGTTCGAATCACACACACACAGACACACACAGACACACACACACACACACACACACACACATATATATATATATATATATATATATATATATATATATATATATATATTAGTAGTAGTAGTACTAGTAATCTTATAAGTATGAGAAACTATACTCGTTCAGGAAACCCTTCGGTGTCTTGATTTGCGAATAATCAAACCAATACCAAAGGGAAAAAAGGTATATAAAAAAAAGAAAGAACCAAGAACATGTAAGTTATCCGAAAATAATCGTCTAACATGCAAGTCCAAAGCCCAAAGAAAAAAAAAAACGATACGAGTAGGCAAAATAACTAAATAAAACAAAATAACGTTGGTTGTTAGACTAGGTCTCCTCTCCCTGGTACATATATATATATATATATATATATATATATATATAGCTTGACGACACTTCGCAGATATGTCTCCCGAGTAAGAACCCCCCCTCCGATAGAGGAGAACATGACTAAAGACTGTGTGTACGCTATCCCGTGCAGATGCGGAAAAGAATATAATGGAGGGACAGGCCGCCCCCCTTAAGGTAGGCTTCAAGAACAGCAGAAAGCTGTAACACGAGGGGAAGTAGAAAAATCAGGCGTGGCTGACCACATATGGAGAGAGAATGGAGATCACCGCCCTCTGTGGGATCAGGTTGAGATCATAGACAAGGAACACCATTGGAAAATTCGTAAACTTAAGGAATCAGCACACATGCTAGGCCACAAAAATCTCCTGACCAAGCATAGAAATGATAACAACAAAGTTGCAATATGAGCTCTGGTAAAAACATGAAATGCTAACAGCAAAAATTGCAATATGAGCACTGTTAAAAATAGACTGAAGACATTAGGTTTATAATACCGAGAAATTCATATCCAGATGCCTCAAGTACACATGGCGTAGTGGATAAATGCGTTGGTTAGATCTAATGACAGGATCCAAAGTGTGTGAGTTCAATACCCGGTTGGAGAACTTTCAGAGGGAAATTAGCAGGAGATAGCTGACATCCGTCAAACATAGCGTCGCCTTTTACGTAGTTGGTCTTTAGCCTTACATTTTTGCTTAAATGAATAACTTCTGCATCTTCTTGGCTGTGTCTTTAGAACCATTGTCTTGGGCACACATAGCATCGCCTTCTGAGTAGTTGGTCTTTAGCCTTACATTTTTGCATAAATGCAGAACTTCTACATCTTCTTGGCTGTGTATTTGGAACCACCTTTTTGGGTACACATAAAGTCACATTCTGAGCATCTTTTCTGTAGGCTTGTAGAAGAATTGGAGCTTCCTGTTCTGTTGGAATCCATGATGAGTAAAGACTGACTATTGTTTTCGGGTAGTACAGGTCATAGATTTCTGGTGATAGGACTTGATGTCCTGAGTTATGATGTAATACACACGTCGTCATGAATTGCCTTCCTCATAATCTGAATACCTACTTTTACCCACTAGATATACTGGGCATCGATGTTGTTGGGTTGTTAGAAAATTTGATCTTGGTAACCCAGCCGCTGTTAGACTTTAATATTTTATACCTATATATTTATGGATATATTATTGCAATTCCATCCATTGAAATGGATATAGAATGAAATGGCAATAAACAAGACTTATACCTAACGCTAAAATACACATATAATATTTATCATTCGTCATAAAACCAGTAATATAATAATCAAAAATAATATTTCTCAACTATCTGTATAAGATATGTTGTCTCTGAATTTATTTGTCCAATTAGAAATGGCATCTCTGTAATTGTTATGGGACCTTACCCATAATAACATAATTGACTATTCCATACGTAATAAATACTACGGCTCAAGAGGAAGCAGAGAGTTCAGTCCGAAGTCGGGCGACCGGCTGACCGGCTGATCGGTTGAACTCTCTGCATTCGGGCGGGGAGGAACCCAAACGAGGCTACGCCGAAGGGCGGAGTCTCTTTCGGGGAGGTAAACCGACCCTGAACCCGTGTATATGGGTTCAAAGGGCATATTTTTGGCCGAGTCCACGGGCTCGGAGATCCCACGTTAAACCGGCCTTGTGCCACGTGATGCCCTCGTGGTGGGGGGGGGGGTGACTAAATACTGTTCAGTCCGAAGTCGGGCGACCGGTTGACCGGCTGATCAGTTAAACTCTCTGCCTTCGGGCGGGGAGGAACCCGAACGAGGCTACGCCGAAGGGCGGAGTCTCTTTCGGGAGGTAAACCGACCCTGAACCCGTTTATACGGGTTCAAAGGTAATATTTTTGGCCTAGCTCACGGGCTCGGAGATCCCATGTTAAACCGGCCTTGTGCCACATGATGCCCTCGTGGGTGGGGGTGACTAAATACTGTTCAGCCTGAAGTCAGGAGTCTGTCAGTCAGTCAGAGCGAGCGAGTCAGTCAGTCGAGTCAGAGGCAGTCCGAAACAGAGTCGCGTTCAGACAATTACTACTAAACCTGATTGTTCGTACGAACACTTTCTACTTCTCTGTATATATTCCTGTTTGTAATATATCTGTGTTATTCCATATCCGTATTCAAGTTCTTCTTTATTGGTTCTACCTTAGATATATACCTATCACCGTGGTACAAGGAAGCGGATCATAACAGTAATTAATAATCAAAACATGTCTTAGCTAGTTTACACAATAACCACCGTTTCACTCAGGCTTTTATGCCAGTTATCTGTACAGAGTAATATCATACAATACGCTAACAAAAACCACAGGAGCTATACTTACAATCAGTGGTAAATTGGGGCAAAAAATTGCTTGTAAATTTTAACATCTCCACAACAAAACTCCTTTCATTTGACCACCGTAAATTATCTTTTCTGCCTGCCATCGACATGGCTGTCGCTAGAACCTAAGAGAGCAACACACCACGCGTTTTGGGCCTCACGTTTTTCACTGACTTGAAGTGTAGCGACTGCATCGAATCCATAGTTCCACCTACTGCACAAAAAGTTTGTTTGCTATGTCGTACCAGAAAATCTTTCTTATCAGAGTCCTTCTTGCACACTTACAAATCTACCGTTCGTCCGTACATTGAATATCGTTGCCATACCTGCTCTGGTGATCCTATTGTAGCTCTGTGGATTCTTAACAAAATCCAAAGAAAGATCTGCAATATAATCAATCATCGCCAGGCATCTCGACATCGATCATTTACTTATCGACGTGACGTAGCTTATCTCTGTCTTTTTTTTCATGGCAACTACTACGCGTTTTTTTTTTTAACTGCTGCCCCGACTACATGAATTTAAGAGTGCTACTAGATTGGCATCTAGGTCCCACCCGTTTACCGTTGAAATAGCTAAATGTAATGGGCATTTCTACTCCAACAGTTTCTTTTCTCGCACTTCGCACCTGTGAAACTCCTTTCTGTTTACTTCCTTTCCTTCCCTTATAACTACAATATTAAAAATTTTTATTCAACATTGTCATCTTTTGTACTTACCTCGCTCCTTCCTATTCTGTCTTTTTTTCCCTTTCTCTCCCTGCAACCCCCTGCGCACTAGAGACACTCCCGCCTTGCTTGGGGTAAAATGATTAAAAAAGACAGCTCATCAATAACAATACTGAAATATTCCATAAATCCAATAGCAATAAAATCATATATATATATATATATATATATATATATATATATATATATGTATCAGCCAAGCACTAAACAACAGAGTTTCCCTTCACAAAAGCAACATCAAATTATTAGACAATAGAAAACTCTTTGTATCACAACACATCTACAAATGTAATCAAGGTAAATTTAAAATTATGCCAATATATCACACAATTATTCTTACCTACAAATACAAGAAAAAATTTCATAAACCAGCAAAAAACAGATCATAGCCCCCACACATAAATACACTGCATGCACACACAATGGCCAAATACACTGGTCGGATTACAAACACACACAAACAAACACACACATGCACACAATTACCTATGGGGAACGAATATATATATACACATACTGTCAAAAACAAACACAATAGACTACCCGCAATTATATACATGTACCCTACGCAACAGGAAATGTATATATATATATATATATATATATATATATATATATGTGTGTGTGTGTGTGTGTGTGTGTGTGTGTGGAGAAGGAATATTTTTATACATACTAGCAAAAACACATACGCACACACAATTCACAAAAATAAGGACAGTTCTAAGAAAAAACAGGGGTCATAAATAAGAACAAAGACCTCCTTCCTTCGCCCATTCTGTGACCAATTCTAATTGTTTTATTACCCCTTAATCAGAAGAATATTTTCACCACAAGTCGAATCCATTACATTCACTTA
Organism: Acanthosepion pharaonis; assembly: GCA_903632075.3. NCBI lineage: Eukaryota > Metazoa > Mollusca > Cephalopoda > Sepiida > Sepiidae > Acanthosepion > Acanthosepion pharaonis. The sequence continues at coordinate 1,566,460 of CAHIKZ030005433.1, read as the reverse complement.
CGTTCTAATACCCTTGGAAAGGAATGAATCCTCTTCTTCTCCCTCCAACTATGGCCAAATAGCAGGACAGACTGGGTTCTATAGCCTTGGATGGCAACAGCTCTAGGAGAAGGACAACTCTGAATTCAAAACCTGCGGAGAGTCATTTGGAGACCTTGCGGTCCTTCTGTACAAAACTTTCACCCCTATAATCAAATCACATGTGCTTGTGTCGGGCTGTTTGTTACTTAGAACTAAGCTGCTTGAACCTCATACATCGAATACGACGGGAGGGCCGAATATATACATTGTAACCCGGATATAAGAGAGTTGTCGAGACCGGAGAAGAAGTATCTTATATCCGGGTTTCTCTTATATCCGGTTTTGGTCTATTTTATATACATTAACACAGGCTCTAATTTGGGACCAGAGAAAAACTCTCTTATATCCGGGTTTCTCTTATATCCGGATCTCTTATATCCGGGTTACACTGTATATATACATACATATATATATATATATATATATATAGAGAGAGAGAGATACATAATATCTTGCATTAACTGCACAACTCCAAGTTTCATGCCTAAGCAATTTTCAAGTGCCGAAATTATATTTATTTATCGTTATATTTTAGTTTGACACCATTTTTTTTAAATTTTCTGGTTCATGCGAGATATATTATTGTTGGGGTGGAATATTATTGGAGTTAAAATATTCAAATGAATTGTAGTTTAATTTTGAATTTGAATTCAAGCTCAGATTAACATTTAACATTGAAAATAAGGTTGTAAAAAAAAGAAATATAAATTCTAAATTAGAGAGATGCTGGTTTTGAAAACGTAAGTAAACGAAAATGGCGTTGGAAGATCAAGGGGGAAACTAATTTTTTTTTCCTAAAAATCAAGAGAATAATGGATAATAATGTTACTAAACTAAAACTAATGATATCAAGAACAAAGTATGCCATGATAAAACAAAAAAAAATACTACTACTAAAAATAAAACATATCAATATTTCCGTTTTATTATTAGTAGTAGTAGTAGCTTATTTAGTAGTAGTTGTTGTAGTAGTAGTAGTAGCACAATATTTGGTTTATATTATTTTATTCTATTTCAGCACTTGAAAATTGCTTCGGCATGAAACTCGGAGTTGTCTAATTAATATAACATATGTATACTTCTTAATATATATATATATATATATATATATATATATATATATAGGATACAGGTTAGATTCCTGTCTGAGGACGCATATTTTCTATGAGAATTTCTCGGACATTCAGGCCGGTAAATGTCGTTAATACTGTTTATTATAAACAGAGCATTTACTTAAAATATGTGTATCTATAAAAAGAACGTACAAACATAAAAAAATGCCTTAAAATAATTGTCGGACTTTGTCCATTTCATACTGTGTGACGTCATTTATTTACATTTAGATACGCATCGAGCAGATATGAATGTACGGGAGAAAATTATGGAGAATTGTAGTTTAAAAACAGTCAAATCGACCTTGCTAACCGAAACGCTCCTCTGTGGCTAAATCGGTAAATCACGTCAGGCTATATGACGGTTCCGTATAGGATACTGGTTCGATTCCTGTCGGAGGACGCATATTTTCTCGGAGAATTTCTCGGATATTCAGGCCGGTAAATGTCGTTAATATTATAAACAGAGCATTTACTTAATATATATATATATATATATATATATATATATATATATCAAATAGTTTTATTACTTAAAATTGAGCACTTTTTCTTACACTATAATGTATTTATATGTATTTGTATAGGATCGCTCGTTCGTATACCTACTTATATTTACCCATTCGGTTATCTTACTTATTATAAAACGCAGGTTGTGTGTGTGTGTGTGTGTGTGTGTGTGTGTGTGTGTGTGTTGTGTGTGTGTGTGTGTGTGTGTGTGTGTGTGTGTGTCTTTACGTTTATATATTGGATCGGATTTCCTACATTTTTCAACCGATTTCAACAAAACTTCACAGGACTACGTAAATTTACCTGGCGGTGGTTCTGACAGTGCCAAAAATTGGAAAAACACAATTGTTTTTGCACAAAATCAATTTTAAAACACGATAAAACACGATTCTGTCACCAGAATGGAAGGGGGACAACTCATCTCGAGTTATACTTATTATAAAACCCAGGTTGTTTGTGTGTGTCTGTGTTCGTTTATATATGGGATCGGATTTCCTACACTTTTCAACCGATTTTAACAAAACTTCACTTTTTTTTTTGGCAGATAGTTTCTTATTGTCTTGCACATTTTTTTCTTTATTTTTACATTCAGAATGCTTTAAAAATTCCATTTAGAAGACAACTGTTTATAATAAAATTCTATTTAATCGGTTTGGGTTTGACCAATTCGTAAAAAAAAAAAATAAAAAAAATAAAAAAAAACTAATTAAAACATGCGTGTCCGTCAACCTTAAACAATAATCTTTGTCACTTTTATTTTTCAGTCTTTATGATGGTCGATACTTGATCTGTCTCTTACTGTTACATCCCCGGGCAACGCCGGGCTCTACTGCTGGTATATATATATATATGTGGGTAGATATACATATTGTTCATTTCGGTCAGTCCTTGTATTGGTTAAACAGCCCCTTTCAAGTTTTTTTTTTTTTTAAATAGAGGTTGAGAGATTCATGATTTTCAGAATTCCCTCGTTAGTCATTCTGACAGCCTTATTGGCCGCTAGGAAGAGGGGTTAAGTGTATGTTATCTTTTAGTTTTTTTAGTATGTGTGATGTGCGTATGTGTATATATGTGTATGAGTGTGTGTATGTGGGATATATATATATATATATATATATATATATATATATATATATATATATATATAAAAGACATTTTCAGTAGATGCGCTTCTGAAAACATATTTGATTTTCTTCACTGTTTTTTTATTTCGTCCTGAAGGTGACATATGTCAGTCGAAAGATCGTATACACCCTTGATTCTAAGTATTTTTTTTTCATCTGCAGCAGCCAGATTGACGGAAGGAGATTCGCTGTATAAGTCGTCTTAATATCGCGTGAACGTGAAAGTCGAATTATGACTAGAGGCGTCCTTTAATTGGATTTAACGTTGGTAAACATTTTTGGCTTGGTTTAGGCAATCTAGGCTTCGAGCACTTTACTGAGTAGATAGGTTTGCTTTCAGGCCTTTCTTTCTCTTTATGCTTTCAGCATTATCGTCTTTACTCGAGACTGTACCTGGATAAGAGTTTATGTTTTAGCAATCTGTCCGTTGGTTCTACCAACGGTTTTTGCTTTTCTTTAATATGTATTTAACGTCTATATACACCACGTATATAATACGTTAAAAGATTCCTCTTCTCCGCCGTGCGCCAACAGCTTAGGGGTAGAATCTCTGACTGATGCCAAGTCGGTCGAATTTCGATCCCGGCTTGAAGCAATCGGATGTCTAGCCACACCGCGAAACAGTCTGTAGATATATTTTGTTATAAATATTATTTTAGTGGGTGATTAGATATCCTGTACGTTAACAAACTGTCAAATTGACATCTCCATCACCAAAAGTCTCATGAAATTGTCTCTCGTCAGGGAACGAACACGCGTTTACTTTTTTCTAGGCATCCAATTTTTAACCACATCTAATATTTCAGCTGAAAAGATCCATTAATAGATTGCTTGCTTGCATATATATATATATATATATATATATATATATATATATATATATTCTGCTTATACATTATTTTTATAGATATAATTTAAGTAAATGCTATGACTTTAATTAAACAGTGTTAATTACATTTACCGGCATGAATGTTCGAGAATTTTCGTACAAAATATGCATTCTCCGAGCGGAATCGAACCAGTAACCCTTGTGGGAACCATCATATAGCCTGACGTGCTATTACCATTCAGCCACAGATAAGCGTCCTGTTAGCAAAGTCCAAATTACTGTTTATAATCACACACCTTCGACGATTTTTCTCGATCGATCATTTCTGCTCACCTAATATATCTTAAGGTAAACAGTGACAACATATCAAGTCCGACAATTATTTAATATATTTTCTGTGTATCCGTTATTTTTATAGTTATCATTTATAAAAGTATATGCTCTGCTTTTTAATCAAAGAGCATTAATTAAATTAACCGGTGGCTGAATGGTAACAGCACGTCAGGCTATGTGTCGGTTCCCATAACCGTTACTGATTCGATTCTTCTCTGTAAACGCATATTTTCTAAAAAAATTCCCCAAACATACATTAATGGAGCGTTATAAACTACAGGCACTCGAGAAAGCAGTTGAGCAACATGCTCCATAAGTTTTCTATGGGGTTGAGGTCAGGAAATTGGGGCGGCTATGTCATAACACTCACCTGTTTTTTATCAAATTATTCCTTCATCAAATTTTGATTTGTGACAGGGAGCATTATCCTGCATAAAAATGAACTTGGTTGGATCGATTTTCACCCTTTCAGCAGAAGGGAGCAGACAAGACTCTAAAATTCTCTTGTACTGCTCGCTCCTGGGGGTCTTTTTAATAGGTTTTAAGAAACCAGTTCCATGAAAAGAAAAGCATCCTCAGAACATTATACTGAACGGATGCTTGACAGTACTTACTGCTAAATTCAAAGAGCTTTCAAAGCTTCTTCTTCGGATTTTAGATTGCTTATTCTTTGAATTTAGCTCAACTTTCGTTTCATCGGAGAAGAGAACATTTAGTAAAAAATATCAGGTGTCTCACTTTTATCGAACAGCACTATATATATATATATATATATATATATATATATATATATATATATATATACTCCGACAAACAGAAAGAAAACAGTATTAAAGAATCACAGCTTACGAAAAAAAAACGATAAAAACTTGAAAAATTCGCAGTAATATTGAGTAGAACTTCCAATTCCTGAAACCATATATATATATATATATATATATATATATAGCTGGCATTCTCCTATATGGTCGTGAAGCGTGAACAGTGTTACACTGTTGGCAGATCCAAAGCGAAGGATCCAAGCGTTTGAGAACAAATGCATGAGAAAGCATGGCATTTTCTGAGAACAAAAAAACAATGAACGGAAAAAGGTTGAAAGTTTTGTGGGACACCAGATACCTCTTCCTGCCGCTGTCAAACGAGGAAATGGCGTGGTTTGGACAGATTACAAAGCGCGACAGCCTGTGCAAAACCATCATGCAAGACACCGTTGAAGGTGGACGTAGGAGAGGACGCCAACGCAAAACCTAGTGGGACAACTGGTCAAACAATGGATAGGCATGCCTCTACCAGAATTGCTGATGGCTGCCCTTGATAGACCGATGTGGAAAACGTTAGTAGGGCACCTGCATTCGCATCCGCCCTACGATTACAAACCTCAAGGTGATGATGATGATGATGATGATGATGATGATATATAAAATCAGATGCAGATCAAAATATGGATCGGTATCCGACAGGATCATCGAATAAAGAACAAATAGAAAACGTTTATCAGTTTAACATATTACCCTTTATACTGGCTCCCCGCTGCGCCCGCTGACAGCAGAATGGTGAAGACTTTAGAACCTATTCTCATAACCAGAAACAAAATTACGAATACTCATTACCATTCGATGCCCGCTTAGACATACAGCAATCTTTAAAAAAAATTCACATACATATAGAATTCTCTATGGTTTTAATTCACGTGATACATGACTGACCAATTGAAAATACCAACGTTCTCTCTTTTTGACTGTTGTCACTCAATTGCTTTAACAAAAGTAAAATATGTTAGATAGATAAAGGTTTACAATTTGTTCTTTATCTTATCACTAGCAGCATGGCCCGGCGTTGCTCATGCTTGATTCAAAAATCTTACGACTCATACAGCAATCGTTATCACTTGACTTAAAATTTTTTTGCCCTTCCTTGCTTTTAAATGAGTGCTCTTTGCCGTGTTGATGTTGCTACATGCTTTACTTCTTGCCTATCTCACACTGAGAATTTTTTTCTAAGCTCTATACTAAACATTAAATCTGTTACGAAAAAAGAACTAAACAAAATGAACACAAAACGATCAGCTTTAAAAAAGAACTCGTAACTGGAAAACCGAATGAAAAAAGAATGTTAACAACAAATACTTTTTCACACCCAACCCAGTTCTGCGGAATCAGAATCAACGTTGAGTTTAAGCAAGCGAATGAGCCAATTGGAGTAAAGTGCCATGCAGATTTAAATTTTTCCCACTTGTGACGAATGTAGCTATCGATTTTTTTTTTGCATGCTACCATGCTACTTAACATTCGTGTCAGTTAGCTGTTGGCTCTCACGCTGGCCAATAGAATCTTCCTGCCTATTCGTGGCAGCCAGCTATAGGCTCTCACTCTGGCCAGTAGAAAATGGCCGCAAACTACATGAAAACTGCCGTAGAAGCATGAAAAAATCGATTATTTCCACTATCGATGGGAGTTGGGAAAAGCAAAGTCGGTCTTGGCCTTGCCGCTAACTTGGAACATGTGCATGTAAATTTTTGTGCAAATACATCGAAAGTTGTGGCGTGCATTTGTTACACACACACACACACACACACACACACACACACACACACACATATACCGGGATTAACAGCAAAATTGTCCATATCGTGTAACAACATGGGATATCTGTTCATTCCACAAAATGTTTATCTAAGAACCCACTAAACTAATAGAGTTTCTGTTCTCAGGTTTCCAAATAAGACGTTTAGCCATCTTGATACCATTCGTCGTAAGAATCGTAGAAAAACCTTTTCAGTTATTCAGCTAGAAAGAAAACAGGTTAAAATCATTTTGTATCAGCCCCAATTTGTTTTACCAACTGACCAATAGTATTGGGAAAAACGATCATTCCGGCCTTTGGTATTGGTATCAACATTCATACTGTGGCTTCTATCTTCAAATTCCATTCAAGAACCATGAAGAGAATGGTGAATAAGTTTAAAAATGAAGGAACAGTAGGAAGGAAAACTTGATCAGGAGGTCACAAGAGGAAGAGGGATCATCATTTCAACTTAGAGCGAAATACATTCTTATTGTTCAAAACAACGTCCAATAGTGTTATAAAACCTTGGAGAATTCCAGTAAGATATATTTAATCATTTCTTACATGAAACGGTTCAATCTAACAATTGGACAATTTTGCTGTTGCACGATTTGGACAATTTTTCAGTTTTACACGGTGTACGTATATATATATATATATATATATATATATATATATATATAAAATACCCTTGGGAAAGTATGAATCCTCTTCCTCTCCCTCCAGCTATGGGTAAAATAACAGGACACACTGGGTTCTATAGCCTTGGATGGCAACTGGTCTAGGAGAAGAACAACTCTGAATTCAAAACCTGCGGAGGTTCGTTTGGGGACCTTGTAGCACGTAGTACACCAGGTCTGTGTATTCGTCCCTTCAAAAAGTGTGGATGGTCCTGTATGAAGCCTTCACCACTAGAATTGAATCTCATGTGCCGGTGTCGGGCTGTCGGTTTTCTGGAAACTGAACTTCTTGACCCTCATACGTCGAGTCTCGACGAGAGAGTCGATTATATATATATATATATATATAAGATGATGTGGTGTTTGATGTGATGGAAGGAAAAATTCCTGAAGATTTTATTTATCATTGTGTGTCTTTTTATTGAGATTACATTTTCTAATTTTTTCTGTATTAATAAGAGAGCGAATAACCAGGAATAACCAGAAAAACAGATCGAACTTTTGTTAATGCCCATATAACATGAAATAAACTGTGGTAATTGTATTCAATTTTTATCTACGTGAGCACAGAATAGATTGATGGCAGCAGAGATTTTAAAATTGTGATTGATAGACAAGCGGATAAAGAAGCGGGGATACGTTAACAGAAAATATGAACATAGATAGATAGATAGATAGATAGATAGATAGATAGATAGATAGATAGGTATGAAGAAGAACATAGATAGATAGATAGATAGATAGATAGATAGATAGATAGATAGATAGGTATGAAGAAGAACATAGATAGATAGATAGATAGATAGATAGATAGATAGATAGATAGGTATGAAGAAGAACATAGATAGATAGATAGATAGATAGATAGATAGATAGATAGATAGGTATGAAGAAGAACATAGATAGATAGATAGATAGATAGATAGATAGATAGGTATGAAGAACAGAGATAGATAGATAGATAGATAGATAGATAGATAGATAGATAGATAGATAGATATGAAGAAGAACATAGATAGATAGATGGATGGATAGATAGATAGATAGATAGATAGATATGAAGAAGAACATAGATAGATAGATAGATAGATAGATAGATAGATAGATAGATGGATATGAAGAAGAAACATAGATAGATGGATGGATAGATAGATAGATAGATGGGTATGAAGAAGAACATAGATAGATAGATAGATAGATAGATAGATAGATAGATAGATAGATAGATAGATAGATAGATATGAAGAAGAACATAGATAGATAGATAGATAGATAGATAGATAGATAGATAGATAGATAGATATGAAGAAGAACATAGATAGATAGATAGATAGATAGATAGATAGATAGATAGATAGATAGATAGATATGAAGAAAGGAAAATAGAAAGAAAACGAGGAAGGTAGGAAAAAATTGTAATTGTCTCGAATGCTCAAAAGAAATACATATATATATATTTATATATATATATACATATATATATGTAGAGAGAGAGACAGTCAGAGAGAGAGAGAGACAGTCAGAGAGAGAGAGAGAGAGGGATAAATAGATAGATAGATAGATAGATAGATAGATAGATAGATAGATAGATAGATAGATAGATATATGAAGAAAGGAAAATAGAAAGAAAGCGAGGAAGGTCGGAAGAAATATTGGTCAATAGAAACGGAAATATATATATATATATATATATATATATATATATATATATATAGAGAGAGAGAGAGGACAAAATTGGAAATGTCTCGATTGGTCAATAGATAGATAGTCTGAAATACTTGATTAGCTTTTAGGAAGGAAGGAAGGAAGGAAGGAAGGAAGGAAGGAAGGAAGGAAGGAAGGAAGGAAATTGAAATATATTCAGATTGTTCAATTGGAACAGAGATAGATTGTTATGCCTGTATATAAATAGTTATATACAGATGCTAAGGGAATTAGAAAGGTAGGAAGGAAGAAGCGAGCGAGCGACCGTAACTTTCTAACTATGAGAAGTAGATGCGACAGGTACAGGCATAAGATTAAAATATCCGTATGGCTCAGTAAATCATTTCGCTTAACACCCCCCATTAGGTTACCGAAGGCATCAAATACCTTAGGAAGGCCGGAGTGTACTGCTACCTGGACCGCACGATAGGTGCAATGAAACTCTCTATCTAAGCAGGATGTGTGTGTGTGTGTGTGTGTGTAACGAATGCACGGCCGCAATTTTCGACGGATTTGCACCAAAATTTACATGCACATGCTCCAAGTTAGCGGCAAGGCCAAGACCGACTTTGCATTTCCCAACTCCCATCGATAGCGGAGATAATCGATTTTTTCATGCTTCTATGGCAGTTTTCATGTAATTTGCGGCCATTTTCTACTGGCCAGAGTGAGAGCCTATAACTGGCTGCCACGAATAGGCAGGAAGATTCTATTGGCCAGCTTGAGAGCCAACAGTTGACTGACACGAATGTTAACTAGCATAGTAGCATGCAAAAAAAATCGATAGCTGCATTCGTCACAAGTGGGAAAAATTTAAATCTGCATGGCACTTTACTCCAATTGGCTCATTCGCTTGATTCTGATTCCGCAGAACTGGGTTTTGTGTGAAAAAGTATTTGTTGTTAACATTCTTTTTTCATTCGGTTTTTCCATTTACGAGTCCTTTTTTAAAGCTGATCGCTTTGTGTTCATTTTGTTTAGTTCTTTTTTCGTAACAGATTTAATGTTTAGTATAGAGCTTAGAAAAAATTCTCAGTGTGATATAGGCAAGAAGTAAGGCATGTAGCAACATCAGCACGGCAAAGGGCACTCCTTTAAAGGCAAGGAAGTGCAAAAATATTTTAAGTCAAGTGATAGCGATTGCTGTATGAGTCGTACGATTTTTGAATCAAGCACGGGCAACGCCGGGCCATGCTGCTAGTCAGTTTATATTTGTAACAATGTCTCTGAGAATATTTATAAAAGAAATGGCTAACACAACACGCCCACTGCATTTCCCTCCAAAAAAGAAAAGAAAAGAACTTGGTTAATCAATAATTTAAATAAGATAGATAGATAGATAGATAGATAGATAGATAGATAGATAGATAGATAGATAGATAGATATTTATGAACAGACTGATAGATAGATGGATAGATAGATAGATAGATATATAATGTATTGACGAAGATCGCTTGATAGATATGAGTAAGTAAACAGACTAAAAGTAATCCCGAGCAGTATTCTAAATTTATCAATGATTTTACAAGAAATTTTGTAAAGTAATACTTGGATCTGTTTATTCAAACCCTAATTCCTTAAACTAAAGACATTACAGTCTTTCCAAGAATATATTTACACCAGGACTGTAGTTTAAATTAATCTCGTTTTAAAATACTGTAAGCATAGCAATAATGTAGAAAGCGACCTTTAAATTTATTTTCACAAATAAGATTTTCATAACCTTATTTTCATCGAAATTTTGCATATAAACCCATAGTAAACCCCGGACAGGACAATGAAAGCAGCATAACTCCTTGAAACAAAAGAGGTTGGTTTGAAGGTTAATAAATGCAACAGATACCTGGGAAAGAGCAGAGAGCAGTGCGGCCGAAACTTAAAAACGAGAACAAGAGATGACAGGTAAAGGACTAAGAATAACTTAACCCAGAGTATCAAATAAAACCTTTCGTTTGTCATTTCCAGAATGTTACCAAATGGGACAGACACCTGAGAAAGGTCAGAGATTAGAACGGCCGAAATTTGATGAGAACGCGAACTGGATGCGACAGGTGCATCAGAATAAATATCCCTATGGCTCAGATAAAGCATTTCGCTTAACACCCCCCATTAGGTTACCTAATGTATCAAATACATTAGGAAGGCCGGAGAGTACTGCTACCTGAACCGCACGATAGGTTGAATGCAACTAATTCGAAAGAATCAGTTTATAATTGTAACAATGTCTCTGAGAATATTTATAAAAGAAATGGCTAACACAACACGCCCACCCCATTTCCCTCCAAAAAAGAAAAGAAAAGAACTTGGTGATTGATAGACAAGCGGATAAAGAAGCGGTGACAAGTTAACAGAAAATATGAACAGAGATAGATAGATAGATAGATAGATAGATAGATAGATAGATATGAAGAAGAACAGAGATAGATAGATTAGATAGATAGATAGATAGATAGATAGATAGATAGATATGTATATTGACGAAGATCGCTCGATAGATATGAGAAAGTAAACAGACTAAAAGTAATCCTGAGCAGTATTCTAAATTTATCAATGATTTTACAAGATATTTTGTAGAGTAATATTTGGATCTGTTTATTCAAACCCTAATTCCTTAAACTGAAGACATTACAGTCTTTCCGAGAATTTACACCAGCAACGAAACTAATTCGAAAGAATCAGTTTATAAGCGTAACAATGTTTCTGTGAATATTTTTATAAGAGATAGCTAAAGCCACGCAGCCACTTCATTTCCCTCGAAAAAAAAAAAAAAAAAAAAGAAAAAGTTTGGGTAAAGATTAGAACTTTTTTTTTTTAATTTTTAACCCCTTCTTAGACGTGGACGTGTATATACGTTTTTTTAACGAAAGTGTCTTTTTTCACCTGCTTATACGTTGATCTTGATTCTTTTTAATGTCCTCTGTGCTTGAAACCAGTCCAGTTGTGCACTTAAATGTCTGGTAGATGTATTAGCCACCGCTCGGGTACTTCAAGGTACCTCAATTTTTTTAGTCTTCCCTAACAAATAAATATAAAATTGTTTGAAAATGAAACGTCTTTCCAAAAAATAAGTGGCGGGGAAGGGGTTAAAATGATTTTTTTTTTTTTCAAATTTTTCGACCATCAGGAGAGACAGAAGAAAATGGCAGTAACTCGTTACCTCATGTGTCAAAAGTTTCACGTAGCCATTTATTACCTTGGAAACAGACAGGTTGTTGATTTTATTATTGAAACATATTTTGCTGTTGTTAAATGCAAAAAAAAAAAAAAAAAAGTGTGTAAGCGGATAAACATATTTTTTTTATTTACGTTTTGAAGAATTTAAATTTCAAACGTGCTGTTAAATCATCAATGTAGTTGCTGTGGTAGAAATGCCGGAGTAATCTTCGAGAAAAGAAAATTATAACAGAAAGAAATATTTATTGTCGCAATTTTTAAACAAGTTACAAATAGTATCCACCAACTATATATCAATATCATAATATATGTCTACCTTCCCACTTAAAATGTGCGTCACATTAAAAATAAAAGTAAAAATAAAAAAAAAACTATTGAACATAGATCAAATAAGACAAACCCGTCATAAAACTCAAGCCTGTTTGTCTATGTCTTTTGTTTCCAGTATTTCCTCACGTTCCTTTCACCAACGTTTTTTCTTTACATTTTTATCTATCTTTCTTACTGACCTTTTCTCTCTTTCGTTTCCATCCTTTTCTCTTTTTCTTTTCACTAGCTTCTCTTTTCGTTTTCTTCTTTTTTTCCTAGATTTCTTGTGCTTAACTTTTCCTCTTCATTCCTTGCACCTTTTACTTTACGCTCTCTTTCCTTTTTTTCTATATATCTTACATACTCTCCACCTTTTCTCTCTTTCGTTTTCATCCTTTGCTCTTTTTCTTTTCACTAGCTTCTCTTTTCGTTTTCTTCTTTTTTTCCTAGATTTCTTGTGCTTAACTTTTCCTCTTCATTCCTTGCACCTTTTACTTTACGCTCTCTTTCCTTTTTTTTATATATCTTACATACTCTCCACCTTTTCTCTCTTTCGTTTTCATCCTTTGCTCTTTTTCTTTTCACTAGCTTCTCTTTTCGTTTTCTTCTTTTTTTCCTAGATTTCTTGTGCTTAACTTTTCCTCTTCATTCCTTGCACCTTTTACTTTACACTCTCTTTCCTTTTTTCTTTTTTTTTTCTATCTTTCTTACATACTCTCCACCTTTCCTCTCTTTTGTCTCTTACCGCTTCTCCTTTCACTCTGTTTTAATTTCGTTTTTCTTTAGCTTAATTAGCCTCAACCTTTCCTCTCTGTTGTCTCCATCGTTGGCTCTTTTTCCTTTTACTCTGGTTCCAGCATGACGTGGCTTCTCTCTGTCTTTTCTACAGATATTTTCATCGCACTTGCTCTGACTAGCTTTTTTTTCCCCTGATTCTGCAACTGGATGAATTTAAGCGTGAGACTAGATTGGCATTTCGGTCCCACACTTTTACTGTTGAAATAGGTAAATGTAACCGCTAAAAGTTTTTTTTTTCTCACACTTATCCCCTATGGAACTCTCTTCCGTTTCCTTGCTTCCCTAATAACTACAATCCTCAAAAATTTAAATGCAGCGTCAATCGCCATCTTCTATCTTCTTGAATCTCGTCCTTATTTTGTTCTTTCCTCAATCCTCCCTTTTTTCAGTTTTTTTTTTCTCTGACGTTCACTTCCTGTAAACCCCTGCGTACTAGTGGCATTCTCGCCTTGCTTGGGGTGAAATGATAAAAAAAAAATCATTTTAATCTTCAGTTTAACTTTTCTCCATCTCTTACCCCTCTTCGTTTCACTCACTTGTCTCTAGCTCTGTTTGTTCTTCAACGTTTCCTCTCTATAATCGTTGTTGCCTCCATTTTCTTTCCCGCGCTTTCCTCTTCCTCTTCCTCCAGCTCTCTTACGCGCTACCGTTTCCTCTCTTTCGTCTCCGTCGACTGGAGAACGATAAAAGAACAGGAATTTACAAGACAGAAGTTAACGACTGACGCTCTATTTAAATATTTGAAGATCAAAATTGACTGGAAAGGTCAGAACCAGAAAAGAGTTCCACGTGCGAGAAGTGCGAGACCATGTGTTATGGGATCTTACCCATAATAATAATAATAATGGACCATTCCATACTTAATAAATACTGCGCCTCAGGAGTAGGCAAGGAGTAAGTAGAGTCAGTAGTTCAAGTCGAGTCAGAGGCAGTCCGAAACAGTGTCGCGTTCAAACAATTACTACAAGACATTGGAATAGTGATACTGGTCGAGACTACATTGTTCTCTCTACTAAACCTGATTGTTCATACTAACACTTCTACTTCTCTGTATATATTCCTGTTTGTAATATATCGGTGTTATTCCATACCTGTGTTCGAGTTCTTTATTGGTTCTACCTTGGACTATCACCGTGGTACAAGGAACCGGACCATAACACCATGAGACTTAGCTGCCAATCTAGTACTGCACTTAAATTCATAAAGTCTAGGTACCAAAGAGGAAAACTAATTAGAACAATTACCATGAAAATATTTATAGAAAAGGCAGAGGGAAGCTACGTTATCCAAGAACTTTTTTTTCTTTTTTTTTTTTCTACGTTACCGGAAGTGCCAATTCATAGGTAAATAATCCCATAAACATTATATGTAATGCGCTCGGATGTTTTCAATTGGTATTCTATAACAAGTAGTGGTCTTTTTTTTGAGTGGGGAAGATATTTGAATAATACAGAACCTATACTGGCAGCAAACTACCTGCATCCAGATAGAAAATGAATTCAGTAAATATACAGACATAGTTTAAGACAAGGATGTGCCTTCTCGCCGGACTTATTCAATCTATACACTGGGGCGAGGCTGAGAGAATTAGAAGTCCTTCCAGGATTCATTATTAGCGGCCACAAACTTAACAACATAAAATATGCTGATGACACAATGATGATAGCAGACACAGAAAAGAAACTAAAAGAAATCCTACAGAAGGTATTGAAGAAAACCGTTACGTCGTCCTGGGCATAACCATAAACTACACCCGATAGCAAGGCCTCTGACCGGGAGATTTGAGGTTACGAGGAGCATAGAATAATCTCTTAATTGCTGTCACACCCAGGTCCACCATCACCCGGGGTGGTAGCACCTGTTAGGGTCCCAGTTATGGGCAAACTCCAAACAAAAATCAACAGTACATTTTTTATAATAAAAGGACCATTACATTTTTATAGCGAAAAGATAATCAATGCAATACTAAAAGAATATAAAATAGATTTTTATAGTAAAATGACTAATAATACATTTCATCATCTACAAAATATAGTGATTTTCCAAGCGTAGCTTAGATGTGGCACAAGGCCGAAAATATGGGGCACCCAGTGAGGATCAAACTCACTACTCAGTCGTAATTGTTCTAGCGAGACAAGCTTGCTAACCATTACACCGTCTTGAGGTGCCCAATAGCGATTTTCCAAGCTTAACTTAGATGTGGCACAAGGTTGAAATTAAGGGGCACCCAGTGAGGATCGAATTCACTATTCAGTCGTAATTGTTCTAGCGAGACAAGCTTGTTAACCATTACACCGCCTCGAGGTGCCCTAGATTTTCCAAGCGTAGTTTAGATGTGGCACAAGGCCGAAACCATAGGACAACTCACTTTTCAGTAGTAACTGACATCTACAAAATATATATGTAAAAAAAAACATATCTTTCTTCTAATGGTATAAAATTATGTACAAAATGCCTGTAGTTGAAAGCATAAAATTACGTAGAAAATATTTAGATTTCGGCAATAAATAACCTATAGAGGCTGAAATAAATAACCTATAGAGGCTGAAACATGAATTAACATGAAATAAATATTTCCTGTTATTATTCCATATAATATCCTACAATTTCTTAAATGAAATGTTATTCCAAAATATTCTGTTAGGGTCTCAACTAGTGACACCTGCCCACCCCACATCAAAAGAATTACACTATGAAAGTATATAAATATATTTTTATAGTCAAAATATAATATATTTTTATAGTCAAAATACCAGCAATAATATATTATATAAAATAAATATAAAATAAATATAAAATGTATTGTGGGTATTTTACCAACAATACATTTTATCTGCAATTGAAAAATACAATTGCGTTCAAAATATAAAATTGTGTTCAGAATATTTACACTTCGCCATTAAATGACCCACAGAGGTGTTAATATGCCACTAAACAAAATCTATCAAAAATCATGTCTCCACTTTTGTCGCGGGATTATTTTCGGGAAATTTGATTTGATTTGATTTGATTTGTAAAATTAGACTTATTTTCAGAAATCATAGAGGCATTATTTTCTAAGGTAAACTTATCTGAAATTGTTCGGATATATGTATTTGATAATTTTTTATATAATCTGATGTTAGATATTAATACTTTAGAGGTGAATTATACGTCGAGTCAAGTACTTCCGTTTTGTGTATTTACAGTATATTGTATTTTGAGAGGTTTCAATTGTCGGCTAAGCTTCGATGGTATTTT